>CAKLBY020000312.1:0-575274 GCA_921007115.2 Peronospora matthiolae
TGTGAGATCGACTTCACCACAGAATCTTCATCGTTCCCCTTGTACCTTGAGATATCAATCTTCAAGGTTTTAAGTCGACGCAGGTGCGTCGGTCCGCCCATAGGCTGATGAGAGCCTTGCTGCTGTAGTAAGGCTATCTTCGACGGCAAGTTTTCCTTGCAGGAACTTGTTGATAGCAGCATGTTACTGGTCTCTGCTTAGAGACTCCAATATGCCACTGATGGCGGGTTCGCCCATGAGCACACTCATGCGGTCGACTATCGTCCATTCCTAGTCACTCAGATGGGAGTAGCCTTCACGCGTGACGAGAAAGCTGTCTTCTTCTACGTCCAACATGTTCATGTTGGACAGACACTAAGTAGTCGTTGGACGGACTACGAAGTGCTACCAGGTGTAACGGGGCATTGGAGCAACACACTGGACAACCAGTGTGGAGCTACTCTAACCGGCAGCAGTGTGAGTGGCCCCTCGATATCTCTGTGAACTACGCAGAGGAAAGGAGCGCAGCTAGGGACCGACAAGTTGTTTATAAAAGTACAACCGTATCAAATATGATTAAGTCCTGTTGATCAACCTGTGTTTTGATCCTAACTTGGTTATATTTATCTACAAAAGTGTATGCGAAAGTCTTGTTCACCACTCATTGCGCGCGTCCGTCGTTGATTGGACCGCTAGAGCTGGCTCATTTGATGACCCATATCAGCCAATCGGTGAGTGTTTTTGGAAATTACCCCTCAATTGGGGACATGTTAAGAAGACCCGTCGATCTACGTTAGGTGTGTTGATTTTGCTTGGACGTGCAGTTGTGGTTTACAAAAGCAAACGCCAAACTTCGGTGGCTAGTATCAGGCGTTTATTAAATGTGACAGGCTCAATTCGTTACAGCTGTAGTCCATAAGTTATGGTGCACCATTGCGGACGCTATTCACTCAGTGAAGCGAGATCTAAGCGCAACATAGCCTGGTTATTTGTCAATAGAGATATAGTTTATCACTGATCGTCGCAGCCAATCACGACTGCCTTGAGTTGCACGATCCTCTACGCTCCACCTCTTCCCATCGCCTCTTCCCATGACGCTCGGCCATCGACGCGGCGCGTCCCTCGTGACCCATGCGCGTCGACTGAGCAGTCTCCGAGACCAGGCGCTGCGCGTCATGGGCGACCAGATCCGCGCAAGCCTCGAGACGAGCGCCACCTTGTGGCTCAATGCGTCGGCTGTCGTGCGTGCGCGTCCTCGCAGTCTCTCGCTGGTGCCCTCCCTCTCCCTTGTCTAACTCTCGTGTTGCGTGCTCTTGTGGATGTCTGTGGCCAATCAGAACAAACCCACGGTCTCGATCCTCGACCCAGCTCCAGGCTACGCGCTCGCGGTGGACGAGAGGCCCGACGGGCAGCAGCAGCTCAGTCTGGACTTTGACACGTGAGTGGAGGCGACGGTGTCCAGAGCCTCTCACTATAGAGACACAAGTCTACTTGCTACTGCTATATTGATACTACTGCTGACCTATTGATGCTACTGCAGACCTGTGCGTGGTGCCAATGTGCGGCTTGCGTACCTGGGGACGGACCCGAGGAGTCTGGCAGACCCCTTTACGCTCGTGGAGCAAGATATGGTGGGCGTCACGGACAGTATCAAGCGCATTCTTGGCTCGGATCACCCCGTGTTGGCTGCGGTTGCCCGCTACTTTTTTGAGCACGACGGGGGCAAGAAGGTGCGCCCGACCATGGTGCTGCTGATGGCACGAGCTGCCGAGGCCCATCGTCGAGCTGTTGGCACACCTCTACCAGAGACGCAGTCGGAGGAATACACGCTTGCAGCTCAGCAACGACTCGCTGAGATCACGTGCGCTGCAGCAGCTGGAGGATGCTTGATGTTGGACGATATTGAGCCTTGGCTGACGCTGTTTCTAATGTATTCGATTGCGTAGTGAAATGATCCACACGTCTAGTCTGATGCACGACGACGTTATTGACGAAGCTGACACACGTCGTGGTCGTCCATCTGTCAACAAGGTGTTTGGCGGTAAGATGGCCGTATTGGCTGGCGACTTTCTGCTCGCACGTTCGTCAGTACTGTTGGCTCGTTTGCGCAATTTGGAAGCCGTTGAACTGATGTCCACATCGATTGAGCATCTGGTGAAGGGCGAGATCATGCAGATGAAGAATGCCGACGCTCGCGATGACATTACTCCGTTTGAGTACTACTTGCGCAAGAACTACTACAAGACAGGGTCGCTCATGGCCAACAGCTGCAAGGCCGCACTCGTGCTCGGTAAGCACGACCAGCCCATCTGCAATCTGGGTTTTGCATTTGGTCGCCACATTGGTCTTGCCTTTCAGGTAAAGCGAAGTTGTAGCGTCACCATACGAACAGCAGTAATGTGTTGACGCGGGAGTGTTCGTCATGCATGTCGCATCTGATGGTCGACGCATGAGCTAACGCAGTGGTTGTTTCGTCATCTGCAAAGTTAATCGACGATGTGTTGGACTACGAAGGCGTTAACACGGGCAAGCCGTTGCTGGCTGATCTTAAATCTGGCCTGTCAACGGCTCCACTGCTGCTAGCACAGGAGGAGTATCCAGTTCTCCGTGAGCTATCGAAGCGAAAATTTGCGAAGGAGGGCGACATCGAGATGGTACTGTGAAGCTGTCGGTGGACAATGCGCCAAGTTACTGACGCAATTTATATTGAGCAGGCGAGCGAGCTGGTGACGAAGAGTACAGGCATCGTACGATCTAAAGCTCTGGCCATCGGCCAAGCGGAGTTAGCAGCCCAAGCAGCCATGCAATTTGCTCCTTCATCCGAGCGGGATGCCATGGTACGACTGGCGCAGCTGGTCGTAGATCGATCTAAATAGATGCGTCTGTATACAGGGTGTCATTAATATGGCTATACTAGGGTGAAAGCAAATGGATAAAACGTTGCCGGATCCCACGACTTCTGCTGGACGATGACGACCCCGACCTAAACCGTTACGTCGTCATGGTCTGCCGTTGTTCGTTGCTCACACCTTTTTGCAGAAAAATGTGCTTGTTGTATGTGCCAGTTGGACTGAAACGCAACGGGAGGAAGCACATCAGGAACCTCGTCTCAGAAGAAAATGTGATGCTTCTCATAGACTTCGTGGCCATTTTCCCATCCGTAAGACGTTAAGCAAGCAATTATGGGCATTCAACTGCGAAAGCTGATGCGCTCTCGCGTGATCGTTGTGTTTGGCGCTACCAGTCGCATTGGTCGTTCCGTGTTAGAAGTTCTGGCTGCTCAAGATCAGGTTTCTGTCGCGCTTGTGGCCGCAGTCGAAAGCGCCAAAGATACACGAGTGCAGCGACTGAAGTCCGCGACAAACAGTTATATCGTGCAGTGCAATTTTGCTCAAGGTGGTGAGGACTCACTTCGCCGTGCTGTGCGTAATGCGGATGCCGTACTCCTCGTTCCCGCACTTTCCGAAAGTGGAGTGCGTTTTTCGCGGCGTGTCATCGATGCTGCTGCAGCTGAGCAGGTCCCACGCCTCGTCGTGATCAGTAGTATCTTGGCATCGCCCGAGCTGCTAGGTCGCTGCCGTCAAGAACACGCGAAGGAACGACCAGCAACTGAAGCTATAGGCTCGACATCTACCGATGTTGCCGCTCTGGAAGGTTACGAGGCGGTGGAAGTTCATGCGAGAAACCAGTTACCTGAACATGGTCGTTGTGTGTCGCTGCGGATCCCTCTTCTCATGGAAACGCTGCTTTACTGTCGTGATGAACTACTCTTCGCAAATCGATTTGTCGGGTGCTATGAGCCGGACACGCACGTGCCCTGCATTTCGGTTCGTGATGTCGGAGTTGCAGCAGCCGAGGTGCTGGCGAATCCGAGACGGAAGTACGAGGCGGTGTATCGCTTGACTGGAGGGATCAATGTGAGCTGCAGCCCCAATGAATTAGCTCACACCCTGAAGGGCCACCTCGGACGAGACATAAAGTACCGCAAGTTGAGCGACGCCGATTTCCTTCGTGTCATGGAGGAGAAAGACGCCCCCGTCCAAGTGGCTCAAGGCACGGTCGGACTTCGGATATTCCTCGAAGAACGAGAGAGCCACGAGGAAGATGTGAGCACCAGCCAGGAAAAGTCATCGAGTAATACCCGAGAGGAGGGACCTCGCTCGCTGCATTTGCCTGACGCCTTCCGCAGCACGAGCAACTTTCGGCAGCTTACCAAGCGAGATCACACAACCCCTCGACAATGGCTGCAGCAGCATGCGACTTCGTTATTCGCGCGCACCCCGCAGAACCAAGTGCAGTTGTTCGTTGTGGGCTCCGGTGAGGCCCTGTTCCTCGAGGTGAGCAAGTTTGTGGCGAGTCAGATTACTGCTCCGTCGTCGCTTCCGCCGCGTGATGTGGGTGAGAGTGCTGTCCCAACCGTCCTTTCTGGTCGTTCCAACAGTGCAGGCGATTATAGTGGCCTTGCGCAGGCCAAAGTCACGCTGTGTACTGTCAAGTCGGCCCCAGGGAGTGTCGAACGAAGCAAGTCGTTTGGCATACCGTCACCACCGGCAGTATATCAGCTCGAAGGTGCTCCACCGTATCCCATGGACGATTTGCTTAAGCAACTCTCATCTTTGGATGTCGTGCTGCTCATCCCTCCGCTCAGACTTGGTGGTAGGGCTTGCCTGGACGTGGTGCGCGCCGTGGTTCATGCAGCTGCGCGTGCAAACGCTTGGGGTGTGGTGCTGGTGAGCTCGATCTTTGTGGGTTCGCCCACTCTACAGCAAAGCGTGATACTTGAGCAACTCGAAGAAATTGAGGGTTGCGTGAAGTCTTCAGGCGTCTCGTACACGATCTTGCGTCTTCCGCTGTTCATGGAGTATTTCTTGGCGCTGTCGTGTTGCGACGAGGTGGGAAGCCTGGACGAAGAAAAGCGCGAGCTGCCTTTTCGTGATGAAGCTAAATTCGAATCCGAGGTGGAGGCCCGAACGCAGGATGAAGTGGAGGCAGGAGAAATTAAGGCGATGGTGTCGTCCCCTCCGTCGCACATCATGTGGCCGCTATTGGAGCCATCGCTGGCGTCTGCGCGAATTTATCTCATGTCTCTAGAGGACGCTGCCAAGGCTCTTGTGGCTGCTGCTTTCACGTTTCCATTGCATCGTGGAAAGACGAAGGAGCTCTACACCTCAAGCGTAACGATGACGGACGTCCAGCGAATTCTGCAGCGTCACGCGAGTAAGGCCCGTCCCGTGCGTTTGAGTCGCGTGGATGCGTTGAAAGAGAGACAAGGCCGCGAATTCTGGCGTGTTGCATACTGGCCTCGAGCGCATACACAGCAGTTCCTTGAGTGTGCGGTGGAGTTTGCAAGAGATGTGCGTACAGCTGCCGATAGCGCAGCTATTGTCGGAGGCGACGTTGACACGAGTGCGATGGTGCTGCCTGTGTCGCAGAGTTTTGAAGACCTTACGGACATCCGGCCACGCACATTTGATGAATGGGCTGAAGAGAATTCCAAGCGTTATACGCAGCTGCTTGCGGCTCACTGAAGAGCTCTCACGTACTAGTCATTTGAGGTGCGAATCGATCATCTGTTGCCCATGCAATACATTTGAGTGCGTTGTCACGCGCATGGTAACAACAACTGCGTAGCTGCTGCTCAAGAGATGAACCACTCAGTCAGACACGGTCAGTGTCGACGAGCTTCGATGTGCCTGTTCCCGCAAAAACACGGAAGTTTCTTCGTTCTTGATAGCTTGAACTTGTTGGCGTCCCCACAGGCGTCGCATTATCACCAGCTATACCACTACCAGCAACCTCGCGACTCAACCAACGTCGTAGGCAACTTGTCAATTCATGCTCCGCCTTGCTTGTCCTTGGAAGTGCCGAATAAAGCTCTAGCTCCTTGGCTTTGGCAGGAGGAATACCCTGCCACCTCAGTGTGTACCTAGCCGGGTACTAGATGCGCACCAGTGAAGTCTGCTAGATAGTGCTGGATTAGTCTGTATAAGAGGTAGTTCTAAAATGCTCGACGCATAGGGGAACGTGTGGCAGAGACCGCTGCACTGACAAGTCTCACTTTGCATTCGGGCAGCCACTGAGGAGGCCCGCGCCATGTACACTCAGAAGTTGACATGGCTACAAAAGTGGACGACAAAGGTCGTGGAAATGACCAGCAGCTGATCGAGGGCTCGACGTCCCGCCTCGGTACCGACCTCACTCTTCATCTGCGACACGAACTCGTGTCCATTTCTCCAAGCGAAGCGTTCTTGCCACTGGTGGACAGCAGCGTCAGAACCTCGTCGCCGTCCACCTTTCGCTCCACAAGACGGAAACCCGCGTGCTGGAAAAAGTGGGGCCGGAAGTGGTAGCGCGCGAACTTGGAGGCTCCGTTGTCGCCGGCACTTGCAAAAGAACCGCCCATGATAACGTGGTGCTGGCCGTCAAAGCATGGCTCGCTAAAGTCTTTGTAATACGGATGGACGCGGAAGCCAAGCAGGGCTGCAAACGCGTCCTCACACCACTCCCAGGCGTTACCGAAGACGTCGTGGAAACCCTGCGACGTTGGCGGCAAGGCGTCCACGGGCGAGAACGACAAGTACGACCAGTTCAGGTTCTTGCCCATTGCTGTAGCCATGTTGGCGTGCTCCGGCAGCATCAAAATGTCGTCCGACGTTGTGTCAGCGGAGCGATCCTGGGCATTTCGCAGCTGCTGATGGATTGCTTCAGTCGTGAGGTGGTAGACCACTCGCTCGTCTGTTTGCTGGCTTTGCTTCCATTGGCAAAAGGCCTGTGCCTCGTGCAGATTGACCTGGGCGGGCCAGCTCCACGGCATGGACACCACGTCGAACATTACACGGAGCCGGTAGCCGTGCCTATCTGCAGGTCCGTCTTGCACCCAAAACGCCGGGGCTTTCGTGTCCCGAAAGCTGCGCCACGCCCAGCCCTCTTTGCTCCAGTACGACGGCTTTGTGTAGCCTCCGTCCTGCACAAAGTCGTAGAACTCGCCGTTTGACACGAGGAACTTGGTCGCGCGACACGCAGGCACCTTCACCTCGCGGTAGCCGTACTCATTGTCCCAACCGAACGACGGAAAGTCCCGCGGTTTGCCAAGAAGCACATTTGACGCGGCTACATCCAGGAACTCGTTCTCGGGGTAGTCCACGCCAGCCACCGGATGCCGAGCTGCAGCCGTCATGTCTTTGGTTCGAGGGGATGATACCGACTCGTGGTAGTCGGGCAGTAAAGCTGTGCTTTGAAAAAACTCGACCGGGTGTTCCAACATGAGCATCGACGTCGTCTCTTGGTGGATCCGCTCATGTTCGAGCGCCATCATGAGCGCCCAGAGTGGCTGGTCCTCGGTAATAGGCTCGTGACCGGGCTCGAGGTCTGGATGCGTCTCGATGACGTTCCGGACACGCTCGTAGACTTGACGACGATATGCCAGTACTTCAGCGGCGTGTGGCCACTGCATCTCGTTCTTGCTCATGTCGTCCCAGCGCATTTCGTCCACGCCGACCTCGAAAATGTGCTCAAAGTAGGGATTGATGGGCTCGGGCAGGAGGCCTGCCAGGACCAATTTGTTGACGAAGAAACTCGTGGGATGGCCGTAGTAAAAGATGAGCGGGTGGCGCAGCTGATGCGGCGGCGGCGTCAGGAACGCGCGCTCGCCCTGCAGCGTTGCGAACAGCGCGTCCGTCATGACCCACGTGTTGTCCAAGTAGTCGAGCAGATCGCGGTGCGAGCAAGAGCGGAGGTCTGGCGTTCTGACGGCACTGAGACGGCCGGATACACGGTCCACGCCGGGAAACGTCGGGTCTGTGCGCGGATTGCGCGCAGTCGTGAACCACTCGTCGGGCCGCTCGCCATAGAGAAAGAGGTCGTCGCTGTCGTGAATGTCGTCACGGACACTCGCGGCAGACGAGGCAAAGGCGGACGATTGACTGGATGGTGGCGGTTGGGGACAGTGTCTTGATAGACGATCAGTGAGCGAGGAGAAGGACGGTGAGCCTTGGGTCGTGCAATGCACTTGCAAAGGAGAGAGGAGGTGGAAGGAGGGGCGTCTAGTAAGGGCGGAAGACGACGGGGCGGAGCGAGTCAGACGTAACGGCCGTTTGCTGGCGGTGGGGAAGCGGCGAGGGAAGCTCGTAATGGCCAACATGTTACTGGCGATGGCTGGCTGCAGAGCAGGGACGTGGTGATGTTGCAGGTGGAGAGTGAATTGCAAAGTGAGACTTTTAGGAAGTCCACGGTGGCCGGTGGTGGCCGATGGGCTTGAGCAGATCCGTGCACCGTTCCTGATCGACTTGTCGCAGGGGCAAGTAGGCACTCGACGTCGCTCAAGATGTGCTCGAATCGATGCTTACTACGTGGGACTCGCTCACTTGAGGAGGCGGAAAAGACCGGTCGGACAGCTTCGAGAGTACTGAATTGACAGTACTGGTTGCTGGCTTTTGTCTAGGTGTCCAGAGTTCGTTACAAGAACTTGCAAATGTCAAGTTCCGTTCAGTGTTTTGCCTTGGTGGCGGTGGTGGTTACAACTCATCGGTTACTTGTGTCCTCTGGGCTATCAAAAAGGCCCGATGTGTGCCCAAAGGCATGACAAGCTTCTTCGATGCTATTCCGTGTGGTTTAAATTTTTGCGGAAGCTGCTGTGATACACGGATCAATGATGTCTCGATTTCAATGACAATGCTCCAGCGAATGTCACAGATGACCTGATCTTGCCAGTGTCACGGTTGAGGCTTTTTCACCCGAAAAGACCGCAAAGAGCCAGCCGATGGATGTCTGCATCGTCCTGGCATTGTAGCGGCGCGTTTGCAGAGTGCGATGGACCGTGGCGGGCGTGGGAAGGTCGGCCAGACTTACGAAGTCGTCCACTTACAACTATGCGGTGGCCTGCTGCTGTCTATGGCAAGATCTCTGCCGTTACTGTGTTAGCTGCTTCACATGGAAATGATTGCTGAGCCTCCTGTATCAACGACCGCTCCGGAGATGAAAGGATCGAAGTAGGCGCAAAAGAATTCGGGGAGGCGGGGACTCTTCAGGATAGGTGCAGGAGATGGGCATAAACAGCTGGCACACTCGAGATTCCGTGTCTTTTTCGGGGTTCTTGATTACATCAAAGAGGGTGAGACGACTGAACGACTGTGTCCATCGTGTCCCTTTATGTTGCAGTAAGCCAAAAGAAAAGCAAACGCCGTCTAAAAAGTTCGAGCCATTTCTGCCAGCTACTGCTGACTGACAGCTTAACAATCTCCGAACAACCTGGGTGGGCGCACAAGCTGAAAGATTATTGAGCTTACAACATGTTCAAGGATAGAATTACAGCTCGTTGGTAGGCGAATTATCGAAGAAAGCACCGAATACCGGTATCTTGAGCTCGACCAAGAATGTGTCATCCTACAGAAATTAATAGGCTCCGGATCGTTCTATTTTTGTCTTTGATCGTGCCACAGTCGTAATGAGACGCGACCATTTATTGGCTGAACGCAGGTCGTTGATTGGTCAACGACTGTAAAGACAGAGGGGTGGGTGGGGGGGTACATTAATGTGAGTGGGGGATAGTGGGACCTTTGCTGATCGCACCTGGTCATTCCCATTTCTACAAAAAGGGTATGAGATTTAGCCTAGATGTTTGTTGTATTCATGGTCCTCTTTCATACATGATCATCTACTTGTTCGTATCATCCGTAAAGCAAACTTCCATGCACCCGACAGCTACAATATGCTCAGCGAATACGTATCGCCACGAGGCAGCCACCAGGGTCCAGCAAATGCACTCGCTCAATCAACGTCAATTTAGATATTTTTTGACATGCCGTTGAGCGTCGGCGGTTTCAAAACGGTTTCACACTATTCCGTGTGTTAGTAGATCAAGACATTTACGGAGCAATAGCGCAACGCATCACCTGGACTGTGCACCATTATGAGTAGCTGTAATGGTGTTTCAGGTACAAATGGATCGGTTTCTTCAATGCTTGACGTGAGTGCTACCTTGATGCATGATCGTTGCGAGTATCGGTACAATACCATACGGATATTGATGGTGTGTGCGAGGTGGATAACCTGCCGGTGGGTAATGAACACAAGCCAGAGAATGACAAGGACTTCATCTTCATGATTTGCAGAGTGTTCAGGTCCAGATTAAACATGTTTGGGTACATTTCTTGTACTATGACTTTGATTGCAATGTTACAGCACATTACATGTCTGTACTGCTTGACGCGGCGGTGCGGGCATGGGTACACACAACTAGTTATCTCCATTAATGTGTAATCGTCCGTTTCTTTGCTCACATGATTGACCAAGACCGGGCTTGAGCTCATCTCGCATATCAAATCGAGATGTTTTGAGCTCGCGTGCATGAGTAGTTGGCTGTGATCAGGTGCAATAAGCACATGTCTCTCTGCCACCTTCGCCTTCCCGTCTATCTATACCATCATCGATCGATAAGCTACCTGCATCCAACCAATCCAATGGTCACGTTTTAAAAGGACTGTGACATAATCTAAAACGACCATGACACGGTCCGAGGCCAAGGGAATAATATCCAAGGACTATCGCACCCTACCAGTTCCATTCATTCGGTTAATTCGCACAAGTTGTCGAACCAACACCAAGTGCCATATGGATGTAGTTATCTGCGTCTTCGAATCTTGCTCAACGCCTCCATTGCAGAAAGGATGCGCAACAATAAGAAAGATGACGGAGATTACACATGCAATGCAATACGCGTACGACAGACATCGGTATGGTTGCCCGCTGAATCGGTATATTGTGCTGGCTGCAATAGAAGTAGCTAGTATTGCTAGTTACCTGTTGTAACGTTTCTACTTAGGGTCTGCATGACTGAACATGTATTTATGCTGTTCGTCGTCATTGGAGGCATTTGGCATTATCGCCTGGGTTGTCGTGCTCGATGTCAAACTTTTCGTAATCTCCTGCAAGCTCGAGGCGAGGGCTCGTCATTTGCGCTAAATGGAGGATTATAAGCGTCAAAGTTGGTGGCAGGAAATGACATGCTAATGCATAGAATCTCATCCAATGGTGGCCGTCGTCTTAGGATGGGTAGTGTAAAGCGGTCATCTTATCGAGAGGAAGAGGCTGATCCTCGTTGTCGCTTGATCCAGCTACTAGGTTGACATCATAACGAACTGGAAACAAGTTGTTGACGGCATGGGTCAGGCCAAACCCGTCCTTCCCTCACCCTGACACATCGTAAAGGTAAATCATCCGTGCGGTCAGGTGTCGTTATATGAAGCACCCAGAAAGAACCTCCGTTCACACTTGAAGGTGGTACTGAAGTCCCAGAAAGCGCTTCTCCATTCTTACCTATAGGTTGGTCGCCTCCATTACGTATGACGAAGCAAACTTTCTTAGTCTTTCGACAGATTTGAAAATGCCTGGTCTTTGTGGATTGCGATGATACACAAGCCCACCATCGATTGCCTCTCTCTGATGTGGCTTGTAGAGATGATGCTGTGAATCTGCAATTTACTAGCTTTGTTTGCCACGTACACGATGTGTGGACGACTGCAAGAAGTAGGCAGTGGCTTTCCTGAACAGACTTGCATTTCCCCCTCGGCAATGTGGATGGCGCGGCTGTGTATGCGCGCGATTCCTCTTTTTGTCGTCTATGTGCTACTACTAGATCCCTTGTGTCCTTGCTGCACATGCGCGTGCTTAGAAAAGACGCATAGGCCAATGGCCGATCTTGTAAATATACCATGGACGACACATTGATAGTGGCAATCTTAGCAAGGAGCACAATGAAAATCGATGCAGTTTAGATCGCCGATATACGTAAAACTGTACAATACAACTCTAGCTAATGCTTATGGGAAGTTTGCGTAGTGTGGGACGCGTCGACACAAACTGCGAGAAAGGTGCTGCTACCCATATCGTGATTCTCGGTGTCGTGAGGATACTGACAAAATTTGTAGCATTCGTGTCTCCATTCTCAGGATCAAATTAGGTGCTGTTGATGGGGTAGTGGCTCAGATAGTCGTCCCTGTACACTGACCTAAAGACCTAGCTATACCTGTTCGACAAAGAGTGAAGCAGCAATGCAGGACAGTAAGATACGCCTGCCTTTTAAAACGTCACAGATCTAGAAATAACAGATGTGTGCAAGGTGTGTGATCATCACATGGACATGAGTTTATTTTTGTAATTTCGAAAAGGATAAACTAGACTTGTCATCTTTGACACATCTTTCTAGGAAGCGACATCAGAGATGTTCACACAAAAGTGGTGATTTGACACCAAAAAGACTGCAATATGTTTTCCTGACAAATCCCTTCATTACCCGAAACCAATAGCGGTGATCATGCGGGACCAAACTGCAAACAATAGCTTTGTCCATGATAAGATTACAGGATGATCAAACATAAGCTAGGATGATCGAACACAGCTAGGATCAAATGTCGGCTTCAATTAAGCCGCCATTCGCGTCGTATCACTGGGAAGGCTTTGCGAGACTCGGGATAACGCAGCATCTTGACAGTATGGTGGATCATTGAACTTGTGCGTGTCCGACCGTTGAAACGCGTCTGTATCCTCTATCTTAGCTTGCACGTGCTGGTACGCGTCACAAAGGTATGGTTTGCACCGAACATCAAGTTACAAGACTTGCTTCACTAAAGGTGGCGGACCGCCACCACGATATTGTCATGCGGCCACCTTCACCTTACAAGAGGTGGTGGCTTGGGAGGCAAAACGAGTGAATGTTGGTGGGCGTCTACCCCCTTACACTAAGTTGTATGAAAAGCCAGCGAGTTCAAATTCGATCATGTCGAGACCACGCAAGCAATGAGAAAAGTAAGCGTTCTCATGTCGGTAGAACGCACAGTATTGACTTATCACTACTGAAGCGGCAGGCATAAGTGGCACATTATACTCATACAAACGAGACGTAGTACTGCTGCCTCCATCTTGTTCGATGATGATTGTTTTCGCAAAAGATGACGCCGTTCCGTCTTGGCTCGGAGGTGTTGCCGCAATTATTCACATTCTATTGCGAAAATTGCAGTTAACCAATCACACAATTTTGGTTGGCGAGTCGTCGAGGAACGGTAGCAGGGCGAGTCTCGCAGTATTATTACCACCTAGCGTGTGACCTCGAGATTCAATCTCCGTCTGTACCTCCAGTTCTGTCCATGTCAATGCAGGAGCAGCAGAAACCTCCGTTGTTTCATGACATTCCCAAGAGCGCTTGTACGTTCGTTGTTCGTACTCTCAGCGCCACCTGCGTGTTTGATGGACTGTACTAAATGGCTACTTACTGGCTGGTTGCCGTGAAAATGTGTCAGTGTTTTCTAGACTCGAAGCGTTTCTGCCCGTGATGGCAGAAGAAAACAAGAAACTGAGCGAGAAAGTAGCAGCAGGTGAAGGTGCAGAACACAACATTGAAGTGGAAGAAGCCGACGAGGCGAGCGACGTCGACACGGACGATGGGGTGGCGGAAGACGATGCAAAGGAGGAGAAGAAGGAGAATGGCGAAGCTCCAGTGATTGAAATGGTGCGTTGTCAATAGCGTCTGCAACAAGTACGGTCAGTGGGTTCTTCTGACGTGCAATCCGGGTGGCTGCTACGTTGGCGCTGTTGCTGCTATTGCTATTGCAACAGAACTTTGCATTAGGTATGATGGACGAGCACGACAGCGACAGCGAGGACACGGACGCTGTCGGCTCAAAAGCAGCGGTCGAGGACGAAATCGTAGCTTGCACAACTGGCCTTGCATCAGTTACAGCACGACAGGAAAGCGAGACGTCGTTCCAGATGCAGCACGAGAAACCGAGCACGAAGCCGCGTCCTGTGATCCAGGAGCTCAATTGATGGCTCAATAGTGACTGGTTCGGGGCATTTCCAGAACAGGGTACAGGGAGAGCAAAAGTCGAGTCTGGTTTTGTGCTCCCCGTGAGTTATCCGTGTCAAGCTTGTAATCGCACTCGCATGTATCGTTTTGTATGTGGAGCCAGTCAGTCCGTGGCGCTCTCGCCGTCGCGGTCCTTAGTCTCGATTCCGCCGCCCAGCAGCATGTTCTACCAGCTCTCGCAGAAGCTCTCCAAGGGCAGCATGATGGCCATCACCATCCCGACGATCATCGCTGCGTCGTACTCTGCCTTCGCCTTCTTCCGCTACACTGGTACGCGCCCACCCAGCCGCTCGCAGCGTCCTCTCTGGCTCTTTGCCGTCGCTAATGGGGCGTCTCTCTCTTGACAGGTCCGGACCTCGGCGGTGCGCTGCCTGGCTCGCCCAAGACCACATCAGCTGAGTGGCAAGCGGCTTCTGTAGAGTACGGCAAGGCGCAGAAGGCCAATCCCATCCGCCACTTCAAGGACTAAGTACCGCCGCAGCAGCAGCAGCACACTGGAAGCAGTCGAGTGGAGTCGTGTCGCGCGAGTCTCGCTGCTCAGACGTCTCTGGGCCGAGCTGTCTAGCTGTCTACTTGCTGGGCGACTGTCGTCCTGCAGGGGACGTGCGTGGAGGGGGGGGGCGACAGAGTGAATGGTCTGCGAGCCAAATCGACGCTTTTGCTCGTCAGGAGCGCTCGTCAATAAACGAACAACAACAATCGACACGTGTTGTCTCCGAGCGCAGACGTCTCAACTTGTGTTCTGTTCGCGTCTTTCGACACTCCTGCACTACATGGCACGACTGCTATGCCCAGTGAGTCTCGTGCAGCTGAGTCCATCGTAGCCGACGAGCAGCAGCACTACTCCCTCCTCTGCATCGTCGTCATATCGACCGTTCTTGCCTCGTCTCGCTTCACGCAGCTCGTATCCCCTGCAAGCACCAATCCACGCATGCTCAGTAAGCAGACCTTCGACCACATCACGCACGATGAGCACGCACCAATCCCGCAACCTGCGCCTTCCGCTTCGCTTCGGCAGCGTCCCAGTCCGCCATGACCCGCTTACGTAGCCGACTTTCCGCTTCCTCCTCCTCTTTGAGCTGCTGCTCGTCCTCGTCATCACGAAAGCCATAGTAGTCGGGGCCAATGTTCTTGTACATGTCTTGGCGCGCACGTTTGCGCGGTCCACGCTCCTCTTTCTGGAAAAGCTCGCGCACGCCAGGCAAATTCTTCGCCGCACCAAAGTACCGGTAGCCTCGCGCTCCCCTGACAGCTGCCCCGTCACCATCGTAGGCTTGCGGCTGCGTGCGCGCATAGTCCGATCCACCGAGCTGCACGATCCGGCGTTCCCAATGCCGCTTCTCCCGGATGCGCTTGTTGATCTCGTCGTTCAAGTCCCGGATCACGTGCTCGCTCGAGCCAGCTGAGGCAAGTGGCACCCACCCACCCACAGAGCCGCGTCAGCTCCAGCAGCAAAGAAGCAGCAGCAAAAAGAGACGTGCACCGCCACAACGTACCGTTCTGGATATCGGCCACTTTCTTGGAGATCTCACGGACGATCTGCCGTCGCCAGCGCTCGGCGTCGTTCAGATTATCGCATTGAGACGCGAGATATGGGCGTCGACTACAGGGAACGACAACGTCAGACGGCAGTTCACAGCACGAGACAGCAACGAATTCGTGCACGTCAGTCCTAGCGTCGCCTCGCTCACTTGCTCTTTGAACGTGTCGGCAAAGTCCTGCTTCATGCTCGTCCATCGGTTCAGCAGCGACTGCGCCTTCTCCTCATTGCGCGCCATGGTGTCGGTTCGCTACTGCTGCGGACCATCTGGTAAAGCAGCAGTTGTCACTTGAATGTTGCACACGATGTGGTCCCCACCACGTCGCCCATCCTTCGAGCAACATCCACACCCCGCCGCCGTGCCGTCCTCAATCTTAGAGTCGCGGACGTGATGACGCGACTGTGGACCGCGTGGTTGCGACGACGAGGGGCGCGACTCGCGTCCACGCAGTCGCAGCTGTCCCCAGTCCCTTCCTACGACCTCGTGGTCATCGGCAGCGGTCCGTCCGCCACGCAGTGCGCGCTCGACTCGGCCAAACAGGGCAAGCGCGTGGCCATCGTGGACAAGAAGACGCGGCTGGGCGGCGTGTGCGTGCACACGGGCACGATCCCGTCCAAGACGTTCCGCGAGGCGGTGCTGCACCTCTCTGGCTACCGCCACCACGGCTTCTACGGCAAGTCGTACAGCATGAAGACCGTGACGATCGAAGACATTTTGTACCGCGTGCAGCGCGTCGTGAGCTCGGAAGCGGACGTCGTGCGGGCGCAGCTCCAGGCCGCGCGGGTGGACGTCATCCCCGGCTTTGCACGCTTTGAGAGCGCGCACGAGATCTCGATCGTGAAAGAGGGCGCAGTCGAGGACGAGACAGCGACGGGGCAGTGCAGTTACAATGGGGATGCTCGCGCTCGAGTCCGGGCTGACAAGTTCCTTGTCGCCTGTGGCACGCGACCTGCTCACAATCCGCTCGTGCCGATTGACGGCAAGATCGTGATTGACAGTGACCAGATCTTGAAGCGTGGCATGCAGCAGCTGCCGCGCTCGCTCATTGTGGTGGGCGCTGGCGTCATTGGCATGGAGTACGCGTCGATGATCAACGTGGTGCCGGGCCACTCGGTTACGGTTGTCGATGCACGACCAGATGTGAGCTGCAGGACGTGAGTCAGAGAAGACGGGGCGAGGGCTGACCATCTTGGTGTCCATTGTTTTTATGTGCAGATTCTGTCGTTCTGTGATCGTGAAATCATCAGCAACCTCACGTACGACATGCAAAGCAATGGGGCTCGCTTCCTGCTTGGCGAAACCATCAAGAGTGTCGAGGTGATTGGGGTGATTGACTTGCAACAGTCTAGACGGTGTTTTTGTGTGCTTACTTGTGGACGTTGGGTGCTGTTGCTGCTGATAGACGACGGAAAAGCGAGTCAAGGTTTTCTTCAATAGTGGAAAGGTGCTCAGTGCCGATGCGCTGCTGTACACGGTGGGACGCCAAGCGAGCACGGACGGACTAAATCTGGAAGCGGTGGGGCTCTCGCGTAATCATCGCGGTCTTATCAATGTGAACAAGAACTACCAGACCGACCAACCCCACATGTAAGATCACCGAACATGTGTGTTCTCTTGAGTGATGCATATTACTCACATGATTGTGCCGCATGACTTCAGCTATGCCGCAGGTGATTGCATCGGTGCGCCAGCGCTCGCATCCACGAGTATGGAACAGGGTCGCCTGGCGTCGTGCCACATGTGGGAAGTAGACGAGGAGCACGCGGGAACAAGCCAGTTAGAGAATGGCAATTATCCGTACGGTATCTACACGATCCCGGAGATCTCGATGGTGGGTCAAACCGAGCAGCAGCTTACGAAGGATTGCGTGAACTACGAAATTGGGATTGCGAAGTATTCAGAGCTGGCCAAGGGCCAGATGATGGGCGCAATGGCGGGCGGGACTCTGAAGATATTGTTCGACCCTGACACTCTCAAGGTACTTGGCGTGCATGCCATTGGAGAGGGTGCGACGGAGATTATCCACATCGGACAGGTTGCAATGGCCATGGGTTGTTCATTGACGTATTTCCGCGATGCTGTGTTCAACTATCCGACACTTGCCGAGGCCTACCGCGTTGCCGCTTTGAACGGACTGGGTCGACGTAGTCGCGACATTGAAGAGTCCTAACCGCAACTTAACATGACGGTGGAGATGACTTTTGTTTCGGCTGCTAGTGCATGGTGTTGGTACATAGAGACTGTTCGCACGAAAGGCTCGGTGGGGGGTGACTGCTTTGTTGGCCATTGAACTGGAATCGTCGTAGTGACAGACAGCTAAAGGAAGCATCGCTCACCATCGAGTTAACTGTCGTTCCAGTCAATTGATTTATGGTGAGAGACTAAATTTTAGACCGTCGTTTTGGCTGCTGAATGAAAAACAATCCACGTCGTATCCGTCCGCAGGAACCACATGGTCGAATTGAGACAATCGCTCGCGTTTGCAGTTCAAGGCGATTCATACTGAGGAATTCTTGGAACTTTCATCCAAGTGTCCTCAAACACGACGGTTCGTTCTGTAAGGAGCAAAAAAGCTGCTTTTTACAGTTGGCCATCAATAAAAAACCGGTTTCTGTGCCTCCCACTCCGGTAAATTACGAGCACAGCCGTCCGAAGCCTCGACCTGCTTCATTCATCCCAGTAAAACCCAAGTGCCGCTTCCAGTGTCGACGTTCTCCGTCCAGCTCCTTGACCACCGATCAGGCGCTTCACTCCATAGACAGAGAGAGAGAGAGAGAGAGACGGACGCAGCACGTAATGGAATCCGAACTCACTGCGCAGCGCGACGCAGCGATCGCCGTGGCCAAAGAGCTCCAGCGACAGCAGCAGAAGCATCAAGCGGAGATGGAGAGACGCTTTGAGCGGCGCACGCTCCACGCCGAGCGGCTGCGACTCCACGCCGAGGAGACATGTCGCCGCGCAATTGAAGACCGCGACTGGCGCGAGAGCTGCTGCCACCGATTGCTGACGCTGACGCTGTTCTTGGGCTGTGGCGGCGCGGTCGTGGGCTGGGTGATGGGTCTTTTGCTGCTCGTGGTTGTGGGTGAACCGCTCGTGGGTTTTTTGCTCGTGCTTCCTGGGATGGCAGCAGGGACGTTAGTGGGACTGACTGTAGCCAAGACGAAGATGGAGCTGCAGAGCAGACGTCAAGACGCTAAGACAAGAGCGACTCGACGCCATTTGGAGGTGGAACTGGCGGTGTCGACGGGACTGGGGGACCACGACGCGCCGCTCGAGCCGCTCGAGGACGTTACCGGATTGCAGGACGTGGCAGAAGAGACTGCGAGACTAGAGCTGTTGCGAGACGAGAGACGAGGGGCAGCAGAGGAGGGACACGCATCGGCGTCCAAGTACGGATCACTGCTGAGCTGGGGCTGGAAGGCGGCGTGGTACACGCTGCAGACGT
Organism: Peronospora matthiolae; assembly: GCA_921007115.2. Classification (NCBI taxonomy): domain Eukaryota; phylum Oomycota; class Peronosporomycetes; order Peronosporales; family Peronosporaceae; genus Peronospora; species Peronospora matthiolae. The sequence goes on from CAKLBY020000312.1 coordinate 18,824, forward strand.
CCAAGAACATTGCGGTCGGGCTGTATTACGGCGGCAGTCATGCGCGAGGGCTGTTGCTCCCGGCTGAAAGCAAGGAAAAGCACGCGTAGAGCACTGGGAGGCCGATGTACTGTCGGATCCAGCAGCGTTTCTCTCGCGAGCGCCTGTTGTGTCGTGATGGACTACGCACGCACGCAGTGACCAAGTAGCCCACACTCGCGGTCTTGTTGTCACGGAAGGCACCTGTCGGCACGCGGCCGTTATGAGCAGCACCAGCAAGCGAAGAAACGTGGGATCTATTGTGTCGCTGGCGTCGTGCCCTGTCCTGCTACCGATCTGGAGAAACGCTGCAGCATTGCAACGCACAACGAGATACGACATCGAGCGCGAGGAGCCATTTTCTAGCAGTGGTCGCACAGGCGCGTACTATTGAGTCGCGTCTTTCGTAGTGGACATTGCAACGAAGGATTCTCGTCTGCGCTTCAGGTTGTCGTCAAAAGTGTCGCACGTAACCCATCATCGATCCGAGGATTAGTCGACGATCACACAACGGCCCACGTCGTTCAGTTGCGTCGGGCGCCACTGCAAATCGAAAAAATCACGTACGTCGCTAGGTTCAATCGGCCCTTCTCGAAGGCTGCCGCGATCGGACGATCGCATTCGACTGAAGGGGTCTCCACGCAGTGCTCATGGCCACTCGTTTGTAGGTCTCTTTCGGTTCAATTGCCTTGACGGGCGCTGATCAAATGGAGCTGCTCGAACGGCTGCTGAGTTTCAGTAGTGCTAATGGCTACGTCCTTGCCCGCCATATGGAAGCTCTCGTCGAAACACGTCACGCGTGTTGATCCGACGTTGTCCAGCTGTCCCGAGCAGCAGATGGCGGTGGAAGAGCCTTGATGACGGTTTGCAAAACGGACGTGAAGTAGCAATGCACCAGCCACTGACAGCAGAGCCAAGTCCGTGCCACTCGAGTTGATCAAAAATAGGTTATATGTTACACCAGTATATCTAGACTCCGTCCTGTCGTCTCCTACCAGACCGATCAGGACTAGACCTCCTCTCTCTCGCTGCTGTCTTGCTGCTGTCTTGCTCTCTTCTGCACAAACTTGTCTGCTCGAGCAAGGTGAATCATACATTCGCGAGTGTGTCTCTCTGTGTCAACGCCGCGCAACTTACACGGTCAAATCACTGACACCCAGAGGACTGGTCTCCTTGAGTACCCCGTGCTTGGTGTCGTTGCTCGCATAGCCACTAGCACCCGCATCTGAAAAGTCGGACGAGATGTCGAAAGGCACGAGACTGAACTCGATCGCAGTCACGACATTATCGTCGTCCGTGAGTGCGGACGCAATGAGCGTGAGCGTCGAGATGTTGTTCCCCATCCCCTGCGCCTGCACAATGGCACTAACGGGTTTCATGTTGTTGCTGACTGACTGCATGACTGCGTCCAGCTTGCCATTGTCGAGACAGAGACTCGCACGCAGCGTGTTCGTGTCCATCAGGTTTTCCTCCATGAGACCAGCTTGTGACATGAAAGCCGAGTTGACCGCCACGAGGTGCAGGTGGAGATCCACCACGACGCGAGGCGTCGACGACTGCTCGAAGCAGCGCCTGAACACACTCTCCATTGGCCCGCCGCCACCTTGCATCTGCGAGCGAAAGTTGCCCGCCTGCTTCTCGGCACGCTCAGCCTTCTGCTTGGCAATGAGGAGGTTACTGCGGAGCATGCTGACGTAGTGGAACGTGTTGTCCAGAATCGACTGCTTGTTCTTCTTGGACTGCACGCCAGCCTCGTCCAGCACGGACTTGAGCTGGTTGATGCGGTCGTTCAGCTTGAACATGCGCTTCTTCTCCTTCATATTGAGCTCCTCGCGCGAGCGCTTGGAGCCAGAGAGAGAGGGCGTCGTGCCGCCCACAGAGCCGCCCGAGTTGTAGTCGGTGGACACGTGCAGCATCTGCGCAGTCATGGGCGGCGGCGCGTAGTACTGGCCCGGGTGCTGCAGGTTCATCATAATGGGCTCGTGGTCAAAGTCGCTCTGGTGCTGCGGCGTCTGCTGCTGCTGGTGCTGCTGGAGGTGATTGAGCTGCGGCTGCGTCGCTTGCATGTGATGATGCTGCGGCGTCATGTTGCTCGAGTGCACGAGCTGGTGGAAGTCGTGCATGCCGGGGCCGTGGTAGCCGCCTCCATTGCTGCCGCCGCTGTTGACGCTGTCCATGGACGTGCTAAAGAGCTTGGGGCGCTCGTTGCTGTGGTGGTGCGACTGCGGCGGCAACGGCTGGTGAAGCTGTTGCTGCTGCTGCGACTGTTGCGACTGCTGCTGCTGCTGCGGCTGGTAGTGCGAGTAGCTGTAGTCGTTCTGCAACATGTTGGAGTGAGTGCGTGAGTGAGTGGGTCGAGCGGAGTCCCGTCTGGACGAAGTGGGACCGAGTGAGTGGGACGCGGCCAAATGGGAAATGACAATCTGGTGGGCAGCAGATGGTGGGGCCGCAGGACGGAGGGGGCGATCGGGTTGGCCCGACGTATCGGGTTAGACAGGGATCGACTCGCCCGCGTCGCGGCTGTCTTATCGCGAAGCTGCTTCTTTACCGACAAGAAAACAACGAGCCAAGCACATTGCGTGTCGTGGGGGGGAGGATTAGGGCCTCGGGCGGGGGATGGAAGAGTCGTCACGAGAGATTGCAAAGCCGAGGCAGCTGCTGGGTGATTGATTGATTGCCTCGGGCTACTAACTACTGGACAGCACGCAAACACACGGCAGCTGGACAGCAGCACGTGGTAGTCGTGCTAATCATGGAGCGCACAAGAGAAGGGAGGAGTGTTGACGTTGGCTTCGACTCGGCTTTGGCTTATCTGCGCTATGTTTAGCAGGGAGCCGATCTCAATTGAAACAATCCATCACGCCATTTCTTTCGGCTTGGCTGCTGCTTCCTCTTCGCTTTGACCTTCATCGACTATGCACGAGGACAGTCATAAGGTTCTTTGTCGTGGAAGATCTTCCGTGCTTTGCAACGAGCTTTTTTTACAATTGTTCTTAACCCAAGTCGTCGAGAGACAAAACACGTGCTGCCTCGACTTGTCGGACTTGACTTCGCCGCGACACTTCTGGCTTCTTACCGAACGATATGGCAGACTAGCTAGGAGAAGTACTTGATCAAGAGCAGAAGAGCAACCAGAAGAGGATAAATGTCTGTAAAAGTTCGTTCGGTAGAAGCTCTTGCGAGTGAAGAGCGAGCGGCAGTGCGCAAACCGTGTTGAGGATCCGGCCGACGTCAGTGCCGTATTCGCAAGGCCGTCTTGTACGGCTAGTACATGCTACCTGGCCTGCAAAGACCTGCCATACACTCTACATTGGCTTCTTTACAAACAGAGAAGGTTTTGGCTGGAGAATTAGACGTATTTTATCGATCAGTGACTTCTTCACGATATGTCGCGATTGCTCGTTCTATCGTGCTCAGCCATTGTCCGAGAAAACCTATTTCGCAACATTCTTCTTGGCTCGTCGAGTCAGCCACGCGATGGAGGGAGATACCACAACGTGTGGCGTCACAGCACAAATTCGACACCGTCTTGCTATGATTGTCGTAACGGTACGATATAGAAGCGGTTGACGCTGCTGGAAGCGTTTCACCGGCATTCAGCAGCACGTCTTAGCGGCAATATATCTGAAAGAGACGCTGGCGTTGCTAAGTTTAGACGGCATTAGCAAACCTGCTATAGCGCGTAGAACGATTAAACGATCAGTACATGTGCAAGATGGATACTTTGTGCTCGTCGTCCGCGATCGCACGATGGTACTGCATGTGCCGCCGTGTCTGCGTGACACTGTGTTTGTGTATCATGTTTTCTTCATGCATATCTACGCTAGTCATGTCCAGCTCTTGCCACGACGTCCCACTGGTTTACTTTGACGGTAAGAAGCTAAATATACGTCGTGAGCCACCGCCACACACGCCAACGTTACGCGCGTGCTCCTTGTTGCTATTGACCACCGACACAAGAGCTCTTTGATCTCATTAGCATCTGCTTTCGTCGAACGGCTGTTTGCGCTCTTCCGCATAGATCAACTCGGGTGACCGCTTGTCACTTCCAGGAGCGTCTACAGAGAGCAGCCTGACGGGCAAAACAGGAGGTCGAGAGATGCTCGACATCATCCGCCAGACGATTGTCAAACACCCGAAGGAAGTAACTTCATTGACGTGCGAGTCTTGAGGAAATTTAGAGCTGCAGAGGCCTTTCCTGATCGCGGTAGCGAGTGTGAGAGTGAGCAAGTTTGCGGATAGTAATTCTCGACCTGACCGAACGCGTTTCGAATTGTCACGCTATTGACTCGGCGGACGGCGTTCTAAGGGTTACCATTGTACTGCATCGTGTGGTGCTGATGCAGTTCTAGATCTGGAATTGCAGTGGTCGGCAGGCGCCACAGCAGTTCGAGTGGTTCAAACATCGACGTCTTTTTGTCAAGGCTGGCTGGATCTGACCGGTCGATCTCGCTGAAGACGCTCACCCATCCTGATCGTCTCGTTGTCCTAGCAGTTAGGATATTGTTTCACTGGGGGTGTCTTATCTCCTCTCGACTACTCAAAGGATGCGAGCAGGCCATACATGTTGTCAACGGCTAACTGTCAACGCTACGACGCTAAAGACTTGTATCAGCAGCTGGTTGACTTCAACGCGAACGCTCCGTCTGCACGCAACAGCGCTCTGTCGGATGCAGAACGTTACTTCACGATCTGTCAGATGGATTATGTTTTCTTGTTCAGATATGCAAAAAAGAACGTGAGCTGATGACCAGGCTTGATGTCAATCATGGCTAGCCCTGCATTCGTTCTGCTGTGGGAGAAAGTCCTCGTCAAAGTGCTGTACTTGTCCATAAGAGCTGGCGTCGTACGCCTGACGAAGAGGGTGAGCTAAAATGCGATGTACCTTGGGCAGGAACGTATCGGTAGGCGCTTGTTAAATGCCGATGCACAGCGGACCGAAGTGCCTGATCATTGCAGCAGCAGCAGTAAACTCGTGCTCCCAACGCGTCAGTGCAAAAAGACGTCCGTGTTCATTATCATAGGCGAATGTGGGAGCGGTCGCAATTATTCCTCGTGTTTGGAAGTGGGTGTGTCGCCGGCTAATCGGTTCAGTGTGCTGCCGTGTCCACGCTTTTCCATCGTCACACGTGACACTAGCGTCGGCGATCCATCCATCAGAGCCAACAGGAGGACACGACTTTGCATGTCCTCACATCATGCTCACCGACGGTGACAAGGAAGGCTTATTGGTCAGGAGAACGGTCCGCCAACATGACAAGGGTTACTTTCCACTTCGCGATCTACTGAAATCGATAATCGACTCTCTGAGACCAAGGCGAGTTCAATTTTGTCTTGACCACCTGGTACCTGCTACCGGTGACGTGTGTGACCTAGCAGCTCACGTCCGGAATGCGTGAAGCTACTTCCTCGCACGATCCTGATGCCGCTTTTTATCGATCAGCCGAAACTCGAACATCGCCTCTGACGAAAAGGCCCCACGTCGCTAAACTCCTTCGCAATATGTGGACTTGGAAGTACGAGTCTTCCGTGTCTCCCGCCTGCAGGTCGGCTGCTCGTCATCTGAATGCTCGTTGATGCAACACTTCGTCTCGATCGGTTTGGACAAACGAAACCTCATTTGTTGGTCCTTCTGCTTCGTTTACGGGATTTCGAAGCTATCGTATTGTGGATACCTTCACTACCTTTACTTGTGATTGTTCACTCGACAGGGATGCGAGCCCAGTCATACGTCGTGGCACCAAAGAGTCATTATGGATTCCATTCACCACGGAAGCATTGCACCGGTGGACGCCTGGTTCCCTTTTTCTCCTCGTCACTTCTAGCCTTGCCTAGCTTCTGAATGTCGAAACTCACGGGATCGGACTGCTTGCGAGAATTACAGGCGACATAATCTGAATGGCAGCTGTAGTGCAGGCACATTGGCATCGAGCGCTGGACCATCTAGCTTTAGCCGTCGATTTAGATAAACACGCGCTGCCTGAGAGACACTGTGGTTGCTGGTTAAGCTCGTGGCTTTCGATGTACGCATTTGTTTTGTCATCTAGTAAAATGGCCAATGCTCACGAATCTGCTGCTTTGCGTATTGCGAACCCGGAGGGTAAAGCTATCAGTGACTGTGCGCAAGGTGAATGCCGAATGTTCTAAATCGTACTTATCTGTCCGTCTGTGTGTGTGTCAGCAAACAACGCTGCGCACCTTACACGTCGCATTAAGTGCGATTTAGTCTTGCACAGTCTTTGCGTGTTACTTACGCCCGATGTATCTTACACAAGTGCGATCTTGTCCGTCAATTGTTGCGCCTGTGAGTAACGCTAGCAGTGGTTGGTACCTTTCAAGTCGTACAAAGTGCGATGTAGCCATCTTGCATCTGTCTGCAAAATTAACGCTCGGTGTATCTTAAATGTCATCTTAAGTGCGATGCAGCAATATTTTTCCCTCATCGTTGAAACGCAATATGCGAGCCTGAAGGGTGAAGCTAAGGCTCCGACCCATGGACATTGGTCCGGGCAGACCCCGAACATGGACCCGGACCAGTTGGTCCAGGGCGATCGATTGGATCGCCCTGGTGCAAAACACTCGTGCATACCACATACCAAATGTACAAGTGCTAAACGTGTTTTGGATTAAGTGGGCAAGTCACGCGTACTTTCAAATATGCACTATAATCGATTTGCATAGTATATGTGGTTGACGCCTATACATGTGCATCTGTAATAGGCAATTTCCTTCTGCCACGACTCTGCTCATTATGCACTGTTTTTGTTTTGGATCTTGCCTATTCCACATGTCATCGGGCACATTTCATTGTACGTTTATATTTTATAGACGCATGTACATTTTCAATCATTATGGTTACAAGCTTGTATAATAATCGACCGTGTTTAACTAGCGTTGCTCATGTGTGTTGTAGAGTTGAGCTCTCTTTAAAAAGCTGATCGCATATATCCCAAGTGTCATCGTTCATGTCGCTACAGAATTTAATTTCGTCTGAGGATTTATCACTGTTGCACGCTTGTAAACGTACTGCCTATAATGCTCTATCCTTGTACGCTTGCAATTTCTTCACCATGGCTTAGATCGATAATTCAAGAAATGTACCTGCATATGAGTGAAGAGCTCCTTGAATACTTTTCAGCAGTATGACATATACAGGTGCAGCTGCCGTTATAGATGGATATTTTGAAGATGAAAAAAGCATGGTAGCCCACAAAAATCAACAATATTAAATTTGACCTGTTCCAATTCATAAATCTCTACTAAATACTTCAAATGCCTCTTCTAATGGTTCGAGCAGCTTAATAACTTCTTGCACAAGAGCCCGTTCCTGCTTGATGACTCACACATATCTAAAGCTCTACGACGTTGTCTACATAAGCTACAATGTCTGTGAGAAGCGAAACTGTACGCTTTAACATTGCCAAAGTAGAATTTCAACTCGTGGTCACATCTTGTATTATCTTCTTGGCTCTGACATCCGATGCTACCAAACAGGCAAGCATTTAAAAATTTTGCAGTCGCTGCGGCGAACCGTTGACAGGTTCTGTCAAGTTCCGAACTCTCCATACGACTGTACCCACTGCTTAAACAATAAAAATTTGACAATTTAGATCATGGACAAAAATGAGCACATACATTCATTAAAATGTAACCGTTTCAGTTTCTCCACCTTGGTCTGCAAGTATCACATCTGTGGACATTAACATGGTATTTTCTTGATTGTTTTGAGTCAAGTGGTGATAAAATGTTCCAAGTAGCTTTATACCAGCATTATCTATCAGGTTTTATACAGGAACCATACATAGAAGCATGTTGTCGCTTTTTGAGAATTCAGGAATGATACACTGTTGCTCCAGACACGTTGCAATTGTGTCATTCGTTAAAGCATGGTCGCTGGTGATACAAACTACCTTAAAATAAATGTAAAACTTCTTTTATACATCGAACAGATGCTGCTATAAATTCTTTCCGCTGTGGTCTCCTTCCATCCTAACTGCAGCAGCCACCGGATCCTAGAGATTTCCATTGCCATCAATCCAATCAGCTGTCACTCCTATTACGGAACGTTATTTTGGAGAATATCAGCACTTAAAACTGATATTCACTTTGGCGTTCAGGCGATTGAAACACATTTCTCAGCTGTTTAAAACTTGCAAATAGCGACGTTAGCAATATGTTTGGCCGCAGAATTATAGCGTACATTTGCCATAGTAAACGTTTTCAGAACATCATGCCTAATCGTATCTGCAGATTTCAATAAAGAGCTCATCGCAGGAATGCAAAGCTCGAGAAGATAACGCAGTTGCCTATATTCTAAAAGCTGATAAAGCAACAAATGCTCTAAAATAAGTTTGGGCAAAGCCTTCTTCAATATCTGCCTGTTTAGCTGAGGTTACTGTAATATGTTATCATCTTGATACCATATTAAGCTCAAAACAGTAACAAATTACGATGCACGCATCTTCAAATTGCCTAAAACAATTATATGCATGCATTGCACCTTGTTCCAGGTAGCTTATCATGTATCTGATGTTTGCTCATCAGAAACTTGGCCAAACATTTGGTACTACTCGTAGCTGTACGTACATACGCAGCTCCGCAAATTGATGATCCACCACGAAGCTTTGGGACCTGACAAACGGCTATAACTTCTTCTCTTAGCCTTACAAAGTACGTCCGAAATTGGCTCGCCTTCTTGCCGACATTGATACTGGCATCATCCTCAGTTTGCTTTAAACGTTGTCGGCGAAGGCTACCGACGATTCAGTTTCTGGTTGCATCGGTTCTGTTTCCATCTTTTATAAAAAGATTTCTATAAATTGGCTAAGTATATAAAATACAGAAAATACTGACCAGTTATCACGAGAGACCGACACATCTCTCCCAGTCAGTACAACGGATGCTAGAATTGGGACAAAGAGCTCGATACAACACTCCAACTAGTTATAAAAATGTGCTATTTGGGTTGGTTGCAATGGTAAATATTAGGAAAAAAGAAAAGAGACCAACGGGTTACTGGTCCGGATCCAACCTCGACCCGGGACCTGGACCAGCCAATTTAATACCGGGTTGGCTTACAAAAATTTAACTTGTTGGAGCCCTAGGTGAAGATACTAATTAGTGAGCGCACGATATGTGAATATACATGCATAGCTTAATTTAGCTCTATGAACTCAAACATACACATCAAAGGGCGAGCTCCAGATCCTGATTTTATATCGTAAACATCTATTGAGTGCAGCAAATCCCATTTGTTGATGATGGCCACCTCTGGTCTAGAACGAACGTTCGACGCAGCAAAAGTGAACCGCACTTCACGACAGCCCAAGTCCACAATCGCATCATTATTGCTTCCCCCTTTCTCCGCTCAATTCTTGAATGTAAAATTTTGCACTGCGCATACCTCATGCTGAACACGTCAATTGTAAAGATTCAGCTCATGCGAAGGTCCACTACATGCCAGCTTGGTTTGTTTGGCCCCTAAAATCTGAAAATTTAGTTCTATTATAGAACATCTTAAGGTTGAGTTCGGCATCTACATGACGACGGTATGTCTTGTCCGATCAGCTAATTCATCTCGCGCATACCAATCGCACCAAAAGCGCACAAGAAGAGTATGACTGTATCCGCATTGCTTTTTTGATGAGGAGCCGGGTCGTCGTTCGAAAGTCTAGTTTCCATTTTATTTTTTGGAAGTGAAATAAGTTGGTAATGTGCTATTGTCGCGTCATGTCTGTTTTAAGCTTTAATCGCTAGCGGAGAATTTCGATCACTAGACATTGACGGCGGGGGTCAAAAGTTGGTTTGGTGAGACACTCTTTTTGTGAAAATTTGTAGTGCCGCAGTATAGACATTCGAGGAATTGAATATGCGTGTGTGCTTGTATTGAATAAAGCCAGTGCGTGCAAAGATAGTTGACGCATGTCGAACCCTATGAAAGCTCATTGAGAGCATATGCCCAATGAAGCAGAAACGCATACGTTGATTCCAAAAATGATGAAGGACCGATATGAGTCGTATATTAAGGGACGCGTACGGCCCTCTTTATCATGTCTCTATCCAGCAAAGATACCTTGGAAACCACTGTTGTACTTACTGGGTATTATAGTTGTCGGACAGCATATCGCCTTCGCGCAGAGTCTTGTCCCTAGGTGAGCAGGTCGCTTAGTGTGAGCAAGAACCCTGTACTTCGTGGGTTTTGGCGTGAGAGGCCTCGAGCCGGTAATTATCATCATTTTCGAGAGAATCCGTAGCCTTCGTGATAACACCTAGGTCTGAGGAAGAGTGCACTTGTATAAAGGGCCCCTGTGTCCATAGCGATACTCTGCAGTCGATCCGCCTTTTGTTGTAGGTGCGATAATGACGTCCCCATCTAGGTATATCGAGATAGTTAGCTACGACCGTGTCTCTCGATGAGCCGCTCCAGGTGTGTCTTTATTTTGAAAGGGTGACGTGTTTAAAGTTAAGAGAGCAATAGTGCTCTGTCACCAACTGCATGTCGGAGTGAGCAAACTCTGGCCTTCGCTTGTCGCAGATAGTGCACGAGCCTCCAATATTCAGCAGTATTTTCGATAGTGACTGGAAAAATATGCACCATGCTTGATACTCACGCGATGCATGCGGAGTCCGTCTGTTTGTAAAGTTGGACAATGACGGAATATGCAATGCTCGGCCCTAAATGCCCCACCGATCATCCGTCGAAATTAGGAGTAACAACAATTCTAAGTATCGGTCGATAGACAGCACATGCAATGAAGGCGATTTATCGTAACATAGTAGAGTACTAGCCATGGTGGACCTCAAGGTCTCAACGATGTTCCCGTCTTTCCCGTTACAGGCTGATATTCCGACCTATTAGACCGTCGAACCCAACGTCGAAACGGATCCTGGCTCTGGATGTGCATACCTCTTGTGACAAAGACGAGTTTTTCCATGCAGAGGGGCGCTCGACCGGACTGGATGGCATGAAGTGTTGTAGATATGACATCACTCCATAGCTCTCGAAATGCTGGGAAGACCACAGACTGAGTTCTCAACGACACTGCACCTGGATATAGAGGTTGTGCAATAGCATTTCATGCCTTGTGCGGGAGTCCCGGTAAATTTATGTCAAACACCCAGACGTGTAAGTCAGTACTCAAAAAGCGACAAGCCATCGCCACTGATCAAGAAGATACTCCCAGTGGCGACGTGTTCTACGGCGGATCCAGAATGTATGACTTGCCTTTGCTGGTACAGCAGACAAAACTCAGGTACAGTCATGACAGATATTGGTCGACCAATTGCAGAGCAAAAAGTTGTAACTCTTCAGATGATACAGCTTCTGTTTGGTAGTCGAAGAGGACGCTCTTATTCGAAAGATATATCTCCAAGAGATCTCCGACGTTCCTTCCGAGATCACGTAAAATTCCATCTTCGCCTCACGCTCACCTAGAGGTCGAATCCCTTCGTCATGGCGCCATCAAAGATAATCTGTTTAAGTTTTCTGCGTGGTGACCACCATCTTCGACTCTCAGCCCAAATGTTTACAATACGCGTGAGTGCTGGATAAGCGATAACGTGGACAGGAGTCCAACTGGATGTGGTAGTCGCTATATCGCATCCCTACACTGAAGCGACTGGTTCATCCCAAATTCTATGCCCTCAGCGCAATGAGACATCGATGTAGAATCGTTATTGAGAATCCAGTCATGAAGCCGGTGCATCTTCACAAAGTTCGCAGTAAGTGTCCCCAGCTCAAATGACCGATAGAGCAAAGGTAATACATGATTTAAAAGAGGAGTAGAAATGAAAAGGAATACCCGGCGCTTCGCTGTAAATTGGGAAGTCATGATAAACGCAGAGTAAACCGCGCAATGCTACTCTGAGTAGTGGCTGAAGAGGATGTGCAACCAAGAAAGTCTAGTACCCGCGCAAAGCCTACCTGTTCAACTTAAATACCTGAGCTCGACGATCCCTCATCCACCACATATCTTTGGGAGCTGTATGCACCATCCACCGGTACTCAAAGCACCCCAATGCTGCTGCTTCTGATCTCATCCCCGCGCGCAGTTTGTTATCAAATGACTTGGCGAACGTTAATATTGACACTACCGTCGTCTTAAGGTAGACCTCGGCTATCAATGTAAAAGACATGGCTTTTCGGTCTACCTCCTTGGAACTCACCGAGTCGAGCACGTCGAGCTGCTGAAATACCGTCAAGATCGGAAACGGTTATCCATAGAGTATCGCGATATCCGGGTGCTTGTCTCTTCCCAAAAAGGCATGATGTAAACCTGACTCAGCTCATTTTTGACCCAAAGGAAGTCTAAAAAACGTAAAATCTGTCAAAGAAGCAGTAGCTACCCATTGTTCGACTTCCATCGCCGCCATAGTCATCAGTTCTGTTAAAATACATGTTACTGCTAGTCCAACCTGCTATATTAGTCGTGCAGCCACCTCGAAAGGGACCCAAGGTCAGGATCCATTGCCATCGTGTAATCCCCACATAAAGGCTATAATTACGCTGTGCAGCCGGTAAACCACGGCGGAGGGAGGCCGAAAGTGTCGTGCTTAAAAGATTGTTTTTGGCACCGCGATTGCATTGGATATCGGAGCCCGTTGTTCCACCGTGTGAGTCTTCATCCGGTCCAGTACAAGATGACTTCATAAAGTATGAATGCGCTTGCTCCATTTTCCATCCACCGCATCCTGTTGTTCAACCAAACCACCAAGATACCTGCATAATTATCATAGAGAACTGCTGATTAGGAATACATGTAAGCAGAGGCAGCGATGGTTCGCGAGGATGTAGCTTAATAAACACCTATTTTGCCAGAATTTAGTAGGGGACACGAAAAGTTGGTGGAGTAATCTACATAGTTACAATCTGCGTAGTCACCGGCCTATAGCGAAGGTATGCAGCAGTTACGTCAGCTTAGAATTCCGTCTCCCAGCGGTGAGACGCATCCTGTGATTGTCGTCTCTCGCTTGGGATCACACAATTGTCACTATATAGGGCGAGAATAAAGAGAAGTGGTAAAAGGAGGCAGCCTCGCCAAATTTCACAGCTAACGTCACGTCGACGCGAGAGATACCCACTCAAAAGGAAATCGGCATTTTGTGTGGCGGTGAAATGCGGCCATTATAATACTATGGAGGGCGCAAAGGAATCCATTGCAGAAACGAAAGTAGATATGGACATTGCAACGTGTCGTAAGCCTTGGCGAATCGAGAAGAAGAACAATGGTATCATGTGATCTTCTGTACAACGTCGCTGTTGCGTAACGCCTCGAAATAGCAAGAGCTGTGTGTACTACAGTACAAAAATATATTGTGTTTGCAGAACGAGATCCGACAGCATCGGCCGCACCCAAAACGAAAAAAGCTCAGTACATAAATTGTATTCGCGGTTGAGCAGAGAAATCGCGCGATGGTCAAGCGGCAAGGCGGGGATCAAATACTGAATTTCTATTCACCAAATGAAGACGTAAGTACATTAAACTACAAGCATATAGAGTGCAATGCAGCGAAAAGAGGTGCGAGAGCATCACCGTAATAACTGTACTTTTTTGGAGTTTTTTCGGCCCCGTGGCTTCCCACGCTTGGGTCCTTACAAAGCCGCGCTCACATCATCTGGAGAAATGGCTGATAGTACGATAGAGTCATATTTCGGTCCTTCAAGGTGACTCTGGCAAGAAATACGACGGTAGCTTTGGTAAAGCAAAAAAATGAGTCATAATATGCTTGCAGACGTCGGCCGTATCATCAGTTAATTCCTCAGACCGATTTGGCCCGTGTGTAGCGTTTTAAACGAGAATAACGAGTGTTGTCCTAAATTTTGTCGGCATTCGTGCGTAGAAACCTCAAGATGTCTCTTCTAGAGAGTATTTGTACTGGAAAAGAAGTCACTTTTCTAGGACTTCACCATCATATTTGACTCTCCACGACAGTGCGTTAGAGTTCATTAGGAGCGCCGACTTGGCTAGGCTCGTTGCAGCTTCCTCATACACTCGCAAAGGGTCATTGGTCGACCGCGCCTCTAGTATCGCTGCATCCAGTGGAAAATATAGATGACCCAGCCGCTGTCTATATAGCTTTTCTTCAGACCTTGACGAGATTTTATGGTATTCATCAAAACAGCTTTACAGATCTTAATTTTCTATTCATCCCACCTGTCAGCCAATCTTCCGGACTATAAGATATACAGAAGTCGAGACTAAATCAGTTTTGTCAACTTGAAGATGTGCAATTTCTACGGCCGCAATAATTTTGATGTTGCGGTTGCGTGTCCACATTCAGGAAGAGGATAATCTCACCTCTGCTTACCTAATACGAACAAAGTGACCTGGCGCCTTAATCCTGATACTTATCAAATGCGGTCAGCTGCTGTGTCAAGTATCGACAGATGCACATCCTTTATCTATTTAATGTGTATGGAGCTCACATATCACCGGTTTAGCCGTAAACTAGGCGATCCGTTGCCGGAAAAATTGTTAAAAAACGTGTACGCTGCCGCATAAAAAGCATGTATGGACCGTCTTCCTCAGAAGCTCCACGTCATCTTCAACAACACAGCTTAGCTGCACCCGACAGAGAGGCCGTCTCAGCATCAAAGTACCATGTCTACCTAGTGGAGAGACAAAAAAACGATCAAGGTGTGATACCAATGTGCATTTGAATCCCCCCTGATAAACATGGGTCTTTGTGTCTCATTAGGATCGGTTGAAGCCTCTCGAAAACGTCTTTCAGTCTTTTCACTCGAATAATAAACTTTAACAGCAATGACTGATTCGCCCAGATTAGAATATAATTCCTACCTAGTATGGTGTTTATATCAGCAACTTGATTAGTATGGGCCAAATAATATATCCACTCTTTCACGAGAGCGCTCGGAATCTGTCCACCGCGATTTACCTAGTTTGTTCACGAATTCCCGTGTGAAGTTGTACAGATCTTCCATAGTTGCTGACTTACCCAAAGTGACCCGTACTTCCTGTAGAAGAACCACGTCAACAACACCCTTGCTTAGCGCTTCCAAAAGTGACAAAACCATGCTGCTCAGCATTCCAGATGCTCGAAAGATTTCGCTACAGTTCGTGAATATAGAACGATGGTGTTTTCGCGGGAAATCCATGAAGTATTCAAGTCGAAGACGATATCAGGAATTGCCTGCGACGTCGTCGAAGACTTTCCGTTGGGGAATTCTGCTGCTTGAAACTGAGCTGGAGAAATCTTAGTACCGTCGGTCGTACGCAATCGCTCGGTGAGATTGGAAATGGGTGGATGTTGACTGCACTCCGTGCCGGGACATCCTCTAGAGCCTACGATATGCCTTCAGCAATGGGGTTCCAGAAATTGACCATTTAGGGTAATGTGATCAAGTGCCGGTTGCCCCTTGGCCGATTTGCAAAGCATGTTAAATGCTGCCGCGCACACCTATATGAATAGGTGGCGTGGAGCAGCTTTTTCCTGCGGTATTACTAAGTTCTTCCCATTTCAACAATTGCTAACTGGAGAAGTACTACATACAAGACATTGGGGACACCCTCATGTTTTTAGTCCGCCAGCGGTTCTACAACAGTCGTACACAGCAAATTTAATTAGCCGTCTCCAGAGCACGATAGATTCGGTCGGTTTCCAGAATTTGTCTTCCAGCAATTACGGCCCATCCCGAGCATAAATCTCGAATTTCTTATCTGCTTGTGCGGCGTTCTGACCATTCACAGCCATTTGATAAATCGCTATACCTGGCATGTCCAAAAGCACACAGGGTTTCTCCCGATGTCAAAGCGATGTAAATAATGGTGTAAGGCATCCCGCGGACTAAAAAGAGCTTCCATCAATGATAAAACCACGAGATAAAATTTGTTTTATAAACAACAGAAACATTCGCAAAAATTTAAATGTATTAAATTAAATGCAAATAAATGGTTGTTTGTTAAAAACAAATTAAGATTTCGAAAAGAAAACCCCCCTAAAAAACGTAAAAAATTCTATTAAAATAGATTATTTGAAAACAACCATTTAGGAATTTTTATGGGTAAAAAGAATAGAATAAATAATTACGGAAAAAACAGAGATTTTACAAATAAATACCCGTTTTTTCCTGTTTTTACTTCAATAAGTATTGTAAATCAAATGGTTTTTTTTGTCAAATTTGAAAATTAATCAAATTCAAGTTATAAAAATAAAATTTTATTTGAATACTTTGTAATAAAAAAAATTAAAATTAGATTTATTATATTTTTAATTTTTTGTTATTTACCAGAAAAATTAATTAGTTTTATTCTTTTAAAAACATTTTTGATGTTTAGTAAATTAGTTACATCATTTTAATATCTAATAAATAATCTTTTTTTTTGCTCAAAAAGATAATAATTTTGCTTAGAGATCATGTTTCGGGAAATATCGATATTTTTATCGATAAAAAACCTTTTTAAAATTTAAAATTAATCAATTATAAATGATTACTAATATTGAAGCAATAGGTCAAGTTTTATGCAGGTATTTTTTTTAGTGCCGTTGATCGTGTTCCAACGAACACGGTCTTGTACATGCGACTCTCTGCATTGGACCAACTGGTATCATAGCCGGTAGTGCAGCCCCTGCTGTAAGCTCATTGACTCATTTCCAAATCGACCCATTTCTAGATCGCAGCTGTGTTAGCAAAAAGTTGTTCCGTGTTGTCCGGCACAGCTGCAGCTGCTAAAGCAGCAGACGTGATATGTGGCCACCTTGTGAACTTTCGTTGCGCTTTAGGTCTTATCTTAAGTTTATTGAGTGCGAATATTGGCCAACGCAGACCATATCGCTACCTGTTTATACTGATTCCCCCGTATGTTGACTAAACGTGTCGTCAGAACGTAGATAGCCCTGTCTGAGTCAGTTATAATTAATGATGAAGTTTTGAGCTCTTTTTCGGTGGCCTTATCTGATTCCAATGGAATGGGAACACTATCGGAGCAGGGTGCGGATTTACAGCTCCTGTAGACAAATCATCCATGCACATGGTGTAACCAAACGTATTCGTACTATCTGCCATGGTAGCGTCGATATTTTTTTTGGGTAATGACCGTCCGCATCCTGGGTATACGTCGGTGGCACGTCCGATGCGCCTAAAGTTAGGGCACCCTCCATAGGCATTGCAACCGAATCCGCTCCCTTTTCCATTCTGCTAGCTCAGCAGATATTTCGCTGTACAGAGGCGCATCTTAAGGTAACTTATTTTCTCTCACGTGCTTCAGTTTCGGTGCATTATTGCCAATCACATGCAATTTTTTTTTGGTTTCATTGCCTTCGTTGCATCCGAAATCATTGAGTTTGCCTTCGGGCCTGCAGAACGGTATTTAGACTTTATCCTCACCGTATTTCGTTTGCTTCATCTCGAAAAGTAGGATTTCTAATAGCCATCCCACGTGCACTAGCATGAGACTAATATAGTAATCTTTCATGGCTTTAGCTGAATATCTTTTTTCAGCGGCTGTCGAAGTATGTACCTCGACCGCTCGTTGTGCATCTACCACCGCAAAGCGCCGTCCCTTAAGATGACGTATCGAAATTGAGGAAACGGCCCTTGATTTCGTAGTTGGAACTGCCGCGACTAATTGGTGATCAGATCCGAGCATTTGGTCGAATCTATGAACAGCCTGCGCGCGCTGTTTGTTTGCCTTGGAAAAAGCGAAGGGTGTTGTTCTAAAGTGGGCAGCATCATTTTTACATTTCGATTGCACCGTTGACTGATTCGATTGAGGTGATTTCTTGATGTCTTTGTCAATGTTCGGTAAGATTGTCTTGACGAGAGGAGCTGGCTATGGTAAAATCGCTTTGCTAGGTCCGTTAGAATTATTCAACGGAACATGTCATGGAGGTGCTACTACCAGTCCAGCAGGTGAAATTGACAGTCTCACGTTGGCCACGAGTCCTGATTTTTTTTTGCACCAGGATCAAATTACACGTTTGCAGACAGGACAGTGAAACGGATAGCACCGCTACGCGCTACGGGGACGCCAGCGAAAGGACGCAGTGGTCACACCCAATTGCTTATTACATGACACCTTTGTCAACAGTGGGGCTTTGTCTCCGTCCGCCTTCAGCTTCGCCGTAGTTGCCTTTTGAATATCTGTCAATCCAGAGATATTCTGCAGGCGTTCTGCCACGTCGAAGTGGTTTAAAGTCAACGTAATGGCGTGTTGAGGTGCAATAGGCTTTTCAGTGAACTCGCGGTGATGCTCTACTCTGAAGGTGCCTTTGCGCACTCCGCAAATGAAAATTGAGTCATTAAGGGAGTAGCAAGTAAAACAGGAGACGCGTTGAAAGTACCGAAAGTGGTGGGAAAGGTCGCCATTCCGTAATTGTAAATGTGCGTTACCAACTTGAGCTGTTTGGACAGGACATCAAGTCAAAAGTCGCGACGAATAAGTTGAAATCGTGCGACCCCGATCCGTTTGAGCACCTAGGCTTCATGGATGTCACCGCACAGGCCACAAAAAACGCCAAAATGCCTGAACCGTGCTACCCGCTAATCCATCGACGAGAATTAGCACTTAATAGTGTAATAGATTTTGGCCGTTTGATAGAGCAGTTACCGAGGTAGCGGTAATGTCTCTACGCTCCATTGTAGCAGGACACAAAAGCCGAAATCTCCTACCGCAAAACAATATTGAATTTGCATGCCAGATTGCAACAGCCGCTTCTCCGGCCTGATAAAATTTAGACGTCTCCTATCGGCGTCGTAACTGGTTTGCTTGGTACCCTCGACGATTTCCCGACTCAATACATGGGGTTTCGTGTCTCCTGCACTGCGCACAAGAGCTGAAAATCAATGTTTGTCCAAGCGATGTACCGAGGCATGCGTAACTAAGGAGGTACAAGCGCAATTACCTTCCCTTTAAAACGCTCCAAAAAAGCAAGCATCAAAATTCTCGTAGCTCGTGGGTGCGTACAAATTATAACCCTGGCGTTGACGGGAGCGTGATGCCCCAATCATCCATGCCGCAAGTGATTTCTTCTCAGGCGGAATCGTCGGACGCAGATCGTCGTCCGCTTTCTCCATCCTAGCCTGGTGGATGTAAGCATAAGGACCGCTGTCGTTCCTGAGGTTTACTTGACACCGCAGCACCGAAATGATGTTGTTCGCGTTAGCAGGCATTATCCTCCGGACTCGAGTTGGTGCTAACGCAAATATTTTGTTGGAAACTGGATGCAAGTCAACGGTGGACAATGAAGTAAAGGGTGGCGGTTGACAATACCTTTTCCAGGGAAGGTTTTATCTGGAAGGTATTTCGTAGAAGATTCCTCCTGACATGAAGACATGCATTGAGTAGACTCAGTCCAAAAGTTTCCCTCCAGTAAACAAGTTGTTTGTGAGTGCGTAGCCATTGTTTCCCTTTATCAATACTCTATTAGGGTTATGAGCCCAAAGACGACCTGCTATTAAGAGAAGCGCTAAACAAGACTACACTACAACAACTATACCATGTATTCCTCATCGGACTCTGAGGACGGCAAGAGAAAAAGACACAAGGAGATTAAGTTGAGATCGCAAGGCACTCCAGTAAATTGGAATGGAGAAGACTGGACCTTCTACAAGCACGCGATGCTCAACGCATTCGAGCAAAACCTACTCGATGAGATCGCAGCAGGAGGCGTTGTGGAGGACGCATCCTGGAATCAAGCCAAGAAGGACAAGTTCAAGAAAAGTCAAGCCGAGGTGAAGATTCTTATTCAAGGCTCGTTGTCGATGAAGCTGGCCAAGCAGGTGATGTCGAAGAAGACAGGAACCGAGATGTGGCACGAGCTCTGCTCAATTTTTGAAGGGAAGCAAAACTCAGCCATGATAGCGCAGAAAGTGTACCGCCTCCAAAGCGAGCTACACAGGACCCATTTGCGTCCAAATGGTGACGTGAGAAGTCATTTGTACACTTTGTTCGACATCAAAGACCAGCTCGAGGACTTGAATTCTCCTGTAAATGATTTACAGATGGTGGACATGATGCTGCGCAGTCTCCCGACGCAGATGTGCTATAATGAACTCAGAAGAAAGGTATTATTTAGCTCAAATATGAGTAAATATACGCCTGAGATAGTTCGCGAGATGATATTCACCGCCGAGTCGCGCAGTAAAGACTGGGAAAGCTATGCATTCGGGAGCGCTCAAGGCAAGAAGAAGCCAAATGGTCCAACTACTGGAACGAGAGGTGGCATGAGGCAAACCTTGAGAGACAATAAGACGAGAAAAATCAAGAATCATGATTTTGAGTGTCATCATTGTGGAGGTAAAGGCCATTACAAGAGAAATTGTCCACAATTGATGAATGAAGAGAAGTCGCGTGGAAGAAAAAGTGCTCACGCAAAGTACGCCAACTCTGGTAGCAAGACGAAAATGGAAGAGAAGGGCGAGCCTTTATTGCAACGCAAGGTGCAAGTAGATAAGCGTGACGTGGTGATAGGAGAAGCTACAAAGTTGACGTCAAAGGATTCAACTTCTAGCAACTGGTATTTCGACACGGGTACAAATGCCCACATAGTGTCCTCCAAGGAATACTTTACTGTACTACAGAGTATGGAAGACAGTGACTGGAATCCAATGATATCCGGATTCACACTCAATGGAGCGAAAGCAAAAGCTGAAGGATTTGGTACGATTATTCTTGCAACAGTTGTTGATGAAGAATTGGTAACAGTGTTCGTGGAAGACGTTCTCTACGTCCCTCAAGCTGGATGCAATTTGTTTTCGCCTGGTTTGGCTATGGACCAAGGATTCAGCATGTCATGGGACCCGAATGCTAAGATATTTACTATGACTAAAGACGATATCGAGGTGATACGGACACATCGGAAGCACCGCCTATGGACGTTTACTGCTCAAAATGCAAATAATACTGCACAGCACAAGAAAAACATTACCACGAAGCGACAAGTTATTGCTAACTTTGCAGTGACTGATGGTGTGGAAGATATCGATGTCTGGCATGAACGACTGGCACACACGTGTCCAGAATATATCCGGTTGATGGTTGATCGTGGCCTGGCAAAAGGTATCATGCTAAAGAGACGTGGGAAATTCGATTGTGTAGACTGTCATGTTGGTAAACAGCGGCGAAAGTCATTTCGAAAGGCGTTAAATAGAAATATCGCGAACGTTAATGACATTGTTTTTGCCGATTTGCTGATACCAGGAATAGGCAATGGATCCCCATACACCGCCGTCCTAGTCGTTATGGATGGATACTCACGTTACGTCAGTGTCTTCATGCTCAAGTCTAAGTCTGAGAATGAAGTCAACAAATTCATGCAGGAATATATTGCTTGGGCTGAACGACAAGTTGGCAAGAGGGTTGAGGCTGTGATTACTCATCAGTTGAGTGAAGATTCGCAACGAAGCCAAGGAGCTCTCGTGAGACAAGTCCTTACAGACAAAGGGCAGGAATTTTGCAATGGTACAATGGCACAGTGATATCAAGAAAGGGGCATAGTGCATACAAGAGTCGGCCCCAAAGCGTCCCAACTAAATTTAGTTGAGCGCACACACCAGACATTGATTGGAATGGTGAAGACCATGATGCACCAGTATGGATTACCTAAATCATTTTGGGTGCATGCATTAGTAACAGCTGCCTACATCAAAAACAGAGTGTATTGCAAAGGGGCAGGACGCACTCCGTATGAGTTGATGTTTGGTTCGAGACCGGACGTTCATCACATCCGGGCGTTTGGGTCACTCACTTATTGTCACACGCCAAGAGAGAAACGGAAAAAGCTGAGCATGAATTGCCGAGTGGGATTCCTCATTGGATATCACGAGAACATTGTTGGTTGTCATGTGTACTTCCCAACAGAGCACATGAAAGGATATGTGTCAGATGTCAAGATAAATGAGGCTATAAAGTATAAGGATCGTTTCGACAGTGGATATACATCAAAAGTCAGACGGTGGCTCCAGACACTAAGTGAATACGCTGAGGAGGGCGCATTTAATGATTCTAGTTCTGAAGAATCCGAGGTGTCACATCTGACTGACATTGTAGCAAGCATGGATTGTAATAGCAGTACCATTCAGATGGAGACTGCTGAATCCGATATCGACACTCTAAATGAGGCAGACCAAACCTTGTGGAATGACATGCTACGCAATAGTATTTTACCAGAAGTGGTCCAGACACAAGGACAAACCAGCGAACAATATTTCAGTGCGAGCAGTAGCGACAAAGAAGAAGGTCAGGAGAGCGAATCTGGTGAAACGCAGGGGGGAGAGCTAGAACCCAGTGACAGCGTTTCTCACGAACTATCTGAACATGCTACGCCGGGGGAAGAGTTAGCACCCAGTGACAGCATTTCTCAAGAATTTTCAGAAGATGCATCGGATCCTCCAGCTGATTCTACAGCACATTATTGCGCCGAATATTGTGACTCTGTTCCAGATAGCAACAAAGCAGTTGCAAATGACTCGGATATTTATGACGACGATAAAGACGATGCGGAATCCGGACTTGAGTCGCACAATGACGAGGAAACAGCTGACGATGATAACGCTGATGATGATACAGACGCAGATGATGATACAGCTTCAGGTGAAGAGAGACTGCTCACTGATACTGGACATATAACAGACCCTGAAGTGACTCGAAATGAATCTGTCTATGCTGCAAGTGACTACAATTATGATTGTTTATTCGATCCTTTATTCGATCCAAGTGACATGTTGGAGGCTGTGAACGGCACCACGACGTTGACCATTGCCAATGATCAGCTGATCGGCCACAGAAGACCCAGAGATGTCGAAGTCAGGCGAAGTAGAGAGCACAAAAGAATAAAAGAGGATCACAAAAGAGCAAAGATCACTCCGCGTCTACCCATATTGAGAAAGAATGATCAGCAATGTATGGGGAAGTAGAGAGCACAAAAGAATAAAAGAGGATCACAAAAGAGCAAAGATCACTCCGCGTCTACCCATATTGAGAAAGAATGATCAGCAATGTATACTGAACCAGCGCGAAGATTTCACGGTTAACGCTGCATTCAGAACACCAAAGAACGTTGAAAGCGAAGCGTACGGTACTCGCGCAAGTGATATTCGGACACCAAAGAACTTTCGTCAGGCGATGTGCTCGAAATATGCAACCCAGTGGAAAGCAGCTATGGACGAAGAATTGGAAGCAATGAAGTCCAAGGGAGTGATCACATTAATTTTGAAACGAGAGATGCCTGAAGACACTAAAGCGATCAAGACAATGTGGGTCTATAGTGTTAAAACGGACCACTTAGGCAACGTTATCCGTCTTCGAGCAAGAATTGTGGCTCGAGGTGACAAACAACGCCCAGGAATTGACTATGGAGAAACCTTCAGTCCTGTAGCACGTATGGCGACTTTCAGGATGTTCGTGGCCATTTTCCTATTGATGGACTTGACCATTTACCAGGGTGATATCAACACGGCCTACCTGAATGCACCCTTGGGGATCAAGCAGTACTTGGACTCTCTAGATGGATATCCTTCTGAAACTGACGACATGGTATATGTTGTTCACAAGGCACTGTATGGTCTTAAACAGTCTGGTCGAGAGTGGAACACCGAAGTAAATGCGTGGTTTTTACGGTATGGGTTTAAGCGTTGCACTACAGAACCGTGTCTGTATTACTACGATTCAGGTTCTAAGTTCGTATTGGCACTACTCTACGTGGATGACATTCTGTGTGCAACCAAGAATGAATTGTTCAAGACGAAAATGTTTCGGAGTCTGGACGAGGTCTATGGAATGAAGGATTAAGGTCTACTTAGCACTTATTTGGGTGTTCAAGTAGAGAGAAGCGATGATGCGATTAAAATTCATCAGACGAAATACTGCGAAGACGTTATCACTCGTTTTAACTTTGGAGATGCGCACGCTAGCAGAATTCCGATGGAAACAAACATACGACTTGCTGTAAACGATACGGATACCGCGAGGGCCAAACGCATACCTGACAATGACAAAGAATTTCCATATCGTGAGCTAATTGGCTCATTGATGTATCTGGCAACATGTACGAGGCCAGATCTTGCGTATGTGGTCGGGCAGCTTAGTAGATACGTGCAAAGCCCAACACAACAACACATTGGCGCAGCCAAGAGAGTGTTAAGGTATCTGGTGGGTTCCAAGACTCATGGAATTGTGTTCCACGCAAACAATGATGGAAAATTAAGAAGTGATTTAACCGTTGAGGGATTTTGCGATGCGGACTGGGGAAACGACCCAGACACGAGGAAAAGCATTACTGGATATGTACATTGCTTGGCAGGAGGTGCGATATCGTGGGCGTCACGACGGCAGAGTATCGTGGCTCAATCTACTGCTGAGGCCGAATATGTAGCAGCTTGCGAGGCCTGTATGGAAGGGAGGGGTCTCATTCAGGTTCTAATCGAGATATTCCCAAGGTTGGTGTCGAAGTTTCGTCTCGGGATTGACAATAAAGCTGCCTTTGTGATGGCTACAAACCCGACCTACAGTCGCAGAACACGACACATTGAACTACGCTGGCACTACGTTCGAGATCAGTATGTGAAGAAAGCAGTAAAACTGTGGAAGGTAAAGACAGACGTGAATCCCTCAGACTTGATGACCAAGCCCCTGGCAAGTGCGCGTTTTGAGGCACTTATCACCATGATAGGGATGACCAAGAACGTTTTGCCGCAGTAACTACTGACGGAGGAGGGCGTGTTGGAAACTGGATGCAAGTCAACGGTGGACAATGAAGTAAAGGGTGGCGGTTGACAATACCTTTTCCAGGGAAGGTTTTATCTGGAAGGTATTTCGTAGAAGATTCCTCCTGACATGAAGACATGCATTGAGTAGACTCAGTCCAAAAGTTTCCCTCCAGTAAACAAGTTGTTTGTGAGTGCGTAGCCATTGTTTCCCTTTATCAATACTCTATTATATTTCTCCGGGCTGGGTACGTTCAAGTTGTCGGCGTCAGGTCGGCGAAACTCGTCGACACCTTTACAGCGAAATTCGTCGACATGATCTCGGCAAACTTTGTCGCAATAAGTCTGACAAAATTTGTCGAAACCAGATCGGCTCGAGTCTCCGGGTCAAAGGTTTCGTCGGTGCTTTTGACCGCAACCGCGTACTAAATTCGCCCATATTTTGTTTGAAGTACGAGGTCCGGCCCGACTGTTCCGTGGCCGTACCCAACAACTCCAGTCCATACGGGTGGAATGTTACCTATCCCAGGAGTCCATTCCTCGCTCTTTGGGGGTACCCGGCATGTGATCCCGCTGCACGTTGGCGCTGCACTTCTCTGTCAATGAGAAATTATCGCTGTGCATTTCGATGCCGTCGGTAGTGAAGTTATGTTGTAGTCACCCTTCCACGTGCCAAAATGTATCGTCTGCGCACTAGCTGGCAAACTTGAAATCTGAAGGACCTTTGTTAGCTAGCTATTGTGTTGACGCCGTGATCGGTAGGCGGAAATTTAAGCAGAGCACCAAATTAGGAGAATTATAGTGAGCAAGTCACCGAAGGGCAAGTAGGCGTCGTACGCTAACAGGATAGTTCTATTTGAGGTGTCCATTATGTAACAACATCAACCCTGTCAAAACGGTAACGAACGACGATACCACTACAGCTTTACACATACGTTAGGTGGTATTTTTTGCACGAAAGTCATCATGAGCTAGCAGTCTGGATTTCCAGATCCACCCGCAGGCTTGACACATTAAGTACCTAGCTAAACGATAACTAATCACGATGATTGCCAAATGCATTCGTGACAGAGAAAGTCCAGCGAGAGTTTGTCTCTACAGATTTCATCTGGTAGATGATTGGCTAAAGTGACTACGCGATGGACGCATTTAGCAGATACATAGATGTAGGTACCTCTTCGACTATACTAAACAGACGGAAAAATCGATACTGAAGCTCAATCTTATCGTCGATTTTTTTGTCGAGGGCTGCCTTGGCTCCCGGGTGATGCAATAGTTAATGCATGATTTAAGTAATAAGCGCCCCAGAAGTATATTGGTATAAGCTAGTGGTGCATCGATATGGTCAGCTTAAAGCGAATGTATGTACATTGCAAATTTATATGCAACCCTTAAATTTTTTAATGGACGCCTTGTTACTTGTGCGTCGATTACGGATAAAGTAGCCGACCGCATGCCACCAGACACAGACATACTATTTGATGACAACCAATTTCTGGCTAACGTGAACAACCTTCACTCATGATCAGTAAAAAAGTTTGATGCGTCTCAAGACAGATCACTCAAAATAAACTCAATTTTTAGTGAGGGTATGATCAGCTCTCCAGAACAGACCTATGAAACGTACGTAGATCTTTTTGCCTCCGTGAGTGGCTTTTACTGGCACTTAAGGGTACACCGTTGCAGTCGCAAGACCTATTGAAGGCTGCAAGTGTTACTTGTGAAAGTGTGAACGTAACGAAACACCACGCCGAGTGTTAAAAGGAGTACAAGCGTAAACTGTACACAAAGAAGTGCTACTGTAAGTTCCATCAACACGCTCGGGTCGATAGAAATTATTGGCACTTAAAAAATTACTGGTGAGCTCAATCAATCACCTACTCTCGACATAGCAAATTATGGACCTCATGACGTCTAAAAATTATAAACGCTTGGTGTAAAACTAAACATCAAGGTAAGGTGTCCCTGAGAGAGAGACTATGCCCGCATTAAGGCTCCAAATTTTTCCACAGTCTCGACTGCTTTACCTCTCCTTTTTTCATTGTTCGTCGGTTTTTTTGTCTGTATATACCAATTTGTCTCCTCACCAGCAGCATCCGGCATAAGACGAGAAATATCAGTACTTCTGATTGTTAAATGTTTCGCGTCTGCATGCCATGTAATTGGCGAAAAGACTATCGTCTGATGCGCAAGCGTTGACGAATAATTTGTTTTAGTAAGGATTGTACATTTACCAAAAAATATTATTAGTTTAAAGAGACGCCCATTATGAATTTTGGGGGCGTGCGTTCAACAATTCTCTATGTATCTCCATGTATAGATTAATATTTATACGTCCTTTTTAATATGCAAATATGTATGTGTATATCTCTCGAGAATTGGATCAATGACACCCCTATTTTCTTAAATTTACACCCTTTGTAAAACCTGGCTGTTCCTCCTTCCTGCAAACTTCCATATTCGCACACTTTTGTTGAACTGGTTATTGCATCCCTTGTCCTTGTGCTCTATCTCTACGTTTAACGACCGGAAAATGTTATATCACATTCCGTACCTTCATTACAAACCCTTATTCGACATTATATACGCTTGACAGGAGTGCACCATCGAGGGCCACGTGAGATGGATCTTGTAAGTTTAGCTGCTATACAATAGAGGGGACTAGACAGGAGCTGTGTGCACTAAGCCGTCTAACAATGGATCTGATGATCACGAGCAGGTGAAAAGACGTCATGATCAAGATCAACACTATACAGTATTATTCGTACATACCATATACACTAATTCTACATTACCTACTACATACAATCCTGCTACATTTGGTAGCTTCTGTAATGTAGAAAAATAATAACTCTAAACCACAACTGTAATAAAAATCCCTTCGACCTTCTGCGATGTCGGTCGGGTTCTCCCCCAAACCGCCCATAGGTAGTCAGGGCTAATATATATGCACACATATATGTATACTTATAGAAAATTTTCATACATATAGATACATGCACATACATTTAAAAATTATCGAAAGCCACACTTTTGGATGGACAAGGTAGCTGTGTAGTCATTGTGCTCAGCTTAGACAACTCTCTTGTTGGGCCGCGGAACTAAAGCATGACAAGTACCTCTTATTACAACATGTTGAATGATGCAGAAAGGTGTAGGTGTGCTCTCAAAGTCACACAAAACGTATTGAGTATATATTTATGCTTGCGCGTTATTTGTGGGTGAGAGTATGCACTATCAAAAGTAAAATCATTTTGTAAGATGCAACGCCTCAATGGTACTCGTCGATCTCTCATCTGTTTTGGATTATCATTTCGATCTCGAAGTGGCCTGCCAACAAAGCAGCAGAATTAATCTGCTCAACCGGAACCAAAAAAAGTGCTGTTTTATTGATGTCCTACATGTCAAATGGCTGGATGGAAGATATTGCCATGAGTACATTTAGCTCCCTCTATAACATCCCTGTTTATCCACCTTTAATTAGGATAAGTAGAGGGAGGATGTGATCTCAAGAGTGTCACTGACTGTATAAATGTTGATACATCTATTATTATTTGCATGATGAGCAAAAAAGCCGATATACAACTATAACAAAAGAAAATAGATATCAGGGTGCAAGTATCGAATACAACAGGAATCGTTTAAATTCACAGGAATATGGGCGGATAAATATATATCAATTTCCTGCATATCATTATATATGTGTATACCAAAAAATAGCAGGGAGAGATTCCCGCCACACCAACGATGAGATACGAAAAATGATACGCATTGGTAGTTACACATTTAACAAAACAAATAGATAATTAGCCCGATATCAGAAAGGCGTGGTTCTCGTAAGAATAAAGATTGGTCAAGGGTGGAAGGACTACCAAAAGCCTAATCTTGTAGTTTTTATAGCCTGATTATTCGATCTTTAAAATTTTTACGACATTGGTATTTCTGCATACCTATATATGTGTACCACGGGCTTATCAAAGTACACATTGATGGCCCATGATAATAGGAAGTGTCAGCTTTTAAATGCCGAAACTGAGGAGTCTGAAAGAAATTCGTAGTAAATCGTACAAGTTACTGAATCCGCTAACGACAACCAGTATTGCGTAGGCAAGACTGAGTAGCACATACATGTTGTATTACGTACTTGCCGTGACAGTTTCGTAGCAATTTTGCTTATTTATCACGTAAAATATTCTCTACGTGCTATACTATCCAGCCAAATTCGATTACCATACATCACCGCGGCTGTACATGTCTCTTTAGAGTGCTTGACGATACCTGTACATTCTCACAGTCTTGCATTTTTCCAAAACTCGTTCTCCCTCGTCTTACACTATTTCACATTATCTTCTTCCTTGTCTATTTCCAGATAAAACATTGTCACATTCGTCCATTCTTGGCACAGGCAACGATTGCGTCAGTAATTCTGCTTTTGGGTGAAGCGATTCAACGATTGGAGGTGTCTACATCTTCTTCCGTGCATGGGTGCATGCGGGATATAAATACACATTCAAAGTGCTGAACACTTGAAGTGCCACCCTCTGACTCCGGATGCATGATGATATACTGGTATATCATTCCCGTTTGGCTTAGAATTCTCCATTACAAACTCTATATCACACTTCAGCTCTCTCAAGTTTACTAACTCTCGCCTAACGCGCACGCCGAACCAGAAGATCAGGCGAGTGATAGACTGGTTCATCTCGGCGATAGTTTGATGAGAGACGTCAATACTGATGTACGAACTCTGGGTGAACCGACGTCCGTCATGTCGACTATTAAAATATCAGGTGACGACTTGTGTCCGCACAATGTTTCGGAATGCGTATCAATTCATGCGTAGTACAGTAGTTAGTTAGATTTACGGTAGCACAGGCTCAACGTAACAACACAACAATAGTCGAGTAAGTCGGTGCAGTTGGGCTAATACGCTGAAAAAAATACCTTCACGGTTCGTACTTTCGGTTGGTGTTGCGGCTTTCGCCCTCGTTGAATACACACGACAAATTTTACCACCAGAAACCTGCCTGAGACCAGCATCTTCCGTACCCCAAATCCTGTAAATTCACAGCAATGCGTGGATGTCGGCGTTTACGCGCGTTTACAGGTCACAGGTCAAAGTATGCAGAAAAAGCTCAACTAGAAGACTTACTGTGTCCTTGATTAAAGTTCTACCAGCTCGTCGATAGACAAATCTATAGCGGTCCGATCACTTGGGTCGAACGACTTAAATCAATACGTCTTCAGTTGTACCATCTATAAATCGACCGGCAAGTCAATTAACAAGGCTCTGGTGGTATCATCGATTGGGTTGGCGTGTTTGTCTTCGACAATTTTTTTCTCGCTAGAAGTGAGTAATACCCGGCCCGGGCAAACTTGGTGCTTCCAGACGAAACTCTACAAGATGTGCCTCTCGAGATTTGACGACAGGCATTTTCTAACTCTCTCAGGGACTCATCAGAAGAGTACATGCCTTAATAGGATATGGAAAATTCTGCTCTGTATAAAATCAGATCTTTTCTACTCGGAGGGATTCTTTTTTGTGACGCCATTCATCTCTCCGATTCCATTTAAAGTTTTTTAACTAAAACATTTCGTCGGGATTCTAGCACCTTTGACGAGGCCTCACTGACGAGTCCTCATCGACGAGTCTTTACTTGAGAAGTCTCCACTCAAAGAGCCTCACTCAACAAATCTTACTTCATCTTGCTCTTGAATCGCTGAGTCTTAGCTGGTCGCGCCCCAAGTGTCGGGTCCATCTCTCTGTCTCGTCGAGCTCCGACCTCCACAATCAGCCAATAGTAGATAATTCCACTTCTATAATTTCTTACACAGAGGCGTCAACGTAACAGAACACAAATGCAGTCCTAACGGATAAATCCTACTCGGTACGTGCATCTCCAGGTAAAAGTTGTAGAGCGCCGCTAGATGAACTCGAAACCATTTCATGTGCGCGCCAAAGGCGTCTGACAAGTCGTCAGAACAACACGACGCTAGAGACACCCGATTCGTCAGCGTTTGAGCATGAGTCTAGTGATGAAAAGATAGTCGAAGCCCCTGAGTTCCCCTTTTTACCAGATTTGAGCGAGTTGAAGCAGATTAAGATGGATTACTCAGATGGATTATCAACGAAAATGGTTTGGCGCCAGTGCGTGACGATCCACAACAGAGTTACCAGATCACATTGTTTGTAATCATAAACAGATCAAGTTGCAAGCATAATTGCACCACTTACCTCTGCTTACAGATTGTTGAGCGTCATTAATGTCAGGAGGTCCGGTAAATCAAACAATACATCTATGGAGTATCTATCTATAATTTATAGACACAGAGGTTCTTAGGAGCTTGCTAAAATCTCGGCTAATCTCTTTCTCGCAGATACCGTGGTGATCACCAAATATTATCGTATTTCAGAAATATGAAATAGGTATGATGCTGTGTATCAATTTCAAGATAGTCAGTTGGGTTAATGGCCAGCACAGAGTATGCAGTGCCTCTTCGTCAAAATTTTCGGACGTAGCTTGATTTGTCAGTGGTTTTGCTCATCGCATGTTGCTAGTGGACTTGAAGTTGTAACGATGACAGGAAAGCAGCCATATAGCATCATTTGTGTGTCCATTGGAGCATTTTGAATGACCGCACGTGCAGTTTGGACTCGAGGGTGCACCGATAATCAGTTATATCAGTAACAAGTGCATTTCGATGTGTAACCCAAAAGAGGCCTATCATTGTTTTCTGAAACAGAAATTCAAGTGGAGACAGATGCAGCGAACAGGCATTCGTTCGATGCAGCTGGTCCAATGGCAATCGTCACCATAGTAATACCATCACAAAGGTTAAATCCGTCTTTCGAGATAAAACTGAGCTTGAACCCGTACAAAGCTTAGTTAATGGCCCGGTGAGCAATATTTGTGTTGTTAGGCGCAATAATAAGGGTGTCGGAAATTATCAACCGATTTTAAGAGGGGTTTTATAGACGCAGAATAATCATAAGCTTCACAATGAGTTTCTTCGTCCGGACTAAGGTAATTTTCCTCTCACACAAAGTGAGCGCTCTTGCCGAATATCCATTTCTAGCGTCGAAAAAGTGTGAAAGCCTTCTCTGAGACACTTAACTTATATATTCAGTCGATCCAAAATTATACTAATATGGAGACATTCTCTTAAATGAAGAAATGTGATTAATGGTACCCTTAAACCTGTCGATAACTCAATGTATCATTCGAGTTGTTTAAACAGACAATTGTGACTGCACAAATTCTATGAATTTTATACAGATATGGACGCTCACGTTATACTATATGAAAACAACTAGAAATTTAGTTGCACATTAAAGCAAGTCCAGGACAGACAAGTTAGGTTTTGCGGGCGGTCCTAAAAGAGAGTAAAGTTATTAATTACTAGGCAAAAAACAAACTGTGTTGGCATTTATGCAACTTCACAACACAGCGATATAGATTGCTTGCCCGAAAACAATTCGCGTCACACGTGGTACCTAACTTCGGAATGCCCTTTCAAGTTGAAGTCTCTGTGCGGTTGCGCAGTCAGATTATTCGCACATTTATCACCGCACCACTCAGAGGTAAAAAGAAACAGCGATTTCGACGTTGAATTTGTCCAACTACTCCACTAATCAATTATGTCGACCATTAAAGTCGACAGGACCCTTGTTCGTATGTCAACTTCGACAGGACCCTTGTATGTATGTCAACTTCGTCGAAACGCTTGGTGGGCGTCCAATTTAACCCGAAATCGATATGCGTTCATGCCTTTTTGTTTTTGTAGGTGCAGTGGGTACATTTAGTATTTGTAACGACCAAACCTTGCCCTCTCCGGCGGGGTCGACACATCCCCAACCGGATGGCCACTACTTACTAGAATCTCTGAGAGCTATCCAGTCCAAGGCCCCCGACTATTCGATGTCGGAGGATTAACGCTTCTAAGACAGGCCGAGCTTAGTGGTACCGGGATTCCCGGGCGGTACAGCTGATTCTTATGTATCAGACACTTTTAATGACCTTTGGTTGGTCGTAAGGAGGATTAAACAAGCATTTATTGGAATGGAATGGCGTTTTTACTCAAGGCACCAGGGGGAACCCCAAAATGTGTACATGTGTCGACTACATTCGACAGATTTGTCCTAATTGTCGATGAGTCCTTTAAACGGTATAACAAGGTAGGTACAGACGCTGCGCGTGGATGTTTTATAATCGCTAAAATGGTTCATTCTGGTAGGTGCAAGTGCTAACCTTTTGTTGACTACCGTCAACCTCGTCTATTATGCCATCATGAACTGAGATACTCAAGCGGCACCAGACCACAAAGTGACTGATCTCATCATTGTGGGTGAAGCTCAATCAACCCTATATATTAAAGTAAGAGCGTTTACTATAATACTCTAGCTTTAATCCAGAGGGTTGGTGGCACTTAGAGCTAAATTGTTGCAGATGTGATTGGCGCACCGTAAAGAAATGCTAAACAAAGTTGACACCGTTCGATTCTTACATTTCACACGCTGTTACAATGCAGCAGAAATGTCTAAAATTGGGCTGTAGACACTGAGCTGGATCCAGCTTCAGAATTTACGCATATTGAACTAGATACAAAATACGTTGTTTGCCGAAGATCACCAGACAAAAAATTTAAGAAGCACCAGCAGTGTCAGCGATCACATAAAAGTAAAAAACTCCGAGTGAGATCCCTGAACCAACGATTGACAAGAGGTTAATGCTTTAGACAGTATACGAGGGCGTAGAAAGTCTGAAGGGTCACCAATAGATGCTATTAAAGGCCAAGCTTGTGTGAACTATACGAAACAACAACCTGGAACTAAAGAAGAATTGTAGCGGACAAAAAGGTCGCCAAAACAAATGTGGCCGGAAACAACCGGTATTGACCCATTTGCTGTGGAACGCGGGGAACAGGAACGGATAGAAATCGGCTAGAATATGGAGACTAAATTGGTAGACCTCAAGATAGAGCTACGAGGAGAATTCTGCAAATTCACACTCCCGCGTGCCAGTAATGAGTGGAAGATCGGTGACACATTCATGCTAAATCAGGATGGGCCTTTAATGTCTATGTCGAGATTCAAGAGAGATACAAGAAGAAGGCATACGCTTTGACTGGTAGTCCCGACCACGCTGGCTGCTGAAAATTTGTTTAATTGCCATGCATTGATAAAAAGGGACACCAAGGCATTGTGCGAGCATATCACAGAGTCAAGAATGGATACTATTGGATCAGTCTGTATGCAGATGTGGCGAGGCATATTTAAGAGAGCAAAAAATTGAGCACCCGCAAGAGATTAACACATTGCTAAAAGAAATTTTCGGGAGAGCGTCGTCTCGGATCGACCGCTTTAAGAAGGTTCGATTATTTTTATAATACCACTCCTAAGACAAGACAAGGAAGTAAATATTCACTATGCTGCCAAGACCACTTTTGGGGGTTCGTCATACAAAAAGCTATGAATGAAAAGTATTCAACAAAAGTAGTGGAAGCGTTTGAAGAAAACATGTGATAGAGGTCCACGCTATTATCGAACCGGTTTTGCTGTGTGTCAGCACCGAGTAAAAATCGGTGGATTTAAGCGGTACAGTCTTGGTACCACTTACTTACGGTAATACTATATCTTATCGGGTAAGGATAAGGGATACGACTCCTGTCATAAGATCGCAACGAAGAAGTCAGTACGATAAAGTTTTAGGGTTTTATTAACGTAGTTAAAGAACAAATAAAGTTCAGTTTCCCTTTTGATTCGTTGGACGCTAGTGCCTAGTCAAGGCATAGTGTGTTGTTAAGAGCTTTAGCCTTGTCAAGGCGCCCACTCTCGTTTAACTAGTAGTGACTAGTAAGTGTGTGATTTGGTGAATTGTAATCCCTTTGGAACCGGAATTGTTAAGCTTGTACGCTTGAACGACTGTGCGTCGTTGTTAGTTTGTTGTAACTAAGATGCTCTTTGAGTCTAAGACTTTCTCTGTTAAGGAGCGCTAAGTAGCTCCGCTACACTTGGTAGCACTCGTAGTCAATTTAAACCTGATTCTTCAAAGACTGGATCCTCTTCGGGGATGTAAACGGCCATGAGCCTCACTGAGGTCTATCAGATCAAGCTTGAGAAGCTCGCGGCGTCGATCGGGCACAAGCAAGTGGCTGCTATAGTGTTGCAAGGCCCGGACGCACTTCGTGCACGTTTCGAGGCCTTCACGAACTTTAAGTCCACGTTGATCGGACATTTCCATGACCATTTGGCATCTGCCACGCCCACTCAGTATGTTTCAACACTGGAAACTGATTCAAGGACTCGTCTTCTAGTCTTAAGTGTCAAGACTTTCGAAGGGAAAGAGGGAGAAATACTCATGTGGGTTTGAGAGATAGAGGTTGCCATCAGCTCGACCTTGCTGCGGTCAGAGCAGCAAAAGGTGGACCTGGTCCTATCAAAGTTAGGTGGCCGAGCCAGGGAATAGGCGTTCACTTCTCGAAACTCGACAGAAGAGGCTTTTATTACCTGGGACATCCCAAAACAGTAGCTATCTCGGTTTTTTTGCTCCGCCTGATCAGGCATATTGCGTGCGATAATGCTTTCTGCTAACCCTTCAGGGTAAAAGGACTTGGTCGATTATGTTTAAGAGTTGCGAACTCCAATTGCTGCTATGCAACTTGACCCTTTACCTGAGACGGTTTGGTTGACTATTTTTCATGGAGAGTCTTCGCACAGGCGTTACCAGAACAGAACTATTTCGTGCCCACCTCTTGACATTTGAGGGTGTAGTGGATATAGAGTTGAACGAAGAGTTCATCTTCAAAGCTGCCCGTTACGGGACTTATAGGTCCCAATTGACCTCGTCAAACAAGCTCATCTCATGGGTAGGGCAAAACCTATGGACATCAGTCTCGCTGATAGAGACGAAAAAGCTGAGATTTACGCTGTCGAAGAGCATTCAAAGATCCGTAAATGTTTAATTGCGCAAGCAACAAACACCTTCAACCCAATTGTTCTTTAATAAGTACCAGACAGGCTCCTTTGAGCCGACCTCCCGTCTAAACAACGAGTTGGTAAGGCGCGGTAAAACTTCGAGTCCTAGTGGGGCGCCCTCATGGGGAAAATTTAGGCTCTGTTGTACCTCTGGGAGGTAATGTAAAACAGAGCCAAGCCCCAAGTGGCTTCGTGAGCAATGTCATGAAGCATGCGTACAAGCCAGGCTTGTTAATTGCAAAAGAAGTAGTAAAGGGCTTTGATAAGCCATGGTCGATATTGATCGACTCCGGGGCGTTGGGAAATAACGTCGGACGTTGTTCCCTGGAAGGTGTTCAGCAGTATGTTGAGGCGCTCAAGGTGCGAAAGATTGAGACTATCACTGTTCGCTTGGCGACAGGCGCATTAGTCACTGTGCCCAAACTTTCTGTGACTTAAGGCGTGAAGTTTTCTTTGACATTATCGAAAGCTGTCTAGTCCTTGACTTGGATGAGACTTTGACATTATCGAAAGCTGTCTAGTCCTTGACTTGGATGAGAGGTATGATCGTATCCTTGGTATGGCTTGGCTAGAGCGTTATGAGCCATGGTTAGATTGGAGTTCGAAGACCATAGGCGCAACGCGCACTGTTCTTAGTGGAGTTTTTTTAAAGAGTCATAAATTCACCTCTGCTAGATGGCAGAAACTCTATTGGCGCGAGCCACGGACTGATACATTAAGTGTACTGGACATCGGAATGGCCAAACTCGTTGAGTTGGACGATGCCAAAAAAGTTAGTTACGAGTTAAGCTCAATGACTGTTAGTGAGACAGCACGTACTCCGTCGAGTGATGATCATTTTGATAATTAATCACTGAATGCTGAATGCATTGTTGGCCTAGAGTCAATTCATCATGGTTTGAACCCATCTGATGAACGTGGAGTGGCACGTAAGTACCCACTGAGTGACGCTGGCCGTGATTTCGAAACACTGAATGTCATCCAAGACATTGTTGGTGAAATGCCAAGTCATAATGAGAAATGCCCATTTGAGGAGCGTGGCGTAACACGTAAGTACCCACTGGGTGGTGAAATCACAGGAAGTGACTCATCAACAGATGTAGGTAATGACATAGAATCTGATATAGATCAAATTAAAAATAACGCATCTCGTCACTTTGGGGACAGTGCAGCTCCAGGTGTCGGTAATGACATCAGCCCTGATGCTGGACAAAAATTAGTTTGACGCACTCCGTCACCCTGTGGGCGGTAAAGTACCGGACGTAGGTAAAGATGTCGGTTGTAGTAATGAGCAGCCGTAGGTTGATGGTCATATTAACCTTGGCGACGTTTATGGCCTGGGTGTCGGTAATGACACCGGCTCTTGCACAGAGCAAGTTAAGGATGATGATGCGATCAACCTCGTGAACGAGAAAGTTATAGTCTCTTTGAGACGCTCAGTCTACTCACAGAGACTACAGCGACGCCAGAGTGATGTTATGCAACGCAAGCCTCCTGTTATGTCGCTGAGTGATATTAAGGAGCAGCTATATACACTCGTTAATGGAGTGACTGGTCAAAGTTGATGGATTAGTGAGTCTTGAGACTCTATCCTCACTAATTACTCTGTTAGAGATAGACAAAATGTCTGTCGATGATTTGGACTGGCGTTGAAGTCAGGTGAATTATCTGAAGTGGTAGTCATTAGATCCGATAGCGAGTTGAACTCCTCGTCACTTCTTGACGAGGCTGTCTTGGACACAAATGCGGCACTGAGTGCCCGAAGTGGTCTGTCTATCTTAAAAGATACTGAGACCCGTTTATCCTATGGTTAAGGAGATTCAGGATGTGGTGTGTCACGATCCACCTTTCAAGCTGCCTCCTGATCGAGGCGTACGTCATAAAATTGACCTGGTTCCTGAAACCAAATACTGTGTGATATGGCAATGGCCCCTAGCAAAGGATCCGTGTGACTTAATTAAAGAGTTCTTTTGTGCAAATCACGCGTTCGGCATGGTGCGTGAGAGAAAGTATCCGCACTTGACATCGACATTTTGTGTCAGAAAGCCAAATGACAAGTGGCGCATCGTGTATGCTTACAATAGATTACCGAAGCCACTATACCGGCCCAGACGCCTATCCATTGAAAGGATGTTCGATATAACGCTATGGTAGGTTGTACCATGTTTAGTGCACTCGAATTGGTCGATGAGTTTTACCAATTGCTCTTGCGAGCGAGCAAAATTTCGCTCAAAGCGGATAGTACTCCAAGCGGTATGCTCTGGTAGTGGCTTGTCATGCCTCAAGGGCTGTCTAATGCCCAGCTACATTTATCGTCTTGTGACGAAATTGTTCCAACCTCAATGAGGATATGCGCAAAGCTTTTCCGATGAAACATTTGTTTATAGCCGTGCAGATTATGGCAGATCAGATGTGGAAAATCACATTGACCATATGCGAGCAGTGCTCGAGTGCAAGCGTACAAAAAGATGTATGCAAATGCATCAAATGCTTTTTTGGTGCAGAAGAAATTACCTTTCTCGGGTGCTTCATTGGAAAGCGTGGTTTTCGAGCGGATCCGGCTGAGGTAAAGTCATTTGTTCACTAGCCGGCCAGTTTCTTCGATAAAAGGGACTTGCGTTAACGGCTCGGCCTTGCTATTTACTTGCACAAGTTCAGTGCAAAGTACGCTAAATGGCACGGCCATTAACCAAACTCCTCAAGAAGGGTGCAGTTCGGTGCTGGGACGCAGAACATGCTCAAGGTTTTGAGGCTATAAAGGACAGTCTCATTCATGCTTCATTTTTGACTTTGCCTGACCTTGAGCGGCCTTTCAGTGCCTTCCGTGACGCGTCTGATTTTGCTATTGGTTTTGCATAATCGTAGACAGATGTCGATGGACATGAGCGCGTCATTACGTATGAATTTCGCCAGCTCAAAGCTAAAAAGAAGAGCTATTCAGTTCACGACAAGGGGTTACTCGCAGTGAAATATGCTCTCTTCAAGTTCAGAGTCCACCTACTTAACTTAACGACTTTTGTGATCTTCACCGATCGTGCGTCGTTACGCACTGCAACACAGTATCCTCACCTCTCATAGCGTATAGCCCGTTAGCATTCTTTCTTTGCTAAATACAACTTAGAGGTGAAGTATAAGGCGGGCAAGGAAAGTGCTTTAGATGATGCGTTGTCACACAGACCTGATGATGATCTTACTTATGTTACGACTCTGTCGTCATCCACTGTGGATCTAATTTGTGATGCATTTGCACGTGATGAGTAATGTAAAGCATTGCTACACGCTCGTGGAAGCGAGGAGCTTAAAGACTCGGACACCAAATTGTTGGAACGTTTACTGGGAGCCTACATCGATATGCCATCGATCGTAGGATATGGTGCTATTATACGGGTGTTGAGGATGTGCCTCACATTGTTGTCCCTCATGATGAAGACTTGAAGTATCTTATCCACTTTGAGGCACAAGCCACTGCGCTAAGCGGTAATCTCGGTCGTGACAAGACGTATAGCTCAGTTAGCCGGACGTGTTAGTGACCCAAGTTCTATAAATGGATGAGTATATATGCGCGTACATATGAAACGTGTAGACGGGACGAACCTTCAGTACACGCGGTTGAAACGCTTGCTAGCTTGTCTTCACCCACTGGGTGTTAGACGTCCATCAGTGCGGACTTGTGTTTGGCCTACCGAAGGATTCAGAAGGCAGCACTGCTATTGTGGTCTTTGTTGACCGCTTGAGCAAGACGGCTCATTTAGCGGCTGTACCTGATTCCATTAATTAGCGAAGTTACAGCAAGCCGTTTATCAACCTTGTGTTTCTTCAACACGGTTTGCCTGTTTCATTTGTCTCCTATCTATATCCACGTGTTGCAAGTTCTGGCTTTCATCTTCAACGTGCTGATAACCAGGTTTAACATGTCCACAGCGGATCCTCCGCAGACCGATAGTCAAACTGAGCGTGTCAACCGTGTCATTGGTAAATTTTGGTCAGTATTTGCGCTGATGCATCTAAGATTTAAAGCTCTATGCTTCCTGTGGACAAGTTTGCGTTAAATAACGCTGCTAATGCATCTTCGGGATTTACTTGTTCTACGTGAATGGTCTAACTTACCCACGCGTTCCGTTAAAGCATCCAGTACGTGATTCTGGACTTGTTAAGGGAGGACGAGCCGATCGGCTTGCTGATGTCATCCCTAAAACTGTTCAAAATTAGGTGGGAGAGTTTCTCGCTACGCGATTGAATGTATTAAGACATGTACGTGACGCGATGGCTGATATCCAGGACAAAAAAAGGAACAATCTGATGCTAAAGGCAGAAAGTGTATTAAGAGTTATAAAGTTGGAGACCTAGTATAACTTATGGCTAAGAATCTACATACCAAGCTGGTGTCAGCAATCTCTAGGACCAAGTTGCTTCTTCACTTCATTGAGCCGTAACGGCTGTGGCCAAGAAAGGCCTAGCGTACACTCTCAACCTTCTACGCAAGATGTGAAACACCTAGTGTTTTACGTCCAATTGTTAGCGACTTTTCTTGATCCGTCGCGGTGGATCACGAGGCGCTTGTGCTGAAGGAGTTGGTGCTTCCACAAGTCGAGGGACCCTTAAGGTAAGACCCACTTGTTTTTCAAGACGCGCCACGCGGTCACGAAGATCATGCACCTCATGCACTAACTCGTCGACGACGCGTCGAGATTGACCGACCACCGCCTGCTCTCGTTGACGAGCAAAGGGATCGACAAAACCATGAAGGATGTCTCCTGCGGCGACGCCGTCGCGACGGTCAAAACCAGTTCTTGATACAGTGGCGGATGTACCTCGCGTCGGAGAACTCATGGGAGCACGAAGTGCCACTGCGGCACGAGTTTTCGTACGCTGTTGACGTTTTTGAACGTAGCCTTTAAAGTTCAGTCGAAACATATGAAAATTCACTGGTCGGTTCGGGAGTGGCAGGGGCTACAGCTGCAGCAGGTGCACTAGTGTGCGGGTCTATAGCTGCCGTAGCATAGCGGGTGCGATCGAACGATCGCAGTTATCCTTTGGACTTTTGTTTTACAAAGTCAAAGAGCAGCTTTCGTTTCAGCCAAACGTCAGTAAGTGAAGCGCTCTCTTGGATATTTGACAGGCTTGGCAGACGGCGAGTTAGGTGAGCCCAACGCGTGAAGACGACCTCATTCCCGCCTCTGTCTCACCAGGGAAGAGAACGACGGGTACTGTCCGCATAACGGACACTGACGCACCTCGTGCTTGCTGATTTATCCTGTAGAGGTATTCTTAGACGTCCATGAGCTCGACCCCCGAATATCTCTCTCTGAGATCCTTCTCTCCACTAGTGGTGTGGCTGTGTCAGCCTTAGTTCCCGACCCCATGTTGCGAGTGACTGCTCGGCAGTCCGACAAATGCGTTCATCCACGCTCGCTTGTGTGAAGTGGAAACCACTGTGAGCATGCCTGTGGCTACAAATTGTGCTTGACGCCTGCGGTCATCGACCAATCGAAGATATTGAGCCTGCTTTTTATCAAGAGTGTTGCAACACACCCAAGACAGGCTCGACGACTGCACGCTGTGCAAGGTGGAAGGAATCTCATCGCATACCACGAATGGATAACGCGCGACGTGTTACCTGCCAGTAGCGTAGCTGGAGAAGATCATGGACACTCAACGCGACGGTATCGCTCTCGTAGTCCACCATTCCCTCTTTAAAGATCTCCTCAAGGGTGTTAGACGAAGGGTTTGACTCAGTCATTCTGAAATGTGTTGTAAACACGAAAGTCAGAATCAGATTTTTGAGACCTCAAAGAGCAGTGGAAAAATTGTCGACATAAGGGTGTCGACAGTTTGGCGAGAGGGGTCGTACGGGGTCACACGCGGTTGTTGGACCGGTTTTGTTGTGTGTCCACACCGAGTAAAAATCGGTGGATTTAAGCGGTACAGTCTTGGTACCACTTACTTACGGTAATACTATATCTTATCGGGTAAGGATAAGGGATACGACTTCTGTCATAAGATCGCAACGAAGAAGTCAGTACGATAAAGTTTTAGGGTTTTATTACCGCATTTAAAGAACAAATAAAGTTCGGTTTCCCTTTTGATTCGTTGGACGCTAGTGCCTAGTCAAGGCATAGTGTGTTGTTAAGAGCTTTAGCCTTGTCAAGGCGCTTACTCTTGTTTAATTAGTAGTGACTAGTAAGTGTGTGATTTGGTGAATTGTAATCCCTTTGGAACCGGAATTGTTAAGCTTGTACGCTTGAACGACTGTGCGTCGTTGTTAGTTTGTTACAACTAAGATGCTCTTTGAGTTTAAGACTTTCTCTGTTAAGGAGCGCTAAGTAGATCCGCTACAGAGGTCGAGATGACGAACGGCAATGTTTACTTAAAGCCTTCAACTAAATCGAAAGTAATGATTCGCGAATTGATTTATACTCATGTAGTAGATAAATTCGCGATATTACTCGGCTTTTTGGGTGTATAAGCATTAATTCGATGTGGTTATAGATTTTTAAAACTACTATTTTACCGACACATTAATCTTGCTGCACTCTGTCGTACCCCAAGTCAAATGTAAAAACATAATTAGAGCATCACAGATTACCAAATGTGTACATGATACCGTATCGTGACACCGCAACTCAATTCCAATTTTTTTATGCATACCGGTAGCAACAGCGCAAAAAAGACCAGCCTGCCAGAGACAAGTAGAGACCTTGGCTCACTTGTTCTGTAAGTGTGATCACACAGCGTCATCGTAAACAAACTTGTCATACCTTAAACGGAAGAGCGCGCATCTTGCCAGCAGACACAACAGTTTTTTATTGATCATTTACCGAATATGCTTGCTGCATATCCGCGCACCGGAAGGACGTCCTTGTGCGTAATATATGATCATAAAGGGGAGGCAGAAATGCGTGAGTCAGAATCTGGAATTTTCTTGCAACAATATGCCAAACAAAGATTTAAGGATTACA
Source organism: Peronospora matthiolae (assembly GCA_921007115.2). Lineage (NCBI taxonomy): Eukaryota > Oomycota > Peronosporomycetes > Peronosporales > Peronosporaceae > Peronospora > Peronospora matthiolae. The sequence continues at coordinate 61,437 of CAKLBY020000312.1, forward strand.
AGAATGCGACGGTACGATGAGCAGCCACGATCTACGTTCGAGGGAACACACGAAGTTTCTTGGATTTGTGCACAAGCCACTTTCCTGGAGATAGATAAAGAGAGTAATGTATGGTAAATGAGTCACAATAGATGCCATACTGTATGCATGCATCAGCATCTGGAGCCAATTCTATAGGTCGCCAATTATTACTAATACTAGCATCGGTTTGCTCCCTGGTCCCCTGCGCTTATCGTATAGCTCAGTTTTTACCCGAAATCTTGCACATCATCGACACCGTGTGTTAATTGACCAATGCATATCTCTCACGGTCATGATATATAATCATTTTGACCAGCGAAGATTTTACTTTTTGCGAGCCCGAAGAATGAAGCTGCTAGTGACCGTGCACAAGGTTTATGTCGAACTTTAAACCTGCTTTCTTTGAGTCTAAGAATCTGACCCGGAACAAGTTTTGCTGGTTCGACCCGGTGGTTTACCGGGCGGTCGTAAATTGGAGGTTTTTCGAATCAGTGACCCATTGGTCCCCATTCCGGATTATATTAATTGTCGCCTTAAAAGTCTGACATCATATATAATTTCTTGTAGTACATTGGATGATACTCTGGGATCTATGTTTCATTTTCAGCACTGTCCGACTTTTTGGGAGGGTACGTGAGCGACCCCGTATGTATGAATCATCGGTCAAAATAGCTTTAAAAATATGCTTCTGTCAAGTCTAATGAGTCTTACAATGATAACAGCTTGTGATATATTGCAATAGAAAAAACATGGTCAGTTACCACTGCCAACAGTGTCAATCAGCAAACTGGGGGTACCACCAATTTACGTTACAAGTATACGGAAAGTAGGTTTATAGCACATCGAACAACGCAGCAGGTGGTGTGGCACCAGATATTACCGTTAAAGATTCACATACCAAGTGCTGGCGGATGCAGTCCGACAAAAATTTGTTGAAGTCCGTATTGCACGTTTATGTACAAATTAATGAAAGAAATTGTACTATGATATGCATGTTGCATTGTGTTAACACTTCGATTAATTCCAATGTCTTGTGTGTGTTGCCATTGTTTCTTGCGCTTTCCACGTCCAGCTTATAGTCCTTGGAGTTTAAAAGCTTTTAGCAGCACTAACGAATCCCGCAACAGTACTGAAATGTTGCCATCAGCACTGGTAAAGCCTTCAAATTAGCAAAATGAGAGTCACACAAACAGAATGGATTCATCATTGTCTGTTTGATGATTATAAAAGATAAAGCTACCACAGCTTACGAGCAGGAAACGTATACCTATCCCACAACTAAGCCACTGTAACGGCAGCACTGAAGTACCAAAAAACATCACAAAACCGTAGTAACTATACGAGCACTAACAGCAGTAGATATAGTAGCGGTAGATTAAGGAGCAGTAACACCAGCAAAAACAACAGCTTTACCAGCACCAACAATAAGCCACAGCAGCAACGACAACAATAATATCAATGACACCAGCAGCAGCAGCACCACCAGCAGCAGTAACAAAAGCAACATGGTCATCATAGAATCTTGCAGCGACAAAGGCTACAGCGGCATCGGCAGCGGTAGCAGCAACAAAGGCTACTGTGGCAGCGGCAGCGGTAGCAGCAACAACGACATGACAAACTGAAACAAAAATAAAATGGCAATAAATAATTACGTAAAACAATAACACTAACAAAACAAGATCAGAAATATTTCCATTAATGATATCAGCAACGGTTGTCTACGTTCACGGCTGTGGCTAACGATACAAAGTAGCATTTGCATCTTTCCTGTGCTGTCCACTCACACCAGAGGTGGATGGGAGCGCAGCAAGACCGCGGTAAACGCTTTGCGGCTCCCCCTACAGGGCGGGGGTCAAGCACAGCTATACATTAAGAAATGGGATATGATAAAGATATGAGTTTTTCTGTGTACCGCTTTTACTTGAGTATCTAAGGATTTGTGGCTTTTTTTATTTTCGTGATCGAATAAGACATTTTTTTTATCTTCCGATTATCTGGGGTATTGTTATTGTCGTGATTAAATGGGGCATGTTTTATGTTCCCTATTTACAGACGCAGACACACACAGGCAGACTGATAAATACGATTTAAAAAAGCTCGGGATTCATCTTGCGCACACTCACTAACAGCTTCACCCTTCAGGCTCGCAATTACCTGTCCCGGAGGTAGTGCTGATACCAGGACATCTCATTCTGGTGTGGAGTGAAGTCAAAATACACAATATAGTTTTCATAGATGACGACACGCACCCACTCATAGGTCGGTACCAAAAGATTGAAATATAACCCCGACGAGACGTACGAAGCGCTTATAATGCAAACTTATTCTCGTCACACTCGATGAAATTGAAAGAGACTTGAGAGTAATATTGGGTATACAGTGGCGTTCTTCCTGTAGACGAACAGAGTACTAATACCACTACACTCAGGACAAGGCGTAAGCAGTCACTCGGTGCTCTGGTCCCGATTTGTGCTGCTTCCACTCATATCAATACAGTTGGAAGTTGCCGTATTCGAGGTTTGCTGCCGTCCCTCAGGTCCTCGCGAAATCTAGCTTCTGCTCTTGCGCGAAGTAGAGAGATCCGTCTCTTCTCCATCCTCTTGATCGTTTCCATGACCAGGCCCAGTCCCTGCTTGGCCGTGAACAAAAGAATGGTATGTCCAATCTTCACGTGGATAAGTCGTTCATTCCAATTCCTTGCTCGAGAACAACTTCGAGACCATCTAGCTTTGTACATGAGTCAGCCAGAAATGGTTCTACTTGCACACTATAGGTCAAATACATCGGACAACGCGTCCTTTAAGATTCCACCAACTTCGACGTATAATCTTGAGCTAGCTGGGTGTATAGATCGGACATCCTGCGGTCATGAAGGGTCAAACTATCTACAGTCGAGCGATCGATCTTCAGGTATTGCTGTTATCATGGCATGCTACAATAAACGTGATAGATAGTGCTTCTGACCTACCACAACAGAGTCTTTTGCCGTAGTTGTGACGCACTGTGGAATGCTCAGGGTGGAAGCGCATGTTGGTGGTCACAACCCCCCCCCTTCCTTGCGCAAATTTTGAAAGATGACAGACGTGAAATCAGCACAAATATGTTCACGAAGTGCATAGCAGGTGCGCGCTGAGATCAATCTTTCGAGGCTTGAGACGGTGCTCTAGCAGGGCAGAAGAGTACGAGTTTTTGATCCAATACATTCTACTAGGAGCTTGTCATGGAATGACATCGTGGGTTTGGTGTAATTCCGACTTTATCGACACGCTAGATTGGAAAGTACTACTACTAAATTTGGAACGGATTCAAACTACAAACAAAGGGTTTAGGATAAAGGTGCAAAATTAGTAACGGTGAAGCTCCTAAATTGAGTGAGGGTAACGGGCTCGCCCTATTACAAGTTCCGATTCTACCTTTAAGCACCGCTGCTAGTTGCCTAGAGCGCTACCATCACTACTGACGTTGCCTGTGAGGTTATCGGGCAAGGAGCTTAGGCTCTGGCATTGTGCGTTCGCTTAAACCGGTAAAGGGGTGTCGGTCGTACCACAATAGTCCCATGCAAGCCAGTCCGAGTTCAAGTGCAGTCTGGAAAGGTTGATGCAGCAAGATCGATACTACCTGAGCCTGAAAGATGGACGTAATTTAAATGCTGGAAGACTTTCTTTGCTTCTTAAGAAACAAATTGCTGCTGATCCAGTATCATGAGCAACTTCTTGTGCGCCTCCTGTATGGATTTCACCTTCAGTGGTTTTGATTGTCAAGTCACTAATTTGACCAAGACTCCATCGATCAGAATGTGGTTTTAGGGAAGCAGTTGCACACTAGTTTCTACCCGATGCCTCGGGGACACTGCTCCGAAGTCCTTTGGCTTTAGCTCGAGATGATCGAACCGTGCTCTCCGCTGTCTTAGCACGCAGTAGTCGTTTGACACAGGTGTCCTGCCAACCCTTTTGAATCGGCACATTGGCACGTAGGATATTCGTTCTTAAGGATCGGCCGACGACGACGACTGGCCAAGGATAAAGTGCTGTAAAGATGGTAAAACCGTGCCGTACAAATGGCATTTGAGTTGATTGGCACAGACCTACGGACACACGAAATGACGCGTGATATCCGCTCGTTCTTCGGAGCTGCGCCGCCACCGGCCAAAAGGTGCCGCACAACGGACGTAAACGATACTTCTGAGCAGCAAAAAGCAGTGATTAACACGTTCGAACTCGTTGAGAGCAGCACTACGAAGACGGATGTCGAGCATGAGCAAAGTAGTGACCAGGGGGAAGAGCAGAGTGGTTCGAAGGAGGTGACACGCTTCACGGAGCTGCAAAAGACGGTGCTACTACGCTCGCTCATGCACGAGTCGTGGTTCGGGCTCTTGCAAAACGAGTTTGTCCGCGGGTCGTTCCAAGCTTTGACACGCTTTCTACAGGCCGAGGAAGAGCGCAAGAAGGTCATCTATCCATCTCCAGCCAATGTCTTTGCAGCATTGAAGGACTGCGCGTTCTCTGGTGTGAAGGTGGTGATTTTGGGCCAGGACCCATACCACGGACCGCAACAGGCGCATGGATTGAGCTTCTCAGTGCGTCTCGGGGTCCCGCCACCCCCAAGCCTCAAGAATATATTTAAAGAAGCGATGAACGATGTCGGCATTTCTCGTCCCGCACACGGCTGTTTGTCGTGCTGGAGCTGTCAGGGTGTGCTGCTCCTCAACACGGTGCTGACCGTGCGTCGGGGGGAGCCTAACTCTCACAAGAAGCGCGGCTGGGAGCAGTTTACAGACGCTGTCATCTCCAAGGTTAGTAAAGACGCTTCCAACGTTGTCTTTCTGTTGTGGGGGAAACCTGCGCAGGAAAAGAGTCTGCTGATTGACTCCAATCGACACCTCGTGGTGCGTTCCTCGCATCCGTCACCACTGGGTGCCACCAAGACGAACATGCCATTCCTGGGATCAAAGTGCTTCTCGCGTGCCAACAGCTACCTCGAAAAGCATGGCAAAGATCCTATTGACTGGAGCGTTCGATAGGCCTTGGTGTAGGTTACGAGGAGAGGAAGGGTGCTTAGTGCTACCTCCGTTGCTTGCCACCTTATACGATACGAGCTACACCAGCTTACGGGGAATGCGACGTCGTGTCGCTGCCAACATCGATCTCTGGAAGTGTAAGAGAGATTGATGGACGCAATAGAAATGCCGTGATACGTGTCCGCGTCTACACAAACCCGTCAAAAGTGCACCAGTATCGTCGCCGGATTTCGTTGCAGCCGTCCGAATGCATACGTAAAGCGAGCGAGCGAGCAGACAAAGGCGGTGTAGCGGTCTTTAAAGACCTTCTTCCGCGCACGCAATCGATGAAAACGGATGGTCAATGTAAGCAAGCACGTCCCTAGCGCGTTGATACTGCACGTCCCACGCAGCTCTAGATGGGACCAACAGGTTGGTTGCAAAAGTTCTAGTCCAGCATTTACCGTGTCAAGACGTAGACGACTATAACAGTGACTCTGTCGGTGTTTAAGTGGCGCAGCAGTATCTGAGCATGGCTTCTTGTGTACATATGCACAAGGTACCGATACGATCCTCCCTTCATATTTACTGCAACAAGAGAACGTGAACGAGAGTCCGCTATGTCAAGCCGAATATAAGGTACCCCGCATGTTTGCTCGCCCTAAGCTCATCGCGAAGGCTATCTAAGAAGTAGAGCCAGCTGCGCGCGGACAGCAAGCTGGAAAGAAGTGCAAGGTCGGTCTCCCACTTGATTACCATATTGTGGCAAGGACAATCGCAAAGAAGAGCACCGATCGTCAACGTAGCATGGACAACTACAGTATCTCCCGCAAATGTGCAAAGCCAAGCAATTACAGTGACCATGCGCCATCAAAGCTCACTTCTCGCCAGCACGCATTGACTCGTTCTTCGTATGACGTGGTCGAGTACAAGCCGGTTCAGAATACGGCAGTCTACCACCGTTCTCTGCTCGTGATGATGCAGTACGTCGGACGTGCTTCAATCGTAACTCACTAGTCGTGTCTTACCGAGTATCTCGGGTCAAAGGGCCCGTGCGCCGTCTGTCTGAGGAAAGTATTTCCCACCATCTGCGCCGACGCGCACAGTAAAACCCTTGCACTAGATGATGTGATGGAACAGGATCGTTACCTGCTCGGTCGCTGCTACGGCAAATAGAGCAGCTCGTAAATTGTCGCACCTCGTCGCTGGGTGAAGTTGGTATGTTGTTGTTGAAGGTGAGGCATATTGAGGAACGAGCGGTGAAGTTGATATGGTGTACACTATCATAGCCGAGTGGAAAACATGATTGAAAATCGGAGAAGCGAACGCTAGGTCGATCAGCATGATAGGTGTCACTCTATGGCTCGGTCACTATTGTGATGCACGCATGTGATTGGCTTAAAATCAGTCAAAGGTGAATTTGATCGCACAAGCAAATGCCAGACACTCATAAGCACAGGCCGACCGCGTTAGCCAACCGTACTGTACTAGGTTAATAGGGACATTGACAGCATCATGCTCATTCTTCAGTCACTGCTGTTGTGTAGTGTTTTGCAACTTGATTCAGTTCTCCAAAATGGATTACTTGTGTCTAAGGGCGAGCTCCAGAGCTTGCTCCCCTCTCCTATTCCGGCCTGGAGGACACGAGATGCATCTCACCACCGTGTATTCTTCGCCCAGTGTCGTCCAGTGCATTGTCGATCTAGTTGAACATACAGCACTCTAAATGCAGACCAAGCCCTCCGCCAAAACGTGATGAAAGACACTACAATCGAAACATGCTGATCTTAATTTGTTCTTGAACCTCCTCTCTGGCAAGACGTGCAAGACATTAGGGTACTAACGTTCTGGGGGGCGGGTACTCTCTAGCCGCCCGCAGACTTGTCCCCGTACTCGATCAGATTAACCTGGGCATGCATAGAACTGCGAATTCTCCACCGCTTCTCTGCGATGGACGGACGCACATGGCATCAATCCTGGAGGAGCAGCTACGTCGACAAGTTTAGGTTTTCGATTGCGAGTTCTGCTCAGATTGCTCCGCTCGCCTTATCGCGTACAATCTATCGGTTGGACGTGCGGCTCCCTCGTCGCTCAGCTTCGCGTTCACCTGCATAGAGCGGAGATCGCACCGATCTTCTTCCTATCGTTGCGACAAGATCATACTTCTCTTCCCTGCTAGATCGTGCCACACTTCGACCGGCCTTGCTACAACGGATACTTGTTAACTTCGTTGAGCACAGAAGTCGCAACGGAGCTGACACTGAAAATCCGTACGATGGAGAGGAAGGATCTTTTCTATGATCAGTCGGCGTCAATGACGTCGTCTTGATTAGCATGCGGGTGTCAGCGGGTGGTACAAGCGCGTCCTTTGTGGCAATTGACATCAACTCTGCAGCAGTAGTCGCGCTTCTACATGCGTTCAGATGCTCGATACATTCTTCCAGTCAATGACTGAGCGGTCCATGTCCGTGCATCGGTGGATCCAAAGCCAGGAAGACGATAGAGAGCGCAGTTCTGATATCAGCAAGAAACTGCGGCGCAGATTCGGACCAGTCGAGCCGGGCCCGCAGTGAAAAGCTGATGCAGTCAGTGGAGTTACTGAACTTAGAGGCACGCGACTAACTACAGACGTCTTGAAACGATCCTGGTCCTGCGTAGAAGGGAGCCGTGTGGCACGAAGAGTGGGTTCACCTCCCCCTATTCCTATGAGCAGATTCACTTTTCAGCCGCCTCAGACGTCTGCAGCGCTCTTGCATCGTGCAGAGACGGAGTGCAGAAGCAGCTCTTTCAAGGGGATGCCCCTTTTTAAGGTCTTGGTTCGTCCATTTTTGTTGAGCACGGGCGACTTGAATCAGTCGCTCGCCGCTCACTGCTTTTCCTCCTCCTCCTCCGTGTCATGCGCAGGCCCGTGCGGTCTCGACGGTCCCTGAAAAAATGCCTTGACGCCGATCTCATTCTGCAATTTGCCTCCTGCCACTCCTCTCCGACACTCGTCAACTCAAGATGAACACGCACTTCGCAATCGCTGCCATCGCCCTAGCCATCGCTACTTCTGTGAACGGTGAAGGAGGTTGCTCGCCTGAAGCGACGCAAGCCACTATTATTTCGATGACGGACATCCTGGGGTGCCCCGAGCTCAAAGTGTGTGGCGATATCGCGCGCTACAACTTTATGACCGCCGCGGCGCCGGCCAACCACGAGCAGGAACTTGCTATGTGCGGTGTGGCCGAATGCCACACGCTCATCGCCAAAGTGAAGGAACACAACCCGCCCGACTGCGTGATTATGATTCCCGGCAGATTCCCGATCAACATCAAGGTCATGGCCAATGAGTTTGAGGGTAAGTGCAAGTCTTCGCACCCTGCTCGGTCTGCCATTGAAGAGCCCACCGAGTCAGTGGTGGCGTTCATGGCTGCTGCGCCCTCACCAGATGAATCGGAGGAAGGCGACGTGACCCAGCAGGACAACGACTTCGCTGAGAAGAACATCACGGCCTATACCCCTGGCAAGGTCCTGGATCCGTTTACCTTCTAAAGTGGTTTGTGGCTCGTGGCGCCTCGTCTTTTGGTTTACCAGGCCCTACACTCAATGAGTGGTAACGCCATTGTCAGGTGGTAGATGCACCTCTGTCGCATAGAATTATAAGCTACCTCTTCGTTCTGCTCATCAGTATTGTCTGAGCTGTGTGAATAGTGCAGTAGATTGCGGCAATGCAGCCTACCATACACGTGAAAGCTACGTTTATCCAAATACCATTTGCCTTCCATTTCATTGCCGCCTGCGTTTACAGGACTGTCACGCCTCCTTCTGCGGCTTGACTCTTGACGGTCGGAGGGGAGTATCAGGCACTTGCACATACATGTGTTCGTCTCCTATCTTCCTATCCCTTTCCTTCCGATCGTGACTAAACGAGCACTTAACACACGTGCGAAGCGCAAGCGCAGATTGTCGTTGCGTGGGCCTTCCGGACCATCCACCAGCCGTTTTCTGGTCGAGATAGTGCTCTCGTGTTCACTCAGGCCGGTGTAAAATCCCAGGTCGTGACAATCGCCAGTAAGACAAAGGATTGCTTGATACTACGATACGTTTTGCACAATCAAGCTCGAAATTGCTGGATGCGTATTTACTGCTGCCTCCAACTATGTTTGAGTAAGCCATCTGCCACTGCTACTCCGCGTGAGCTACAGACGAGAACTCGTTTGCGTCCGGTGACTCGGTCGCCAATACTTTACGCTCCATTTTCGCAGCTCAACTTGATGTTTCGATTTGGGCTGCTTCGTGTCGTGGTGTATCCAGGCGATGACCGAGTGAGGTAAACCGAAAAGTCTCTGAAAATACAAAGGGTGCGACTCCACTTTGCCAACGGTACCGGGGAAAGTCGCGCTGAACACCACATCTTGACTACTGCACATCAGAGCCGGATTCGTAGTGTCGCCAAGATTTGTTTTACAATTTCGAATGGCCGGCTCGCTTATAACATACCGAGTATGTTCACGTTTCTCCGTCACATACTTCTCTCCATCACTGACTCACGATACGGACGTAGCGGCAGATCTCACAAGTTGGGGGCCGGCTCAACTACGTTATGCTGGTTTGATTGTGCCGTGATAGAGAAATGTGGGTGCAGTTAGCTTTCAATCATGCGTAAACGACAAATGTGAAATCTATTTTGGCCACTAATGTGATCACAATGGAACTGTGGCACGTCAAGCTATTGAAGGGGCAAGCGTCCGCAGTGATCACTAGTAAGGCGAAAATTGTGTATCATCCGTTAGCTGCCATCATCCTCTATGTCATCGCCATCGCCGTGGTGTTTCAGCTTTATCATTATCACTCGTGTCGTCATTCTGGAATTTCAGGCAATTTGCTCTACTTGTCAGTAATGGCACGGATTGCTTTTCTACCACGTTCTCGAACTCATTGGTGATCGTGAGCAATGATTGACTTCTTCTGCGATATCCAGCGCTCTGTCCGGAGAATGCTGTTGCAACACATGCAATACACTCAGAAATATTGGGCAAGCTCCGAAATGCAGTATTGTGTGGGAATTGATATCCGCACACTTACTTTGAGCATCCATACACCCATCTAACCGGTAATCAAACACTCACCGTGGAGTGGCTTCGACAAGCACTTGACAACACTTTTTGCCTAGCTTTTCCATTGCGTTCGGATGTCCATCTTCAACTATAATGCTGGACCCTTCACACGAAACCTTGTACTCCTCCTTCAAATCTCCTACATACATCAACTCTTTCATCATGTATTTTTACCGCCACGCTTGCTCTGGCTGATACGCACGAGACTATAGCAGGTGCGCATACTGCGGTTCAGTTTGCGTCCAATGCAGAAGGGTCATGCTGCGGAGCAAAGGTAGAAGCTCAAAAGAGGAAACCGTTTGGTATGGTGTGGCCGTGGTGAAAAACAAGTCGGACGGTATAGTTTACGTAGCACAGGTACCCATCGTCTTGAAAGTCCATGGTGCATCGTTATACAGGACGATGGACAAGAAAGCTAGTAGAAGATTGAGTTGGAGTGCGAGATCTTAAGCCCAAGCGCTCAGCCAATCTTGCAGCAAACCTAACAGTAGAACCCTTCTCAGCCACAGCAGCAGCAAGTGCAACATCCATCAAAGAGTGGTGCGATGCTTCCATAGCAAATCGTTATTCACGACGCAATCGACACATAGCCTCAGATCCAAGTATCCTTTCAGCATCCTGTGCCCATTGTCACGAGAGGTAGACACATCTAGTAGAAGATTGAGTTGGAGTGCGAGATCTTAACCACAAGCGCTCAGCCAATCTTGCAGCAAACCTAACAGTAGAACCCTTCTCAGCCACAGCAGCAGCAAGTGCAACATCCATCAAAGAGTGGTGCGATGCTATCATAACAAATCGTTATTCACGACGCAATCGACACATAGCCTCAGATCCAAGTATCCTTTCAGCATCCTGTGCCCATTGTCACGAGAGGTAGACTGGTCGGAGCAAGTGGCTTTCTGTCAAAAGCTTTTTAGTATTTGAGTATGTTCAATAACGAGTCAAGAGCAGCCAGCAGAAACGATGTTGAGCTCTCCATCATCCATGACAATCACTGGTGGATACGCCCAACCAACGGGGGCCCTATGTCGATAAGGACCGACGCATCTTCGTCATACTCGTTCAGTTTTTGCTTTGTCTTTCCACTTCACTTTACCTCTTGTGATTTGGATCCATGTGTACTCTGATACAACAATTTTAATCTGTGCACACTGGAATGCCTGATGCACAATTTGCATTGCGTAGTGTTGCGTAGCGTACAGTCTGTCGTCTGCTCGTATTTCGGTCTTTTTGGGCTAGGGTGTGATATTACCAGTGTAAAGGATGCGATGCTACTGGTACGAAGGTGTACCGACAGTCAAAGTGGGTGTCCCGATACATCGATGCTGCATTCCGTGGGTAAGATGAGCGTTTCGCTGTTCCGCCGGGTCTTCAACTTGCATCATTTGTTACGTCTCCAATCAAAATCGAAAAAATTAACCAAGAGCAATAGGCTAGCTGTAAATGCCACTGAAGGCATGCCAAGCGAACCACCGCTCGATCTGTGCTCGCGGCATATTATATACCAGATCCGGAAGACCAGTTCGACTAGAAGTGGCAGATGCCGCTTCATTGCAGCCACTTTGCGCCATCGGATCGTCGAGGAAAGTGAAAAATGCAGCAATTGGTGGTACTTCCTGCTTGGCAAGTTGCTTGACGAGGTCATCGAGACATCACATGTACATCACCCATTCTGGCTTTCGCTTGGACGTCCTCTTCATCTGCGTCAGTCACTGATTAATCTGCAGCTATTTCAGCCTGCAAATGACTCTCCACTTGATCAAATCTCAAATTCGTGCTACTTGATCGGTGCATTTGCACGTCTCGGCCTCGAAGAGTGGTAGCTCAGCAACATGTGCAAAGTCCAAAACGTCTGACAGACAGTACTGCGTACTAAACATGCAGTCTCATCAACAGCGGTTCATTTACGGCGAAAAGTATGCCGTCCGTCTTCTTCAACTACCGAAATAAACAAACCTCATTTGACGAAGCCATGTCCTTCTCATCAAAGCAGCAGTATAATTTTTTCGATTCAACGCATTCGTTTGACAGTGCACTTGTCGGCAGCTTCTGCTACTGCCTGTGTCGTGTACAGGAAATAGAATGGCGAATGTCAGAGATTTGTTGTACCATTATCACATGACTTCTTCGCATCGCGAGCTGCGTATTGATCACTGAACACTTCTAGATCTTTAATAATAGTAGATACTATCAAATAAAAGGTAAATCTAATATCGATATTGTGGCAGTAAATCCGATTGGCGATCGACGACTAAATTATCCTGCTCAAACTTTTTATCGACAATCGGAAAGAAACGTATACCGCTGAGTTTAAGAGCATCTGTTTTTTCTTTTCGCACAAAGAGCAAAATCGTCACGCCAACATGCGCGACGTACTGCAATCTCTTGAACATCCTCATGTCAAACAAACATAGAAACGTCTCGACTGCTCGTGCACGATCATCAGGACAGCGTGCTTATCCTGCATCGCTACCCTGCAACTCCCTCGTACACTTAATACTCCTCCATCTTTCGATCCCACCAGCTTCCAAAACACTCGCAGACTCAAGCCGTCGACCTCGTCCTTGCTCATGCGCGTCCTCCGCCCGCTTCGACGCCACGTCTCGACGACGCCCGCGGCCTTCCGACGGCTGCAACTACCTACCGACACATACGGCGATCTCCTCTCTGCGCTCGCACCGGTCTCCGTGACGCCAGCGCAGCAGCCGCTCCTCTGTCTCCCGTCTCTCTTCGGCTCTGTCGCTCGCGATTTCCGTCGGCAATTGGCCGATCAACAGCTCGCGCGCTCGTGGGCGCTCTACGGACTGGACCTGCGTCTTGCTACTGCAGATCAAGACTCTCGATGGGGCAGACGAGGCATTGAGCGTGACGCGGAGGACGTGATGCGCGCGGCTGATGCGCTGGAGCTCGAGACGTTTTCGCTGCTGGGCGCGAGTCACGGCGCGAATGTGAGCGCCGTAGTGGCGGCAAAATACCCGGAACGAGTGGCGCGACTCGTGCTGGTGAACGGCAATGTACGTCGCGTTGAAATGGTGCAAGTAGCAGCTGCTGAGGGGCTCTAGAAGCTGAGATATTGACGCTGTTGGGATGCTCTCTTGTTTGTGATTTATTTTGTATGTGGGTGTTTGTGTGTTTGTGGGTGGGTGTATGCGGCAGGCTTTTGTCAGTGATGAAGACTTGGAGGACTTGGAAGAGCACAGTGATGTCCAGTCGTGGGATCGAGAGATGCGGGAGACGGCGGAACAAAAGTGTGGAGCTGACGACGTGCAGGAGAAATGGACCCGTACGTTGTTTGTCTTGTGGACTGTTACTGCTGCTTCTTGTTCTGCTTTGTTGCGAACGTCACGTCCGTTTGGTGTGTGTGTGTGCGTCTCTCTCTCTCTTTTTTTTTCTCATGCTGCAGACATGGTGGAGGCGCTGCGTCAGGTGGAACGTGACGATGGTGGCGATCTGTACTGCGGTCACCTGCCGCATATCAAGTGCAAGACGCTTGTCGTCGGTGGCGGACAAGACAAGTTCGTGCCGCTGTTCCATAGCGAGTACTTGAGTGAGCGCATCATGCACTCTCGACTGGAGATCGTACCGGAAGGTGGCAACGACCTCGTGCTGTCGAAAGCCGAGGACTTTAACAAGTTGCTAGAGACCTTTTTGCAGGAACCCGACGACAAGCACACGCAGAGCAGGGAGTTTGTGGCTGTGCCGTCGAAGATGGCAACGTAACGATGGCAGCTGAAAGGTAGCAAGGTCGGCCAGAAGATAGACGACTGTCGAACGATGCACACACTGACGAATGCACACACGGGCACGCTCATATTACATCGAGTCGCCCTCCATCTTGAGCTCCCGTCTCGCTCGGCTATTTCCCTAGTTGACTACTTACTATACGCTGCGCCTTCTCGACTACCACCAGAACTCATGCTGAAAACGCCGTCGACGCGGCAGTCGCCGTATTGGACGTCATGGACAGCGGCCGACTAAACGCGTGGTAGTGCTGCTGCTGCTGCTGGTGATGCTCTGAAGCGCTGTGATGCTGTTGCTGCTGATGCTGTTGTTGGTGCTGTTGTTGTGGTTGTGGTTGATGATGATGATGATGATAGGAATGCTGCTGCGAGGAGGACTGCTGGTGCAGGACCGGGTGGTATGTCGTGTACGATGACGGTGCTTGGTTCGCACCGAGGTTCAAGCTGGACCGGCGAGTCGCTTCAGCCGAATATTCCTGCCCTACACCGTCACGACGCGGAGATGCCATTGTGGACGGAGTCGAGGCGTATGACGGCATGCTCATGGTGCGCTTGAGCGGCGCGACACTGCTGTGGGTCGAAGCCGAAGCCCCTGTGTAGTAGCTGTAGCGGGTCCCCGCGTACGCATGGCCTCGATTCGGACTAAGACCCGAGGAGTGTGCACCCGCTGCCCCGCGGTGGTCGTCCTCCAGAATACCTTCGAGCAGCTCACCGAAGCACTCTTCGTCTCCGTACGGCGCGGCCGTCGTGAGGTGTTCGTACTCGGCTGAGTGCCGCGACTGCGCCGCGTGCGCGTACTCGACGCCGTGGTTGCTGTACGCGGGATTGTAGGTGCTGTACTGCTTGGCCGGATTGCTGTCGTAGCCATAGGTGTGTGACGGCAGACTTGCCAGCGACGACAGTTCCGGTTTCATGAACTGCGAAGGGAACGGCCCGCTTGACACGCTTCGGACGCGCTTGGGCAGGCTTAGACCGGAGGAAGACGACAAGGACGAGGCAAAGTCGTGCGTGCTGCGCGGCTCAACCGGCGACCGGTGCACGTGGATCGCGTGGCGGGATGACTTGAAGTCCAGCTCGGATTGGCCCATGCTCCGCAGTCGCAGCACAGCCTCTTCGTAGCGCATACCCCCAAAGGCTTTGCTGATCTCCATGCGGCGATTGTACTCGGTCTCCTCGACGGACTTGGCGAGGTGCCACTGGTCCTTGCCACATCGGCAGTGCTTGCCTTCAGCCCCCTTGTACCGTCCAGCCTGACTCGAGAGTGAGCTCCTGGCGGACGCCGGCAGCACGGCGCACTCGCAGCAATCGAACATTTGCCGCGACCGGAACGTGCCGAGCCAATTGGACTTGAAGCGCGGGAACCAGCTCTTGCGGTCGCGCGTCTTCTCCGGCCCATCGCCAGCGTTGTTGGAGCTGTAGCTCGTGCCGGTCTGGTGCACACTGTCACCCGCCGGGTGAGAAGACGCGGGGCCGTACAGCAAGAACCAGCCGCTGACGGGGTAGCTGTCGGTCGCGTCCTCCTCGCTGTGACGATGCCGGTCGCCGTGGCTGACTTGAAGGCATCCGACTTGACTTGAAGGCAGCGCAAGTAGAGGCGCGCCCATGCTTGATGTCTACTGTGTCGCTGGCCCCTCTGTCTCCAGTCTTCAGGTCGAAAAAGTGCTGCTTGGTGTTGCGACCGACGCGGGGCGCCGTGAACCGCCGTGTGTGACGAGCTTCCGACGAAGAAAGAGGAGAAATGAAGAGCTCGCAGACGTTGGCAGCTGCTCCTTCCTGATCGGCTGCTGGAACGACACTTTCCTCCGAAAGCAGCGACCAACAGACAGAAGGACAGAGAGATACACACACAGAGGTGCACAGAAAGACGAACGAACGTGACAGCGGGCGAGAGAGACGGGCGGAGGCGTGTGTGTGTGTCGCTGCGTCACACACACACACCCTCCGCCCACCCATCGTCCAGTTTGATCCCAGGGACAGCAGACCTCTGGCCGAGCAGCCGTGAAGATTGGCATGGATGTGGTGACTGCCGAGCTGCAGTGGCGTACTGACTGACTGGAGCATGTTGGACGCCAAGAACGAGGTAGACGACGCTGGAAACTGCAACAACAAGATCCGACCACAGCGCTGTGTCGAGGGCAGCCGGCGCTACGTTGGCCGTGAATTTACCCGTCTCGTCGTTCGGAGCACATCGGAGATCACGTGCATTGATGTGTCGGAACTGGATCTCTGACGTTGAAGCCCAGCCCAGCTATGGTCGGTCCATTGCCACGTTCGACGCGAAAAACTGTTCGGTACAGCCGCTACTCTTGGCCTCACGACACTTGCCACGCTGCTGCGGCGCCAAGGACCCGGAGCTACGAAGCAGCAACGAAGCAGCTGCAAAGCGACAACGCTACGGCTCCATTTCGTAGCACAAGGAGAGGTGGATGGATCAAAGGTGTCAACGGTTGTTCGTCCACCTGTGGATGCTGAGCAGCTACACTGGTCCACGACCGTTTCGGTGTGGTGCCTGCCCACGCAGGAATAAGGCAACCCCACGACACCTCTGCGGGAGACCAAGGCGAGACTCTCCCTTTATACTACAAAGGCGCGCTGTTCAGCTACGTGCGGTGGTAGTCAAGTTGAGCTAGTGACGGAGGGTGGCGGGAAAGAAGAAGGAACGGCGTTGTTTACACGCATCAGTTGGGCGATGCCTGCAGACCGCTTCCCGCTGTGACGATTGCTACAGCTCCAATACAGTTACATGCATCTTCACGAGGCCTCCGGAACCTCGCGAGTTCATTCCTTGCCACGTGTGACTCGCTGGACGAGACATGAACTCGACCATCCCGCTTGTGTGGATCAAAGCACTTTAACGAAGGATATTCCAGCAGCATCGCTGGCACCCCTTGCCCTGCAACTTGCAAGCGTGTGTTCCAAGCATGTTTAGTAAGCGTGCAAGCTCGTTGCACTCACTGATCTCCATCTGGCCTTCGACTTCCCTGCTTCAACAGGGAAGCCGGCTTGAAGGGCGAGAGAGGGACCGACAGGATTAAAGGCCCTAATCTTCCTGGCGCGCCGATTGCACCATGGCACGCCGAGACCGAGCCGTCGCCACCGAGTTTCGGGAGGGACTAGATTGCAACCAGTGAAACATTATGATGCAGCGGGTGCAGCAGCCTCTACACAAATCACATAATTAAACCTAATCAGAAGTTTTATGCGCGACTGCTGAGCACAGATGGTCACCAAATATGGCGAATGTGATCGAATTGTGCATTCGGTCTGGCCGCCAATCCCCGCTCACCTGCCACGTCTCCGACTATAAAGTCTATCCATTGGTCCGTAGCTATTAACAAATGTGAAAGACATATCTTCAAATTTTGCACTCACACTTCAGTCACATCCAGCCCTATTATGAGGCGCCCACCCTCAGCGGGACTCTCCCTTGCGAGAGCCGGAGTTAAAGGGGCTGTTAAAGATCGATGGTGCCGCAGGGGCAGAGGCGCTGCACCGAGAGACCGTGAGTGTCGACGTCTCGATGCATGAAGAGAAAAAGTGAAATGACGCACCCTTTAGTCGTGACGTTACGTGTGCGCCCTTTGGGATCAGAGTGAAGCGGCGTGGGCAGCAGCGGATACAGACGACCCGCGGCAAGAGCAGTGGGTAAGGAAGTTATTGCGAGCGATAGCAAGAGCAGGCAGGAGCATACTTTCGATCTCAGTTCCCATTCTACCATGTACTGCGCAAGCCCTCGGAAGATAACAGGGGCTGCCTCGGGCATACTTCCCGCGCAGCCTAAGTTCGTGCAGGGGTAGACACAGGGAGATTGGCGATTGGCGGCAACCCCGCGCCACGCGTCTGGCGGAGTCTCCCTCGCCACGCGTTACTCCTACTGCGGTCGCGCACTCCTAGTCTGATGGAGGTGCGCAAGCAGCTACGAACAGTAAGATCATTCAGTTGGAGGCGTTTCCCACGCCATCGTCATCGCTTTGGCAACCGCGACCACACTAGAGACTGCCTCCGCGTGCAGTAACATGCTCCGGACGTCTCTTCGGCTTCGCGCACTATAAATCGGCTGGCCACGCTTGTGGTCACCGATTCGATCGGGCTTCTCTATAGGTGTGTTAGTCAACCCTGCTGCATAGGGAAGTGATGCACCGAAAGCGCTTGAAAGGTAAGCTCGACGTTGGCTTGGGTCAGACAGTCTTGGCCTTCGCTACCCTCGCTCATAGCTCCTCAGAGCACTCACGTCGTAGAACCGATTTTGGGTTGTACGATCTGGCACCTCAGGCGATTGTTGATCGCATTAATAGACAAACTTGACACTCTCTGTAAATGTAAGTAACTCTAAACGATCGGGACCAAGTCAGTCATATCGTTGTAAACACTCTTCTATTTCTTACGGACCTATTTGAGCTCGCAATTTCTGTGACCACTCCAAATTGGTCCTCTTTGTTTACATTGTCAAATAGCTGAACATCCTTGATTGACACTTCAAAGATAGAGGCACCCATCGTTTCGTGAGACCACTCCGTCGAGCTGTAAAATGTCCGAGGGGTAGAGGAACACACAGATATGCATGGGAAGTGACGAAGATGTGGATGTACACACAATCAGAAAGTGTATGTGGGTTATGAAAAGACTTTGCGATAGCAAATTGGAGACGAGAGGGTGCCGAGGGTGGCGATGGGACCGACAACGACAACGGCGACGACAACGAAAATGACAACACTAGCCGCAACGACAAAACGAACACGAAAATGAGGACATTGACGACGAAGATCAAGATGCCAAGAACAATAATCGGATAGTAGAGGGTGTTGCTCGGCAATTCCAGACTGTACCCACCAAGTTTTCGTCGCACCAAACCGGTCACCCTCGCGTGATGGATGTCATTATCCTGAACACAATCCACGTATGTGAGAACGATGCAAGTCACCTTAACACCTCATAGCGAATAAACTGGTAATCTAGAGTTACGACCGATAACAAATACTTATCAAATCGATTTAATCGGTAGCTTTCCATTCATTTTGTTGTATTCCATTCTGTACTTCCTTTCGCTAAATTCGTTGTTGTGTGCCCGATGCAGCTTCACTTCTGCTGCCCTCGTTCCAAACACATTGTCGTCAAGCGTTTGCAATTTGCCTGTAACTGATGTGTGAAGCTACTGCCAAAATTAGTGACCATTTGTGTTCGGCAGTCGCGCGTAAATCGCCTAATTAGGTTTGATTGTGCGATTTGTGTAGAGGCTGCTTCGCCCGCTGCGTAATAGTGTTTTACTGGCTGCAATCTAGCTGCTCCCCCGAGTATCGTGTTAATCGATGGGTTTACGCCACATGGTGGTCAGCGACGAGACCGCCGTCTCGACTTTACGACGCCCGTGATCGAGCAAATTGTTCGCTGGTGCCGTAGCGATGTGCGCCTTGTCTTGGTAGCAAACAAGCACGAGGGGCTACGGCTATGTACTGCCTATAGCGTGGCATACTGCCTGCCTACCTTGTTGACGCAACCGTGGGCTACTACTTACTGGAGGACGTTTCGACCTCGGTCCAGACCGGACCCCATCGAAAGATCCTCTCGCGGCTTTTTTTCAGCTGGTGTTCCAAACGACGCGACGGTTTACGAGTCGCACATGCTTGTTGACTGAACCCGAACAAAACTGGTTCGAAGACTGCAGGTTCCCGAAAATTAGCGACGCGCGGTTCTACCCACGCGCAGTAAGCTGGACGGACCCCCCCCAGTCTCCCCCTGATGTCGTCGACATCCATTTGCGCGGAGGCCATTGGGTCAAGTCAAAACTGTCCAGTAGACGTCGGTAGAGTCCAGACGCTATCGCCGTCGGCATCACTGCAGTCGATGAAATGTTTACGGCGCGGGCCCGTCGCTGGTCGCAACGCTTGACATGGCAACGCGGCACAAGCCGTTTGATATCTTATATCAGTACAATTTCATGCGCTCGCTAAGCAGTACTGATACTGCGCCTCTTTCAGCGATACCAGAGGTATCCGAACTCTCACTTGGCCGTGTCCAGATGCTCTCTCCTTCTATCGATGCTGCTGCTCTGTTCACATCCAGCTATGGTCTGGCGATCTACGAGCTCCGTCGTCTTCTGCTGCTCACTGACGGGCCAGTGGTCAGCTGCCGGTTCCAGCAAAAGTTTCTGCGCAACAAAGAGACTCGCGTCGCGGTTGTCCCAGTAAATGACGTGGGCCATGAGGGCGAAGAGGTACTCGTTGGCAATCTCAATCTCGTTCTCCTGGAGCGAGTAGTCGACAGGGAGGCCCTGGCACAGTCGGCCGAAAACTGCCACGTTTTCTGTACTTTCGTCGCCTTCCCGCTCCTCCCGCTGCTGTTCTTCCCGCATCTCCTCGTCCGGACGTTGTTGAAATTGCTCATACGGCTGTGCCACCACCGCCAGCACATCACTCAATGGCGTCGGTAATGCAGGAGTTTCCACGAGCCCGATGCGGTGTGCGCCGGCAAGCACCTGAAGCTCAAAGTCGTGACGCCATTGACGAAGCGAAGCCCACATGGCACGGAACGAATTGCGCAGCTGGTACTGGAATCGCAGCTTGCCTTCAAACGTGCGGATAATCGCTGCCTTCGAGTGAGCGCGTGCAGGGTTCATTATGGGCTCGATGCGGTACGCCACCGGGTCGTACGGATGATAGATGTTAAACAGCCGGCGGCAGCGAGGCAGTTGGAAGTTGCGGTCGAGTTTCTGTCCCCGCACGTTCAGGAACAGACCCACAGGAGAGCCGAAGCAAAAGAGGTCTTCTACGTCGAACGCGAGCTTCGGCACGAGTGGGACGACACTGCTGCTTTCGATGGGAGCAGCAGCATACTTGTGGACTTGGTGTTTCTCCCCAGTACTGGGCTTTCCTGACGATGGATGCTCACTACAAGGCGTGACCAGAATCTCCTTCTGACCCGTACGGCGAGCAGCTGATGTCGTGTACCGACTGATAGTTTGCTTTTCCAGACCGGCATCATTGCAAAGGAACGTACTTCCCCACGCTCCATTTGCATTCGACATCTCCGACATTGACCGCGAGCGCCGCTTCAATGTCCTACTCGCAAGAGCGGTGTCAAAACCAAAGATGTTGTCCTGCAGCACCTCTCGGTCGCCATCGTCGTCGGTACAGGTGCTGCTGCCACCCTTTCCATCCGTGCCGTGTGCAATTGTTACTTCCTCGTCGCTAGTGTCATCACCACCCGTGCAAGGCACGCTCTGAGGTTGCTGCATATACACCTGTTGGTGATTCAGAATGTCAAAGCAGATGATGGAACCAAGCGAGTGCGCGATGATTGAGACTTTCTTGCGCTTACGTGTGGGATCAAGAGCAGATCCCGATTGCATCCAGTCCGGATGACGTGACAGGAACAGCGAGTACACGCGATTCATTTCCGTTGCGACTTCATCCAGAATGACCTGGTGAAACAGCGGCGACATGAAGAACAGTACGTCCAAAATGGTGTCGTTGGCAAGCTCACGAAGCTTGGGAATTGCCGGAAGAGTCACGTCGTGGATAAGTTGATCCAGGCCTTCCATGTGCAGCTTTGAGTGCCACTCAATGGGTAAAAATTCCACGCGAGGTCGATGCGACGCCGCCTTGTTGCCGCCGTTTGCTGCTTTTTCGGCATCTTCGCCGCCCAAGTGAGCAAAATGCGCGGAGCGTAAAGCCTCACGATTCAATTCTCGCAGTGTTGTCGAGCAGTCAACGATTGAGCGAAGCGTCACGACATTGATCAGATCGCGTGTCTTCAATGCGTCACCGATGCCGTGCACAACGAGTACAAGATGTTCGATCTCCTCTTCAATGTCCACATCGTCTGCCGTTATCTTCAGCGCGTTACCCGTAGCTGGGTCGCACTCCATAGCATCTTTCCAGAGCTGCAACGTAGCGGAATCAGCCCGTACGCACGGATCTCCTCGATACACGCGGCGCTTACTCGTGAATGGCGTGGTGCCTGCTAACAACCGTTTGTATTGCATGATGTCTTGGGCTCCTTTAAACTCAACGAGGTGCCCTTCGACCGGTATGCTAAGGGCACAGTCTTTCTCGACGCGAGCGGACAACATTGCCTCATTGAAACTTGCACGGGAGCTGAAACAACCACGCGGCTTCATTGCCTCGATATCCATCAAACGCTGCTTTTCAAGCGGATACAGTCCCAGGTAATACACGAAAGCGTCCTCGAGGATAGCTGCAGCTTCTGCGTTGTACGGGGCCAAGCCGTAATTGCGCTGGGCGTAGACCCAGCGAGAACGGCAGACAACAATTTCCTCAAGCGGTGGCCAGTATACTGGCGTCATGCGCATAGTTTCCAAGTCCACCTCATGGCGACCTCCATCCACTAGCACAATACAAGTCGGTCTTGTCGGGCCTAAGATTAATCCAGTCCGCTGTTGATACCACCGGAACTTCCGTTCGAGACGACGACTTTCGTGAGCAGGAAACTCTGTCCATGCGCCCGATCCACCAGCACTGGCAGTGGTGGCCGGGCCAGATTGACTCGAACTCGCTGTACTGCTTGCATCTGGAGTTCGTTTGCTACGTCCATTGAGCCCGCTGGGGATGTCAATCTTCCTGTAAAACCAAATCGGAAATGCATTCTCATCTTGCTCAGCAAGTTCAGCGGTCAACGTTTCGTTCGCTGCTATCTGCTGCTGCGTTAGCGGGATACCACCAACATCGGGGAACTCGCGCTGCAAGTCGCTGTACAGCATTTCGTTCTGTAGCTTGATCGTGGCCAAGAACTCAAACAGTTTATAGTTCGACACAATGATGCGCATCCTCTGGTGCACAGATCGAATAACGTCGCTTCGTCTCAACGTACTCAGCGACTCGTACGGTCCTCGTCCTAGAATGTTCCACTGCACCATACTCAAATGCTGGTCCAGCACTTCTGTTGCTGAATACAAGTGCTCGACAAGCGCCTGCACGCGCGTCGTACTTCCTTCCAGAAACAAGTCCGTCCTGTCCTCGATTTCAGCACGCGATGGAAACACCACTTGGCTCGGGAAGATGACAACGTACTGCACGACGCGCTCGATCGCTCCTAACGGCGGCAGCACCACGTGTCGCAGAAAGAAACTACGTCGCATCGAGTTCTTGGCTACAAAATAGAGTTCCGGCAGCTCTTCACTCTTCACGAACTGCGCCAAGCCTTCAACGCCATAGAGAAGTGGCACTGCCACTTGACGCTGCAGTGGCGTCAGCATGCCTGGCAGTCGCGCCGTCTCGACCTGCACTTTCACACTATAAAACAGCCGCTGACCCGTCCGTGTGCACGTCAGACGGAGCTCCACGACACGCTCGTGCGTGTTCGTTGCAGCATCAAAGACGCAGTCGCGTGTGGCGCCTGCCGCGTGCTTGACGAGGTCCGGCGCGCGACGCACGAGACGACTCGAGATGTGACTGCAGAGTGAGAAGAGGAACGGGAACGGCGTGAAGGTCGAGAGCGTGCTGTACACAAAGCCGAGGGACGTGCTGTCGTCGTGACGCGCTCTCATGTCGCGGCGGGCGTCACGCACCATCTCGGCCACGTGGTACATGAGCGGAGAGAGAAGCGGTGGCCGCTCTAGAGCATGACGCTGCGTTCTCTGCAATCTTGAGCTCACGATCGGTTTCAACGGGGTTTGTTGCTACTGTCATTTTGTGCGAAGGATGTTACTGTGAATATTCGGTGTGACTGACAGAACTTGCACACGCTCACGTCAAGTGCGACTTTTACAAGGATGATGAAGCAAAAGACGAGGGCCTCGTACAACAAGTTGACAAAAGCTGTGAGTGAAACATCTAGCCAATCAAAATCGTCGATTGAGGCGATACATGGTTTTGACCAATCCCAAGACAGTATGCGCGACGTCCGTGTCAATCAATCGATCACGAATGGCCCAGCACGCAGATGCTGCACGGCGGTGGCTGCAGCACATGAAGCTGCTGCGTTACCGGGCTCGCTCATGTTTTCATTTCAATCACGTATTGCTCTCTAATGTGTCTCCTTCCCATTACCGCAACTACACGATCTCAACACTTCCTGGCAGCTCTAGCAGCAAACACGAAAGCTTGGTCACAAGTGTACCCAATCAACAAGCGTTACAGCGCATACGATGGCTCTTGAAACAGCCACAACGTCGTGTATTGCTGCTAACAGGTAGTTCAGCTTCTGAATCGTCTGTCCGCGCAGAGCTGGAGCGGGAGTTGCCTGCATTCGAGCTGGAGCGGCGTGGCCACGGCATCTTTGGCGTCAGCGAGTTCTGCCAGCTGCTTTTGCGCGAAAGCGGACGCAACCGTCGAGTCTTTGGTCGTGCGCAGTTGATGGCGCTAATATTGCATAATGATCTGGTGCTGCAGCCTGGTCCGTCTCGACTGGATGCCGCGTCGACGCTCCAGAGACGCAAAGGCGCACAAGATTTGCTGCACCTCTTTCAGCTGCTGGAAAAGCAAGGAGTTTTGGCGGATCAGTACTTGGCGTTAGCAGCTACAGCTGAAGACGGCGATCAAGTGCTTGCTCAGAAGCTGGCTGAGACGTACCGGAAGTATCACGAACTTCTTTTGCAGCACGGTGCCACATCCTGGGAAGGACTCGTGTTGGAAATGATGACAATGTGTGGTGTGAATAAAGGAGACACTGTAGTGGAAAATGCTCTGGCGAAAGAGTTTGCTCGGACGGTGCTGCAAGATTATACGGACGTGGTGGCGGACGATGTGCAGAGGATGACACCGGCCATGGCGATGCTTGTGGGGCATCTGTGTGGTCAACCAAGTGTTCAGTATAGTGCCAGCTTCAGCCGGGTACTGCTCGAAGAAGAAGACTGCTCGCGAATGCAGATTTTAGAACGGCAGTTGGTGCTTGCGGCAGCAGATACAGGTCGCGAACGTACTCTGAAACGTACCGAGTTAGACGCCAACCGCGAGATTTCGGAGAAGAGTGCACAGATGCGGGCGTTTGCACGGCAGCTTTTGACGAAACGTGCTGGCGTTAGTTGCGACGTGCAATCGCCAGTTCCGTTTGAGTGCTGGCGCTTTAGTACTGCTGAAACGGAGGTGAGGACTGTCAGCGCATATCTCGCACGAAAAACGGAGTCCATGAATGCCACGGTGCTATGTCCCACGCATGCAGATGCACGTCGAATCGTGTTGGCATTTCAGAAGCAAGGGCTGTTAGCTCGAATTGATGGCGAATCGAGTTCAGTACCAAGTAGCTCAACTGGTACGCCCGTCCATCTTTTCGACGAGCCCGGTGTGAACGCGGTGTATTCGTTACTTTGTGCGTTGTGCTTCCCGAGCGACTCGCGTTATCTTTACAACGTTTTGCGCTCCAACTTCTTTGCTTTCCCGGCTGAGCTTCTTTCGTGGTTGATGCAGCAAGAGCACCAGAGCCATACTGATTTGTTTTCAGTCCTCGAAGCTTTCGTAGAATCTCACGGCAAGTCGCTCGGCACATCTCCTGAAGGGCAAGAGAAGGAGCTGCCTAAAGCAGTGTCTTGTCAGCGCAAGATCAGCTTGGAGATTGCTGAGTCATTTGTAAACATCATCGTGCATCTTCGTACAAAGTGCCACCAACTATCTGCGGCTGAGGTCGTCCAGAGTTTCTTGGAAGCTACAGGACGACTGGAGGTGCTACTGAGTCCTAGCTCTTGGGAAGAGGAGCGTGAGTCGTTGGTTCTGGCTGATTTCTTACGAGAACTCGAGACTGCGCAAAAGGTTACGATGAGTGATCAGATACCGTTTGTGGTGCCATACTTACAGCAACTACGGAAGGCCAACCTAACTTCATCCGCTTCATGGACAGGTTCACCAGACGTCAATGTGGATGCTCGTATTCGTGTAATCCCACTGACAGCATACGCGCTACAATCTTGTGCTTCTTCGCAACCTGATGGTGAGGAAGGCCGCAAGCATGTGCTGGTGCTGATGTCAATGCGCGACAGCAAGTTCCCCGGGCGGATGAAACGACTCACGTTGCCACTCCCGTATGGTCTGTTAAGTGAACCGTTTCCGGTGCAAACGCGTGTCGAGCATCTGGAACAGTGCAAACAGCTCGCTTACGAAGCCCTGACCCTTCGCACTTATGACGAGGTGGTGCTGTCTTTTACTGAGCTATCCGATACCGCTGTATCCAAGCGCGAGGTAGTAAGCCGCACTTTTCAACCGATCTGGCACGAAGGGAACCGACCAGCTCCAGTGATCGACAGAACCAGCGATAGCAATGGAAGTGCTAGTGTAAGCGGTGCTGCATCGCCATCGGACGGCACTTCAGTGGAAGCTTTGGCAGCAAGCAAGTCCGTTGCTACAGCCAACGCAACTCCTCAACAACCCAAGACGTCTAGCGATTGGATTTCAGACGTGGCGGGGCTCTTGCGCGACTTTGTAGCTCGTTTGTTCTTTCCGAACACACCTCCTGGGTTGCTACAGTCTGCTGTGGACAAATTTACACGAAGGAAGAGTGGCGATGATGACCTCGATAGGTGTCACCCTGACCAAGATGAACCGTTCGTGATACAGTCAACGACGTCAAGGTCGGATCTGGACTGTGAGAGGCCTGCGCGTAGTCTAAGCACGGACACTCGTCTCTCGTCGGAGTTAGCACCGAGCAAATCATACGACCCACCGCACTTATCGTATTCTCAAATCTCGGAATACATGCGTTGCCCGCATCGGTACTATCTGAGCCGCGTCGTCAAGCTGAATGGGGACGTAACGACTCCGATGATGTTCGGGCGCGCGCTACATGAAGGCATAGCTGCTTTCGCCAAAGCGCTAGCTGTTGCGCAGCTGAATGGCAAGGATCCGCACGAAGTGAAGACGCTTGCTGCACTTGAAGCTGAAGAGGCTTTTACGCAATCCTGGCCAGGTGATGGGCATGGTCTCTTCAGCTCCAAAGAGCAGTCTTCTTTCCTTTTCGACCGAGGCGTGATGGCATTACGGGACTTCATTGAAATGCACCACAGCGACACGCAGTTGGAGGAGATCCTCTACGTGGAGCGGGCGTTTTCTTTCTACGTCCCCGAAGCCAACGTGGAACTGCGAGGTGTCTGGGACCGCATCGACCGTGTTTCCAGCCCAAATGACGACGAATCGTCGTTGCACGTCGTCAAGGAGTTCAAGTCCAACATGAGCGGCACCCGACGCAATATGAGCAAACTAGCGGACGAGAGCTTACAGCTCAAGATGTACATGTACGCTTTCCACAAGGTTTTTGGTGAGGCACCGTATGGAGCCAAACTGGAACAGATCGGCGGTACCTACAGCCAGCAGCCGAATAGCATTGTTTCCAAGAGCAGAAAAGAAGAGAATGGCAGAGCAGGAGCACACAATAACGGCTTTGTGCTCTTCTCGAAAGAAGCAGCACAGGAAGCCAAAGATGCTGTTGTTGAGGTTGCGTCGGGCCTGCGTCGCGGAGAGTTCACACCCAAGCCAAGCTACGCCGAGTGCGCATTCTGTCCCTATGCAGAGTCTGCCTGCCATTTCGCCACTGATGATGCGTCACACGAACGTCAATCTGCAAGAAGAACTCGGTTGGAAGTTGAAGGATGACTGCGTCTCAGTGTAGACAGTCGAATGAGCGCATGGCTTTGATGACGGAGGCTGTGTTTAGTGATGGCATGAACCTATGCGGCGCAGGAGTTGGCTGTGTGATGGCTACAAAGAGGAGCATGCCGTTCTACTTCTGCCCTCGACCCCGTCGCCTCCAATGACGATGTACCCACTGCAGACTTACAGAATCGCAAGCTCGCCACTGGCTGCGAACTCGCTGCCAGTATTTGCTATCGCCCAGCAATTTTGATGCAGCATGTCTGTACAGGACCCGCGCTCGTGCTGCTTGGACACCACATAACCACCCGATCCTATCGTTGATACACGACTGCGGTCCGAGTAGTTTCGCTGCTGCAGCTGAACCTTCATCCGACTTTTTCAAGTCGCTTGCTTAAAACATCCAGCTTTTCTGCAGAGATTGTCGCAGCAGACATTTGTAGCTACGGGTCCATCGTTGACGGGTTGTTGCTTTCAGACACTAGTGGCTGCGACGTGGTGCTGCAGTTTGCTACTACCTCAGATCAAGTGGTTCACAGGATGCGAGCCAAGTCGTGAATCCACTCTCTTTTTAAAACACTCCATGGGGTGAAACAAAAGCGTTTTTTTAAAAGCAAGAGCTGGATAGGCATCCGGTACGTTTAGCTATAAATTTATATAAAAAATGGACTGACTGACTTTACAACTCATTTGCAGCAGCGGCATTTCGGCTGATAGACAACACAATGTGATGTGGTTTAACGATGAACAGCAGCGAAGCATGGAAACGAAGCAGAAAATCACGTTGTTTACAAAGTGCATGGTTAGAAAATACCCTTCAATTCACGCACCCACTCACGTCCTGCGAAAAAGTGAATTCTAGAAAGCAATTTTTGCTAGGTGCGGTATCAAATCACTTGACTCCACGAGTATACACGTGTGCTTGTTTGTATACACACATCCCTTGGGGTAAGCATTGCTCAGATTGAATGGAGTTCTACCCTCAAGATGGCGCCGACGCCGCTGACGCTGCCGCTTGTGCTGCGCTGTTCGCAGACCATACGGTGCTTTTGGTACGCAACCTGTCGATATCTTGTCGTTCTGCATCAGTTCCCTCGTCGTCAGGCGCTTATGACCTCGACCCATTTGATGCTCGCCTCGCTTTCGGTTGACAGCTCTCTGTGTGTGTGGATCGTGTCTCTCTTTTGCATCTCTTCCGTGCCATAGCCGGCAGTGTCCAATGCCAATCTGGGCCAATTGACGCTCGATCTGCTGATCAACACGCTGCTATCGAATGGGAAGGAGTTTGTACGTGGATGACCTCTTTTTCTACTGCTGCTATCGTCGCATGGAAGCCTCACTACTGACCGATCTCTTGGACCTGGACGCGGACAATGAGCAGGACGTGGAGCTTACATGTGCCGGTCACTTGCTTAGCAATGCGACTCCTCCAATTGCTGGTGGTGCTGCTTTTGCTACACAGCAGCCGCAGGCTCTGTGTCTCAATCTTGCGGGTGCGTTACGATGCCATCACGCGATACATGAAGAGATCTCTGATGAATCTCTCATTGCTCGATCGCGGTAGTGTATCGGAGCAAAGAGAAGAAACTGACAGTGATTCAGCAGCGAGCTCCTGTTCTGCCGGTAAGTGGTTTGCCGTTGAGGTGTAGCTCCTGCCGTCAGGGGTGGACAAAGGCTGAAAGTTTTTCTTACGGTTGGGACCAGGGACGGGTACACGCGTTCGTCCGAGAGCTGGTCGAGTGGGCCATCTCGAGCAAAGTGGCGACGCTTGGTGTTGTCGCTGGATGCGATGATATGCTTCGTCATGACATCAATATGATGAGGTCGGGCACTGTGATGATAGTTGGTATTTTTGCTGCGGGCAGGATCGTTTTGTCACTCACCTTACTCTTGGTATTTGCAGCCGTCCGATCCGTACCATCTACTCTGCAAATGCTGCTCAGCTCGACGGATCTTTCTTGACTCGTTTTGAGGGACTCACTACAGCGACCACAAGCGTCCATGAAGCAGCCCAGGCGCCTTCGTTACCTGCCGAGCAATGGGAGCAGATCCGCGGCGCCGGCCTTGCTCCAATCTTGCATGGACAGTGCGAAGAGCGGAAATTGCCGTTTGTTGCGTGGGTGATGGCGTGTGCTGAAGGAGACAACGTCTTGGACGCTGTTGCCATGGCTACACAGCTCTTTCGCTCCCTGCGAATCGAACAGAAGGATTCGACGACTGAACCGAGCGCGGTGTCGAGATCGATACCACGAGCGCTTCCGTTTGCGTTCCCACCCTCATGGAACCAGCTTTTCGGACGAGGGCCTGATGTATCGCTGTACCTCTGATAGAGATTTGACAAGAATGGCTACACTTGGCGTCGTTGTTCACTCCTTACCAACGACTACATCGATAGCACACCGTGTTAACAATCAAGCAAACCATCACTCGCCTTGCCGCTGGTATCACATGGACAAAGACAAGCTACTTGTGAAACTGCAGGCCGGACAGCGATACCCGCCTCACAATCATGCCATTACGGATTGCGAAGTAATTATTTGCATCGATTGCGCGACCGACCGTTGTTGTCGCCCACAACTCAAGTGACTACTGACCAGACAAGATGAGTGGGACCACACATCCATTGACGTGTTGAGCGATAGTGATGCCAGCGTCCGTAGGAAGACGCAAGAGCAGAGAATGGAAGCAAATGCACGTCAGTGATTGTCGTGAATCAGTTCATCTATTTCTCAGTTTACAATTGTCCTAAAGGACTCAAGTACCGACCACTTCCAACAGCTGGGAGTTGACTCTTGAGTTAGAAGAACTCCAGCGAGAATGAAGCTAGGGAACGGACTCCCAAACAGATAATAGCATCTCCATGCAAGTAGCAGTAGAACATGCAGGAAATATAGCCACCTAACCTGAGAACCGATCTAACTGCTAAATTTGTGCCACTCTCGTGTCCGGTTCCATGTTTTGACATGGTAAAGGGTGAAACCGGTTTCAATCCGATTCGATTGGTACGCGTTTCTCGATTTTAGCAAAACTGATTCTGATCAGATCCGCTACATGCCGACTCAGTTTCAAACCAGTTCTACCCGGTCTTACTCTCGGAGAACCCACAAAATGTGAGGCCCACAGAAGGTAGAAGCCGGGTAGAACTGGTGGCGCAAGTAAGTCAGTCCGACGAATGCCAGCGCGACAAATAGACCTGGCGTGCCCAAAGTAGAAAGTGAAAAGCCGTACCAATCTCGTGTCGCTGGCGATCAGTAAGGTATAGCAGCTGAAAGATTCAGACGATGTTTAATCTTGTAAAGCAGCAGAAACATCAGTCATCAAAATGTCGCGCGAATACGTTACATCACAAATTAGTACTGAGTTAATCACATTTCTCAAGAATTTGTTACGGAGTGGGATTCACAAGATTGCTGATGTGATTCAGACTCTCCACTGGTGTCGAGACGACCAGCTATCGGAGGGGTAATCAGTTTCAGTACAGTGTTTCCCTTCCTTACCTTGTGTTTCCGTCTGCAGGGCGGGTTGCACTCTTCTCTGTGGACTCGAATCGATTTTGAATATGACCGTGCATGGGATTACTTTTGGAATCGATGAAGTGAAAATCTTCACTTGATCGCGTTGGTCTTAGGAGGTGATTTATTCGAGTCGCCTGGTATCCCTTGACACCGCCTTGTCCGCTATTTCGATATTTGATCCCCTTGTCTTCGGATTTCTTGCCGTTTCACGCTCTTGCATCTATACCACTTGTAGTACTCACCTTCCGATAGCAGTTGGGGTGTCTTAAGCTTTTTGTCCATCTGTGGCGGTCACAAGGAGACACTGGAGCACATTTTCTGGAAATGTCCAGTGGCCTAAGGATACTGGCAGGCAGTCCTGACATCGTGGTCTAAGTCCGACGTGCGGCTGGATGAAGTGAGCCAGTATGCGGGAAACTGCATGGCCAGGACACCGCCGCCTTTGTCTAGGACACTAGTACAACGGCTGCAGCAGACCTTTGATGATACTGTGGCGGAGTATATTGGTCAGTGGAAGCGTGTATGGTGAATCTTCTATTCCGCTTGTATCTCGACTCTTTAGATCCAGCGGAATCTGTAACGGGGCACCCTGTAGCTTGTACTGATGACAGTACAAGTTCCTTTTTGATGACAGAATAAGGCGGTGCCGCGTAACTTCACGTACACTGGTACGCGCAGAGGAAGACGGTAAGGAGAAGCGAGTACTTGGTTAAAGCAAAAAGTAGAACTGTACTTGTAATAGTTAATGTCTGTTAATTAAACCACTATTTATCCTCATCTAACTATGTCTAAATACAAATGTGTATATCAACTATCTGCTCACCACTCATTGCGTGCGTCTGTCGTGGCGCATCTTCGTTGGTTGATATATTGGCCCACATCAACCAATTATGAACTAATTGTAAGTGCTGCCAAGAATGACAACCACCGCGCCATTCGTTGTGAAAGTTGCGGGCTGTTTACGGCCGTGTGTAACGACGCATGGTCAGTGTAAACAATGAAGGGTCTATCTCCTAATAGATTGACTCTGAACTTCGCGAATGCATACTTCATGGCAAGGAGTTCCTTGTCATGCACTGGATAGTTCCGCTCAGCTGGTTGCAGCTGACGCGACCGATAGCAGACGACGCGTTCAACGTCTTCAAGATCGTACTGCATTAATGCACAACCGATTGCGAAATCGCTGGCATCACAGACCACATGAAATAGCCTGTCCTGATTGGCAATTGCTAGGACTGGGGATTGTATCAAGCTCTGCTTGATACCCTCAAAGGAGCACTGACATTCAGTGTTCCATAACCAACTCTCGTTCTTTTTTAACAAACGAGAGAGGTGTACAGTCATCTCGGCGTAATTGCGTGAATACTTATGCGAATACGCCGCTAGCCCAAGGAAATTTTGATGACCTTTGACATCAAACGGCACAGGCCAGTCGTTGATCGCCTTGATCTTTTCGGGATCAGGACGTACACCGTTCTTACCAACGATGCACCCAAGAAGTGGTATTCGCTTGCTGCAAATACACACTTCTTGAGGTTTGCATACAATTGATGCTTTCGCATGATTGTGAGAACCTGTCGGACGTGGTATCTGTGAACCTCAACGTCCGACTTTCCATTCATAGCCCGACTATGGATGAATACGTCATCAAAATAACTCGGTGCGAATTCTCGTACTGGTCTCAACAGATGTGATACACATCTGTTGAACGTGGCAGGGGCATTACTAAGCCCTTGTGGCACTACTAGCCATTCCCAGAGCATGCTGCTAGGCGTGCTTACTGCGGTATAGGGTATATCCCGTTCTTGCATAAAAATTTGATAGAAGCCATCCATCAAATCCATGGACGAAAAGATGGTACTCTTTGACATACCATCAATGATTACGTCCTTCCTTGGTATCGGCGTCTGAGCCGGTACCGTTGCAGCATTCAACTTGTTAAATGCATGCACAATCCGCCACCCTTGTGTTGCTTTTCGCACACAGAAGGTCGGAGAGCTATGTGACAAAGTTGATTCCCTCACAAGTCCCACAGCTAAACGATCGGCAAAGAACTTGTCGATCACAAGTACTTATTCACGAGGCAGTGGCCACTGCTTCATGACACAGTACTCCGAGCCTGGTTTAAGCTCGACCTCGTGTCAGTACCTTTATCCTTCGGTAACTCGCACGGAACAGTTTCAGGGAATACAGCCTTGAATTTAACCAAATATTTATAAAGAGGATTTGTCTTGAGCAATTTCCACGATTGGGAGTCATATCGCTCAAATCGTGTCTTTTCATCGAAGACACTCTCGTCCATCGATGAGCTACTGAGAAGTCTCTCGTTCTCAGTAAACATTGTTGCTGACCTCATGTCGGCTACACACTCGTCGTCATCGACGAGTACGCAGATCTGCTTGACTTTGCCACTACGCAGATCATGCAAGATCCGCTTAGATTCTAGCTTTGGCAACTGAGTGATCTCCGAAGTCAACTTCGGAGGTGCAATCAGATCAAGTGTATAAGCGCCTACACTTGATCCGTCGTTGACTAGGACATTCAATGTCTCTGTCATTTCCTGGGGACTTATTCCCTCAGGCCTCATAGGACTTATTCCTTCGGTTTCCCGGAGACTTATTCCCTCGTATTTGGGGGAGCTTATTTCAGCCGTATTTGTAATATCGGGACTTATTCCCTTAACTTCCTCTAGCTGGGGTTGCGCAACCACAGCGAGATCCTCTACGAAAGACTCTCCAGTCGATCTAGGATTGTCGCTTCGCTTAGCCTGAACGATCGATTGTTTCTCTTCTCGATGTTCCCCGCTAGGGATACATCTTTGTCACGGTCCACTCGACTTATTCGAGTGGTGGACCTTCGGAGCAGCCTGTGTTTCCTCGCAGCGGCCGAAATCTTGCTCCGAAGTGTAACGGTTTTTTTACCTAAGGGTTTTTGGTGGGGTCCTCCACCCCCCCCCCAACGGGGGCGGGCCCCCCCCCTCCGTCCTCCCCCCTCCCCTCGGGGGGGTGCCCCACCTTCACCTTTGGGGGGGGGGCGCTGAGGACGCCGGGGGGGCTGCTTTTGTTTGTTTTGGTTTTTCTTGTTTTCCGTTTTTTGTCTTTTGTCTCTTTTTTTTTTGGATGTAATATTAAATTTTAATTCTTTATTCAATAAATTTACTCTTTTTTCGTTTTGTTTTTTTTTTGTTTTTTTTTTTTTTTTTTCTTTTTTTTTTTTTTTTGGTTGTTGGCTTGGCGCCACGCCCGCCCGTCTTCCGTGTGTTGTGTTTCTCTTTTTTTTAATTTAATTATGATCTTTTTGTGGTTTTTGCCGTTGGTTGTTGGTGGCCCCTCTTGGTCGCCCCCCATCCCCGCTCGAAGGGACAACTTATTCGTCACTTCGAGTTCGTCACTTCGAGTTTCAAGGTAATGGGGGGAGTTCTCTTTCCCTAGAGGAGCCACACCAAAAATTTTGGGGGGGGGGGGGTCCCTTCGCCGAGGGCCCAAAAACTTCTTCCTTGGGGGGGGAGTAGGTGCTCGCACCTAACCTGAGCAGCACTTGTCCGTTTGGGACCTTCGTTCCAGCTGGCCGAAATGTTGCGTCTTTGCACCAACAGCGGACCCTCGTCCCTGCCCCTTTCTCATGGGTGGACGGTCACTACGCCCAGTGTTGCGAGACACTGGACGAGGGGCACTACACTCGTAAGCGTAGTGTCCTGTCTTTTGACATTTGTTGCATTTCTGCAGCTTATTGTAGTCTGTAGAGCGAGCCTTCTCGCTCTCTACACAACAGAGTTCCATCGTCTCTGGACCTACGCTGTCATATCGTCTCGGTTGACGATATGATTTTGAGCTGGCTCGAGCCTGTCTCAGACTGAAGTCTTCCTGTTCTGAAATGGAAATGGCTTGTTCTAGTGAATCTAGTTCAAGCCGGAACAGGTGAGTCTTGACGGGACCATCCGCAAGACCCTGCATGAACATCGAAACCAACGTGTGTTCATCAACCGGGTTGGAGCTTATACAACTCGTGAGATGTCGTATATGTTGTGCGTAAGCGTGCACATCACGCTTACCTTGTCTGAGCTTCAAGAGTTCGGTTCGAGCTCTGAACTCAGCTCTAGGCGGTTCAAACGTTTGTCTGAGCCGCGACTTGAAGACTTCTAATGACCCAAACGCATATGGATCGTGCAACTTGAGCCCCAGTGCCCAAGTCTTGGCACGTCCTACCAGATATTATTGGGCAAATGCAACTTGCATTTCCCTATCATCGATGCGACGCGCCTTTATGGCGTCGTCTAATTCGACGAACCATCTCAAGAGGGAGTCCTCTTCGACTCCCCTATACTTAGAGATGTCAATCTATAAAGTCTCGGGTAGACGCGAGTGCATCGACCCACCAGCAGCAGCCTGCTGCTGTCTCAACAGTTCAAACTGTTGAGCACCCTGTTCTCTCAACAACTCTGCTTGTTGGGAACCTTGTTGGTGAAGCAAGGCTACTTTCTCGCGTTCAGCGTCAAGTTCATTTCGAATGAACTTGGCGATAGTAGCATGTTGGGCATCTCTATTGAGAGCCTCTAGCATGACGCTAACAGCATGGATGCCCATGGCTGAACCCATTCGTTCAACCGCATCCCATTCAACATCGCTCAAATGGGAGTAGCCGTCACGCGTAGCGTGAAAGCTTTGGTCATCTTCACCATCAAACATATTCACGCTAGATGTGAACGTGGTCCTTGGACGGACTACGAAGTGCTACCAGGTGTAACGGGGCATCCTCAAGCTTGTACTGGTGACAGTACAAGCTACTTATTCTGACGACAGAATAAGGCGGTGCCGCGTACTTCACGTACACTGGTACGTGCAGAAGAAGACAGTAAGGAGAAGCGAGTACTTGGTTAAAGTAAAAAGTAGAACTGTATTTATAATAGTTAATGTCTGTTAATAAACCACTGTTTATCCTCATCTAACTATGTCTAAATACAAATGTGCACATCAACTATCTGCTCACCACTTATTGCGTGCGTCCGTCGTGGCGCGTCTTCGTTGGTTGATATAATGGCCTATATCAACCAATTAGGAATTACTCGTAAGTGCTGCAGAATAATTGTCCTTATGACAATATCCTGAGAATGAAATTCTTATAGTTACATTCTATTAACAATTTCTTACAAATTGTTACGTAACGGTTCACCCTGTTACAACTATACTCTGTGGACTCGAATTGATTTTGAATATGACCGTGCATGGGATTACTTTTGGAATCGATGAAGTGAAAATCTTCACTTGATCGCGTTGGTCTTAGGAGGTGATTTATTCGAGTCGCCTGGTATCCCTTGACACCGCCTTGTCCGATATTTCGATATTTGATCCCCTTGTCTTCGGATTTCTTGACTTTTTACGATCTTGCATCCATACCACTTGTAGTACTCACCTTCCGATAGCAGTTGGGGTGTCTTAAGCTTTCTGACCGTCTGTGGCGGTCACAAGGAGACACTGGAGCACATTTTCTGGAAATGTCCAGTGGCCTAAGGATACTGGCAGGCAGTCCTGACATCGTGGTCTAAGTCCGACGTGCGGCTGGATGAAGTGAGCCAGTATGCGGGGAACTGCACGGCAAGGACACCTTTGTCTAGGACACTATTACAACGGCTGCAGCAGACCTTTGATGATACTGTGGCGGAGTATATTAGTCAGTGGAAGCGTGTATGGTGAATTCTGTGTTACGTTTGTATCTCGACTCTTTGAATCCAGCGCAATCGGTTAGTTCATTAGGGGCAACAAATTTCACTCATGGAAAGTTTCCGAGGGTTATATCCAACGTACTTAGGCAATTACGAGCCTTATCGGCAAGAGAGCGCATAACGTTACATTCAAGGGCGCAAGGCATCAGGCTATAGCAGTTTATATAATAACTAGATGACATCACTGCGCCTTCCAGAGCATCACATCATGTGGTGAGCCACGTACAACCACCGGGCAATTCGACACCGGCGTTGCTAATCTTGCTAAGGACTTCCTAGAAGTCTTGTTCACAATAATACCGTGTAATGGACTGTCTGTTCCTATCTCTCTCTCTCTCTGTATGTAGATTATTGCTCCGCCTAGTCAGACAATCCAGGGGGATCTATTGTGCAAAGAGGTGCTGTCGAGATTTTTTTTTAAACGTCGGGAGGACAAAGATCATTCCCGAAATAGATCACGCTCGTCTTATGGATTAAATTTAGCTGCAAAATAGTATCCGGTCAAATCTGATACAGCTTTAAGTGCAAATACAACAATCGGCGAATTAGGTCGCCGAAGTGGGCTGGAGCTTAAGGATAGATTTCTTTGGTGGTTCGGGCCTCCAGGCTTAGTTGTGGCTTTTGCCAAAACACTTTCTCGCAATAAAGTCATTTAGAAGTCTGTATGAGCTCAGCAGTTTGTAAAACCATCTAGTGTTTCCTCACATTAAAGTGTAGATGACGGTACGTTACGACCTTCGAAAGGTTGCCAGACGCAGTGTAATTACGACTAGAAGAATTACGATGCCCTATGCTGAGGCCCACCGGCTCATCACCTGAACAAGTCTCGAGAAATGATGCATTCTGCTGAGGCTACCGGCCCGTCGTTGATGAGGCCCTCTCTCTCGCTAGTAGTGACATTGGCCGACCCAGGCCTTCCTGATATCTTGGCGCTATTCGTCAAAACCTTTACAATCTAAACATCTCGAGGTCTGATGGCAGAAATAATCTATCTCACACAGGGGCTTAACAGAAAATGATGAGCGTGTCTTGAAGTTAATAATTCCTGCACTTTATTGGCTTTCTCTTTTGCTGTATCGCAGAGCAGCCTTAGGTGGCACTCTGTCTTTATTCTATTTCCCATATATAAACCTAACGGAAAGTGTTATGGATTTTATAGAACCCCCACCGAGTTACACACACGACTTCGATGAACCCGAAGATCGCCAACGCGAGGTTCGCCGACCACGATTTGATGACATGGAACTTGAAATTCTAAGCTTCTCTGACCCAAGGTTAGCCGAGTAAGTGGTTAGCCGAGTAAGCTTGCCAACTAAGAGTCGAAGATTCGGGACTCAAAAACCTTTGATTAGCCGACACAATGTTCTCTGACTTGAGGTTCGCTTACCCAACGTTCGTCAAAAAGCATTCATCAACCCAGCGCCTTATGGCCTAAGCTTCACCAAACTCGAATTGTCGACTCAATATTTTGGCCAGCCCACTTGTCCAATGACTGTAACGTAAGGTAGGATCCTGATCAGGGTTTTTATCTTAATCCTGCTCTAAAGAAGGCAAAATGTGCGCAGCTTTATACAAATGTACTCTTTTTGATATTTAATGACCAATTATTAAAGCCTACAATTGTACTATCGGTGTCATAGGGCCCACCGCCGTGTTTCATTCATATCTTTATGATCGTACCCTTATGTTCTTTAGTCCCATAGTATACCTAGCATCTTACCTCAGATTGAAAATTGCGATCGCGGTAATGATCATGATCAGTATTTGGGCCTCGTCGATCAATTAGAGACTGATTGATGTTATCTGGTGATCGAGTGATACAAATATCGAGGTATCGTTCACTTCAGATACGTGATCCGCCGCACACTTACTCAAATAATTAGATCCAACAATGTATTTGATCCGCATGAAGTGTGATCTCGATCCGATTCACCATATTCTTGACACTAGGTCCCTTCTACATCATACGAATTGTTTATTTGTCAGATAAATCGATTGTTTGGGTTCAAGCGGAATCCTCCAAATGATCCTGCAAAATAGCGAATGTGATGGATTCGTAGCAGTGGTGTAAAAATTGAAATCGCAGGGATCGCGTGGCTCATTCAAGACTAGAGAAATCCTTATTGGTAGTCGTGAAGTTGAGACGAGTGGATAACAATTGTTCAGTAACACTCTCCAACATGAGTTCAAGTAAACTGACGCAAGGTGACAAACAAGATCGAGAAAAGACAAAAAGTGTCGAGTGTCCGTGAGCCGGTTACGATGTGTGTACTACACCACAGAGGATATACGATCCCGATCCCGAGATTAGCGATCACATGCTGACATTGCGCGATCCCGATCTCTACGTTTGTAATCATGTGCAGAAACGATCGTACCTCACAATGAACTGTATATGACAAATGTACACCTCACAAGATGGATGCGCTATCCCATCTCTGGATTCCCGATTAGATAATTTGTGATCTAGCTGTTTGCACATCTATTTCGGACCACAAGTTGCAAGGGGGCATTTTTCAAGAAGGAGCGATGCGTGCATCGTATTTTTGAGATACAGATAGGCATTGTCATAGGCTTTGGGTTCTGATAGGGTAACAATAAACAGAGTTCAACTCAATTTTATAGCCACGCTTAACTTCGCGTCCGGGATGCACATTTTTTGGTCCTCCCGACGCAATGAAGTTCACATAATTGAATCAAGTGATATCCTCAGATCTGTTGGCTGGGTATCGAGAACCCTCAACAGCTATCAACTGCGTTTGGACGCAGCAACATAGTGAATGACAAGGTACAAGTCGGCGAGACGTTAAAAGTATTTAAAAGGTCAATTGATCACTCAATCAAGTATCTACATTTTGGACAAGGCGACCTACAGATAGTTCCGGGCAACTCGAATCTATTCCCCCAAGAACACTGCGATCGCGTAAAAATTTCTACTTGATCGCTTAATCATCCTAAACACTGTCATGTTTTTCGTCGGTATGAGTCTACCAAAAAGTACATGATAGAAAGAACACTGGGATTAGCGCCTGTTAACAATGACATTACACTTGGCAAAAAAAGGAAACGTTCTACGGGCATGTATTGTGCCTTTCCACATTCGATAACTACTTGAGACCTTGCGGTGGATTACTTAGTGGATGCGAAAACAAGAGTGCATCAAGTGTTACCGTAACATCAACTGTACATCAAACACTTCCCAGATGTAGTTTCGGACACGCCCATCTCCGAAGTTACGTTTTCAGAAAATGGTCATTTGTCTGGTCCAGAGACGCACAAAGATTCTCCAGGCGCGCTCTTGCGAGTGACTTCGTAAAGATATCGGACGACTTTTCTTCATTATGGACCTTTCAAAGGTGCACGGTCTTTTTAATATCTCGGTACCGCACAACGTACCAGCGAATATCGATATGTCGGGTGCGTCTTCAAAACGTGGGGTAATTTGTGTAACAAGGCTACACAAACATTCGTAATAACCAGGTACACTGGTGTGAAATGGATCAGTGTCACCGACAAGGCGTACTTTTGTACCACATACCGTAAGCGATAGTACCATATCCCTATCGATTATGGCTCGAAGTTATCTGTCGTAATAAGATCTTCGTAGAGTCAAAGTAGTTCTGGTTTGGTACACAAGAAGAACTTCTATGGAGACTATTCGATAAGGTATCATATTTCTTAAGGTTCAAGACGTAAGTAAGGATTACAATTGCTATAAATCAGTAACACATTCAGCTCCCTTTTCGATCAATTTCAGACATGCGTCGTTCCAATACGTCTCTGGTCTTAAGAGTTAAGTGACTGAGTTAAGGATAAGTACTCTTGGGCATTAGTTCCACGTGATTCCTTGGAGTAGTATTCTCTTGAACCAGGACTGGAAGCATACGAGCTTGCACGTACGCTTTAAGATGATTCTCAGTAAGTCTGTACGACTTGAGACCCTTTTACTTAATATCCGCTTAGTTTAATATACTAAGAGACTTTGCGAGTTATATGGTCTTCTTCTGACTAAGAAGTCAGGTTATTTCAGCTACAACTTTTAA
Organism: Peronospora matthiolae; assembly: GCA_921007115.2. NCBI lineage: Eukaryota > Oomycota > Peronosporomycetes > Peronosporales > Peronosporaceae > Peronospora > Peronospora matthiolae. The sequence goes on from CAKLBY020000312.1 coordinate 102,099, forward strand.
TCACGTGAGCTGCTGAATTATCGATACTAAGCGCAAAACTTACTGGTAGTGCAGGATAGACTTAAAGTTGAATGTTCATGAGGCTTTAACCTTTCATGCAGGCTTCACATGCTGCAACATGTTCGGATTCGGCCGTGGACTGCGCGATAATGGATTGGAGCCTCGATTCATGTGAAAACGCACCTCCAGAAAAATTCCCAAAAATTTAGTGACGCCCTTTCTCGTTCAGAATCATTGCCCCAGTATGCATCCCAATTACCATCGTGATGTAGCATTGTATTAAGGGCTTCAGTCTTGCTGGCGAAGTGCATTGTGCACTGAATCTTCAAATACACTAGATACCGCAACAATCCATTTGCATTATTAATATGCTGTTGAGCAGGAAATTTAACATAGTGACTCAATTGTCCAACGAAGTAGGGAATGTTCAACGTAGTTACAGTGGCCAGGTCATCAAAGCGTTAGTACATTCTATGTGTGTGATTTGTTTCCGAAGACAATCTTCTCGTTGCAATGGAAAATTAGATCATGTACATCTCCGAACGCGAATCTACTATCAGTTTTCATCGATATCCTGCTCACGTGAACGTCTGCAAAATTAAATTCGTCAGAAGCTCGGCACGATACTGTGTTTAATGGACTTTCGCTAAAATTTTGTAGTGCTTTCTTCAACTACAAAATGTTTAGTGATCGATCCTTGATCCTTTTAACAATGTCCGCGGTTAATGTAACTAAAAAAGATAATTTGAATGCGTCATTTGTTGGAGCACAAAGAATCATCCACTTCAATTAAAACCAGTGCTCACCCGTCTTTTGCTTCGTGCATATACAAGCAAGGGTAAGTGCTGTTCCGTTTGAATTTATAGCTGCGTAGCCATTTATCATTTTCAGAATTCTATCCTCGTCCTGACTATTTCAGTTAATATCATGCTTTGATTACAACGTAAACTTGACCTTCTTGCTCACAAGGACAACCTTCAAGACCATCTAGATACTTTTTGATCCTCGATGCAGCGTTCAGGTAGGCAGTATTAACATCCACCTTATATATCTACAGATATAGCATTGTACACATGGCAATGAAAGTCGAAAGGTAAACATTCTTTTCACTTGGAAAAAGCTAATCGAAAGTCTATACCTTGTCATTGTTTATTGTCACATGCTACAATGCGAGCTTTGAGCGAACTACATACCTCAAATGATCTGTTTCAAGATTATAAACCCACATCGTCTTGATCGTGTATAGCACTGAGGAAATGTCGGTGGCGAAAAGTACATCCAACACATTTTTGTTCTTAGGGACGTCATCTTTTTGTCTACAGATCCCTATAATCTTTTTCAAAAATAGACTTTACTACCCCCTTGTACTACAGTGGTATCTTGACAACATTAGCACGTACGCCACATGTTCCTCGATTGTCGGCGTACAGCGCTGGGAGAACTGAACTAAATTTGTAATCCTAAAAATGCTTTGGCGCTTGTTGTTCAGTTGCATTTCATAAGCTCGGTCAGCGCTTGGGTGTTTCTGCCTTTGCTTACATCACGTCTCGCTTTAGGTTCTTTGCGTTCAGGTGAAAGATGGTTGTAATTCTCGGGGACTTCTGTGGCCAACAATATGATCTGATAGGAGCGCTAGAACTCTACACGGAGCTGAAACTAGCTGTTGCTTACGAGCTTCATCATAAACAGTTACGTATTCAAAAAGGGGTGGCTAACATTATTTCTTAAATCACACAAAGCATCAGATTCATCCTCAATACCACTTTTCACTTCTTCATAAAATTCATTAGATCCGAAACATGTCTGAGATCGCCATTAATCTGTCGTCAATAGACTTAGTTGCAGACTTACCGTCATCGAGATCATCATAAGAATAATCATAAGCAGGCCCAGGGTCAGAACTATCGTCATCGATAGCATCATCAGACGCATGATTTACATCGCCAACTTCTTGATCTTTTGTGTCAAGCCGATCTTGACTGGCTAGAGACGAGGAGAAATTGTGCATATCATCGCTTCCGCCTGCCTGCGTCCTGGTCGTCGCATCTGTCGCAGTAAGCACAGGACAAAACTGTTGCGGCGTAAGGTGCGAAAAATCACTGTCGTGCGAATTTCCTATACTTTCTCCCCATATTTGCGCACTGCTTCGGACAATGCGCAAATATGTGGAGAAAGACAAGAGCCAAAAGGACTAACAGAATTAACACTGTTCATGATGATATCATTGTCCGGGACGTCAATATCACATGCACTGGTAGAGCGCCACTATCCATGGCGAACACAATTGCAGAATGGTTCTGGATAGATTCAATGCCAGAGTCATCTACTTGCAGTGTATCATCGTTACCGTCGGGAACTCTGGCGAGTGCACGCGCAATATTATCCCCGAAAGATTCACGAATGTACGGATTTACTTGTCAACTTTGCTTGTGAAACCAAGTTCAGTAACATTAGCATATCTGATGCGTTAATTGACATTTATGTCACATACAAACCCAGTTTTGTGTTACAAAAGAAACATTAATTGCAACCAATGATATCCTCGCGATAGCCTAGTGCTAAGCCAATTCGACAAAGAAAATTGAGCTTCTTTCGCTTTGACTGGGGCGTATGCCATTACACCAGTGAGCCGAACGCGAGGATGTGATGAAGATCGGGTTTGGTGCAAACACCGTAGCATATGGAGTCTGTAGCGGAGCTACCTAGATTTTTAAGTCAGAGGAAGACTTAGTGCTCAAAGAGCGATATTAGTCCTAAATGACTAGACGCTATGCGTCAACAAGCGTAAAAAATAACGTCCCTGTTCCAGGGACCGTACGGTTCAGTGATTCGACAGGACTTACTACTCGAGAGTAGCCAACTCAGGAGTTGTTGCTATCTCTTAACGATCTACGATCAGATACGCCTCGCAAGGCATGTGTATTAGACAAGATCAGCAGAGGATCTGAAATACATTTACGTTCAACTACATAATAATTTTAATCCTCGTATTACCTAAATTTTAGGCACTTTTGTCGTAAAATAATACCTTTGAGGTCTTCTCTATTTTGTGTCTGACACCCGTCAGCCCTGTACAATGATTAAATATTCTATTTTTATTTAGATACAGATGCAGATATATCTTTCAGTGGGTACCATCCCGTGTGTCTAAGACACAGGGTACCGAGCACCCTATGATGTATCATACCATTACGGTCTACGAAACGCATCTTTTCAAAAATACGAGATTCTTTATGTAGACAAAATTCTCCAAGGCATGTAATAAAAGTGACTTGGGAAATACTTCGTGGCTCATCATTGTCTTGAACATGGCATCAGTTGTCTGATGTGTGCGTTCCCCAAGTTTAGTTGCAAGGCATAAATACCAACCTTTGTATGTACATCCCTCTCCTTTCAGTATCATTGTTGGATAGTACCATTACATAACTTCTATCCTTTATTAGTTAGAATCTAATTTAATTGGTTGACATGGTTATAAAGATGTAAATATGCATCAGTGACATCATCTTCAGTAGTGCGCTGGCCTTTCGGCGTTCTGCCCAGGCGATATACTCCTTCATGTGGGCATTATAACTTCATCATTTTTTTTGTCGAGGTATGTCTTCACAAATCGAGAATAATCGTCCATCATTACTAAGACAGCTGTATACTTTGAGCCGTTACGTAGTCCTAGAAATCAAAATTTGCGAAAACCATACCACTCACAACTTCAATCAAACAATCTGGCGCCTTTTGAAAAGATTTGCATCTTTGCTTGCCAAGATGAAAATCTGGGCAGTCAACTTTACCTCGATGTTCTAACATGATGCCTCTATCTATCCCCGGTCAACCATTAATCGTATATATTCAGGACACTTATGACCTATACGCTCATGCCAAACGGTTAAATCTTCGAAACTATTCTTAACTGCAAAATTAGCGTAGCAAACATTCCTTGTGGGCTTTTTTCTCTCTTTAAATCCCAGGCTGACAGTGCTATCAAAATTGTGCATCTCAGATAACCTAAGTCGATCTTTTTAATGGATCTGAATCACCTCCAACATGTCCTTCTTTTAACAAAATATTCACGAGTCCGGATCCCATGACATCTCATATTCGTGGTCTAGAGCTAGCCCGGGTAAAAACAGGTTACGCCTAGCTCTAGGGACATAAGACATATTGTAGATCATCATTTTTTTCAGTTACTTTTAGGTAAACTGGAAAGGGTTCATTTAAACGAGAAAATATAAAATGCCATAGAAAATCAGAAAATAAAGTATACCTCACGTCGTAGTGTAATCAAGTATAAGTGGTGCACATAAAAACCCATGTTGCCAGTCATTTCTCGTTGGGAGTTTTCTCTCGATATCGACCGCCGCTCCATAGGAGCAGCCCCGGAAGGAATTCTGCGCTCGCGAGGACGGCGATGGGAAGACGTGCTTCGTGTTCCTATCATCGTCCGCGGTCTCACACACAGAATACATGTGCTGCTATCATTTTTCATCGGTGTAATTGGTTCGGTTCTTGTCTTTTTTATTCTAATGTTTTATTGTTATTGCTGTTACAGTTGAAAAGGTTTTATTGGTACTACCGCTAATGCAGATACGCTGATATCGTTGATGCAGTAGGTGCTCGCTTGCGATTAATGATACTGTCGCTTATGCTGAATTGCTGTTGCGTTTATGCTGTTTTTTGTAGATTAAAGTGCTGCTTCTACTGCTTCTACTGCAGGTAAGCTGACGCTGCTGTTGTTGTGCTATTGTGGGAAGTCATTTCCGTTCTGTTGCATTAGCTACATTTCTGATGGCATTACAGCAAATCTATGCACTCAATAAATTTATATGTTCTGATTGCCTTCTATTAGTTTATTCCATGCGTTCAAACTTATTTCTCTATAGGCATATAAATATCTTGGACAAAACGTGAGATGATGCATTTAATATAGTCTAATTGAAAATTCTGCGTCATATCGAACGACAATCTTCTTTTTTATTTTTTTGTTCAGACATTGTGTCCTGCATTTTTTATATCTATCATATCAATCAAATTTACGCGGGGCCGACCAGACAATGCCGTCTAAACTTGCAATGAGACAATGCTGTGTATAATTTAAAGGTGACATTTAAGGCACAACAAAAAAATGAAATATAGTCGTATTAGTGCTTAGGGAGAAATTTAAGTGCTGGTGTAAAAATTCCAGTGCTTTAAAGGAATTCACCAGCGCTTTTAAAAAGCCAAATTCCAACAAATTGGACATAGAGACTTGAATGATAATGACAAGACACGAAAGACATTTAGTTGGGTCAAAGAGATCAATCACTTTAGCATACTGTCATAGTAGTACGCAACTAATAGACTTACCGTTGACAAGTGTGGACATGACAAATATATATATATATATATATTTATATATATATGTATATATCATAAAAATGAAGATAACTCTGATTCGGAGAAAAACTTCTGCAAAATGTATCATGTATTAAAGGCATTAAATAGTCATTACTACTTCTTTTGTCGTACAATTGCTGAGTTAGTAGCCAAATTGGTTGCATATGCAATATTTTCTGATATGACGCTTGTCGATTTTCTTAGTAACTTGTTGCAAAGAGATTATAATTTATTTGGACGCTTTCGTTTGTTTAAAAAACGAGCATGCATGCACCGCCGTAATAGAATACTTGATCAAGATCGGCAGTAAGTCAATTTCAGCTTTTACAGAAGAACCTTCTAAAACTGTCGATGTTTTCCGTCAGGCGTATAAATTACCGATCACAGATGCCATTTTACATGAAGCCTTCACTGCGAATCTTGCATGAACTCAAGGCGAGCTAACGTCTTCAGATCAACTGCACAAGCATCGTACAACTTTGTCGAAAATGAATTAGACTTTTTGCCATGCGGTTTTCCACTCCTGGTCAAATTTTGACGATAAAGCTTGATTGCGAGCACGCATCAAATAAACCCAAATAATCCGTAGACATTAATTTGACGACTTTGCGAGATGTGTAGATAGTCAGCACTCCCCACCGTTTTATTTTCTGTGTGTTGTCAGCCCTTTTGCAAGCTACGTAGCGCTAAATATCCAGCAAACAGTCTATGATAGGGAGGCTGTTAATCCTTTCAACGCGCTATTTACTGATCCACTTCATTCGATGTCAAAGTGATACATCTTTGCCATAGCGAAAATGCTGTAGACCATTTTTACGGCCCTCATCCTGAAGGAAAGAAATCACAGTGTTTTCTAGTAGATAAGTTTTAGGTGCGACTTTCTCACATTCCAGCTTTGTTCGGGAAAGGGCCAGAATCCACGCCAAATTTCTTAATACTTTAAACTTGTACTTTATTTCTGGTTTACCCATTTAAAGTATAATTAAAAAAGTGTGGAATGTCTGGATCTGTGGTCCGCCTAGCTTACGTAAGCTCCTCGTCCCTATCTGATGCCACAAATAAGGGCGACGGATTGGTGTGGAATATTATGACTTTAAAACTAGCTGTGGTTAATCATTCTTCAACGGTAAACTTTCAACTCTGATGATGTGGATTTCGTTATTTCAATTTTGAAAGCTTGCAACGAAAAAGAATTTACCGACTAAAATAGTTAAGAAAGTATCATCCACGGATATTCCTCGCTCGGGGTTTTCCCTAAATGCTTGAATACCTTCTCGAAAAATGATACTAAGTCGCTTGAATTTCCTTAACACAATTTTGAGCTCACATTTGTGACTTCGGTACTTCCAATTCTGCGACGTAGAGTGGACACAAACCGTATTGATCAGTGTCACGACCAAAAACATCTACCTTGAATCCGTCAAAAGCGTTGACACAGTTCATGTGTCTGGCTAAAATAAGTTCTGTCCTCACCTTCACTCAAATCATCACAGGATCCACCTTCCGACCGAATGTAATGGCCATCTCTATGATTGCAGAATTCGTAGCTATTTGCTTAGCGGTCGCGCGCTGATAAGATGCCTTGGTAGATAAGAAAACCTGGCAAGGGCTTCGTGAATTTGTTGTGGGTAGGCCAAACGTATGCAAGAGCGCAAACTTTTCCGCAAACTGACAATTATTTGTACGTTCTCAGCTTGTAGTGCCGACCATCTCTCTTTTTTTACAACGCGGAACGGACGGTTGCATCTTTTATTATATTAGATGACGGCCTGGGTTATATAACTCTTACTCGAGTAGCCCTATTATCGAAAAAGCTGCAAGGTAGGTGCTGCTCGTCTCCGATTTCCATCGCTGGTGTGTCAAACCCCAGATAACTTTTATTTATATATATTCAGCATCAAAACAGAAGAGGTAACCTTCAATAAATACAGCTTATAATGCAAACCAAGAAGTCGCCACAAATGTTCTGCGATTAGAATTTTCAATATACCGCAAGCTACGTCAAGGATAGATTCATTGAGTGCATAGATTTGCTATAATGCCATCAGAAATGTAGCTAATGCAACAGAACGGAAATGAATTACCACAATAGCACAACAACAGCAGCGTCAGCGTACCTGCAGTAGAAGCAGTAGAAGCAGCACTTTAATCTACAAAAAAACAGCATAAACGCAACAGCAATTCAGCATAAGCGACAGTATCATTAATCGCAAGCGAGCACCTACTGCATCAACGATATCAGCGTATCTGCATTAGCGGTAGTACCAATAAAACCTTTTCAACTGTAACAGCAATAACAATAAAACATTAGAATAAAAAAGACAAGAACCGAACCAATTACACCGATGAAAAATGATAGCAGCACATGTATTCTGTGTGTGAGACCGCGGACGATGATAGGAACACGAAGCACGTCTTCCCATCGCCGTCCTCGCGAGCGCAGAATTCCTTCCGGGGCTGCTCCTATGGAGCGGCGGTCGATATCGAGAGAAAACTCCCAACGAGAAATGACTGGCAACATGGGTTTTTATGTGCACCACTTATACTTGATTACACTACGACGTGAGGTATACTTTATTTTCTGATCATCTTGGGCATTCATTGTTTCTAACTATCTGGGGCTTGTTTTGTCTGCGTGATATGATGGGGCATCTTTTATTTCACTTAATTAGAAACAAGCTTGGTGAGGATCATCACTTTACCACACCCTTCGGCTTTTACATTGCCATTTTCTGCAAATTAAAAAACAGTTGGATACCAATCACTGTCTTCCATTCTCCAAAGAGTAGTAAAATAACCTTCACAGAAATATTTTTGCGTATTTGTGCCCGTGGGTCGAATTAAAACTTGCGAGAATTCGAGTTCAGTGAAATGTTTCTTACCACATTACCAATCATCACGTCACATCTTTGTAAATCACCAAGTTTTTTTGGTGCGGGGGTAGCTCTGTGCTGAACATTGTAAGCATTTGGCTTGATCATTTTTTCGATCAAATTTCTGTTTTTCTCCCAAATTTAGACAGTCACGCCGGTAATGACCCATATCACCACAATTGAAGCATTTATTTTGATTTCCACTAAAGATATTCATAGGGTCCTGCTTCTTCGGTTCTCGCGACTATATTATTATAAGGTTTTGACCTTTCGCATTGACGTGGTTATCAAAACTACTTCGTCCCCAGTCTTAACACGTGCTGCAGCAGTCAAAATCAATTTTCGGACCAATTCGGGAGTGTACTTCGCCATATTAGAGCTTAAAAGCACCTTTAGAACGAAGCTCATCATAGCAAATTCGCGCAGTAAGACTTTTTAGCGGCTGTTCTATCACCTGCAAATCATTTAATGGCGCTCCCAGGTCTAGTTTATTCTTGACATCGAACATCTTGTTAAGTTGGCTACACATGTAGTCATGACCTTGTAGATGAGTCTTGTGTAATTTAAATTGCAAGCGATATAACTTTTGTGCATTCATGGCTGGATATGACCTGCCTTTGTAAACATAAGCGAGCTCTAGCCACGTCTCCGTTCATGTTTCCTTCATCATCACTTGCTCAGCAATTTTTTGTAAAAACAACGATCCTTGAATCGAAATCTCTGTCTTTGCGTGTTGTTTATTATATTAAACTTTCTTTGTTTCATCCCGTGCACCATTCTTTGCCACCTTGCCTAATGCTATCTAGTCCAACAGCTCTCTTCAAACGCGTAAATCATCACATGCTTAAAGAGCGTCCAGTCCTATTCATTAAAGCGCACAGGACTTCCTGGAGATCCAATTATGAGGACTTGCACTTGGTATTATAGGCATCCGAGCCGGATGCGGATGACAAAACGATTGCACTTTAGATATTTACGTAGCTGTTCGCTTGGGCAGTGTGCGGGTTGGACTTATTACCCTGTTGAAAAAAACGCTGGAACTAAGGCTTGTCAACAACGACTTACACTTGACAGATACAAATATTAATTCTGGTAATAACACATAATTCGTTTGCACATTCGAAGACTACTTGAGACCTTATGTCGGTGACCTTGCGGAGGGTGTGAGAACATGAATTCATCAATTATCACTGTAACAACTACACATTAAGCAGAACCCACATGTGGTTTCCAACATTGCAATCTGCCCTACCGATGGATAGTCAAGGTTCTGAACGATACAAGCACGCATAATTAGTACCTTTACGATAGTCTGATGTCTGGGCGCCAGTCAAGAGTTTATATCTCATTGAAAAATGAGCAAATCCCACTCCATCACAAAATTCTTCCAATTCGATTAATGACTTCACCCCACCACGGTGCGCTGTCATTTCGGGCTGAGATCGGTTGTCTTGATCGTTTAAGGCAGTTGGGTGGCAAAATAAGGAATTGCATCGATTGATGACTCGGTAATAGTGGTGGTATTCTTGTTTTAAAAAACTTTTAGACACTTCTGCGTTACTAATGAATGTCATAATTACACTGAAACAGAGTGATGCGGATCTCATCCGAGTATTGAACACTACGATGCGCTACGTTTAAAGTAAAAATTGGCTCAATTAATTAATCTTTGAATGTAATCAAGAGAATGAAGTAATTGCAACATCTAGCAGATAAGCTTGTGTACGTAGTGATGTGTAGTTTTTTGCGGATGTCAGAGTACTCTTTTGGAGAGAGGTATTTGCATCTAGTCGGGTAATAGTTGTACGCCGTTAAAATATGCTAGGTAGTGCTAGATTGGTCTGTACACGATCATTTCTGCAATGTTGGATGCATAGGATATAGTGTGGTAGCGGAGAGACGCTACTTAGAGATGTCACTTTAGTAATCCACTAAGGAGGTCTGTGACATCGGTCCAATACGCGTCTACCATGCTTCCAATCGTAAAGTACCTTGTTATAATTTCTGAGTTTAAAGATATTCAAACTCAACTTGAATGAACATTCGCACAAAAGTACTGGGAATTGGCCCAAGTAAACACACCTCCGCGGGCAAGTACTGGGATTTCCATTTTTATTTATCTAACCTAATTGTACTAACAAAAAGAGGCATTTCGGTCTTATTTTGATGTTTCACTGCAACGTATGTACTAATAAAAAGGATTATGGACTTCTTTTGATGTTTAACTGCAACGTAAACACTACCATGTAAGTATAAGATCTGCACATCTTTTAGTTCTAATAAGTTATCGGCTAACAATCCACTTAGTTCTACGAAAGCGAATGCAGCAATCGCAGAATGAATCAGTTCACCGAACGAGGCATAGACTCTATATTCAAAACCTTAACGGCTTAGACCGTTATTCTGCGAAAAAAGCACAAGATGCTTATAATGTATCAATTACTGTAAAGACCTAAAGATATATAATCGAAACGAAAACTGAACTTTGTTTATGATCAATGTGCATAAACCTCGTCCAAATTACTATACGCGAATGTTAGAGTACGTGCAATAATATAAGCAGCATGCAGAACTAGTTGGTGGTGGCACGCCATTCAGTCATTATAACATGTTGTGCTCAGTACTACTGTATCAATTATATTGAACCATTATCTATAAGGTACGGCATTGCCACTTGCATTTCTTCCGGTCCTTACTATATACCTTCTTATAAAATCAGTATCAACTTCTCACCCGATGCATTATTATATCACCCAACATTACCATGGCCTCATTACATGTTTACACGCCAAGAAAATGTTACAGCAACAACGGCTTTAGAGAATAACCCACTTGTCTATCTACAATGCTAAATCTGTCTAAATTCGCTAGTATCACTTTGTCATTAAATTTTAATAAATTGAGGTGATAAACGGATTAGAAATTAATGATCTACGGAATCAAGGTATCTGGACACTACACATGTATTTTCTGCCGTAAGTGTCATGAACAGTGTAGATAATATATACGTCTAAAACGTTAATGATAAAATTGATTTGTCGCGTAATTGTGTAGCTTGATATAACCCCAATAGGTAGTCGCGAAACGTGTATTAGAAAAAGCATTATATTAAACGGGAGATGTAATGATGGTCTGTCCATGTCAAGCACAACAAAAAAAATGAACTGTCACCAAGCGACACGTCCTTATTGGTGGCACGTACCGATACAACGTTCACACAAAGTTAAAATTTAAACTGCGATCTGTTATGATGCCATTATATTGATTGAGAATCGCACAGCCGCCAATTAAATTTGTCCGTAAAGGGACCAGCATCTTTTTTCATTAGTGTCGGGCTCAGAGTTTTGTCTTGAGCATATCCCATGGACGTGTCGCACATTGATCTGAACCGGTGCCGCAACCTACTTACAATCGTAATCAGGGCGATCCGAAGATGCCTGCTGCACTTATATTTACAATCTGATAATGTTCTGCTTATTTGTGTGAATCTGGCTAACCATTTTGTACTGTGGCCCGTGTGGCAAAGTGACATTTTTAGGGTTGATCACCTGATCGTTCACTTGTCTGATGTCCAGATTTACCGATTGCAGAGAGGTTCTAAGTTTCACTTGTTACCATGTACATATTATGTTAACCTTATCCCGTATGTGCTGGATTTATCTCTTCGTTACAGCCTTGGAAGGTTTCGATCTCTCTAAGGAATTGAGACCTGTCAAGATGGATGCCGCACGGATTTTAAAACAAAACGATCTAAAAAGTTGTGAGATCTTGATCCAAGGTCGTATTCTAGTCTACGTCAAGATGAAGTTTATCTGTTGGTGATCCAACGTAAATATGAGTAGTCTGCAGCAATAAGACGTTGTACCGGTCAATCTTACCAGTGTCATTCTTAATAAGGTTATTGTAACAGTGATAGCGGTCTTTGCAATCTGACTTTCTCACCCACATCAGTCTCTAGGAAGTTTAATCTCGCTTGTTTTTGCTCTCTACCTCACTTTCTGTCCCCAGCCTTTCGATCAGGTTGCGATCCCACATAAAGTTCAGCGAGTTTGGTTGGTCTTAGTTGTTCAGCACTTACTCTGCATCGGATCGCCTCGAGTATTGATATCAAGTATTCGTTGATTCCAGTCGATTCATCTAGTATCTATTCGTCTCGAACATATACTCTTAGTTAACGGAAACCCGAAGAAATCTTGCCTGGAGGAGAAAAAGCGTAATTTATGCCGATTAAAAGGTATTCACACTCTCTGTAGCATCCGGCCCAAATGCTACCGCTCCTTTGATTCTGCATTATACACTGTGGATATCGTTATATTTACTAAATTACATCTTGTAACAATAATTTCCCGTACTATGTACCCAAAAAGATCGACCTAAGGACAAGTCTCGAATACTTGTGAGATAACCTGCGATATTGGCTTAGTGTACCAATTTCAAGAGCATCCTGTACAAATAAATTAAATCACCTGACTTGTCGTCAAAATTTTTACATCGGGTCAAAGGCCTACGTTGAACCAGACATCACATATCAGGCAAAATACCCTATCGAGGACAAAACTATGAATATCGAAAGCAACAACCGAATGAAAGTTGACGACATCTTTTTGTGGGCCTTGTACTGAATAGTTTATGCTTATTTATTTGGACGCCATCGATGTTCCTCTGGATGCGGAATGATAGCAATCGACGGCTTTATCATGCCAACATCCACCCTTTGTGAAGTGCATATCCGATCTGACAGGCCCTTATCGACATATTGTATATTGGTCTCATGTCGATCTGTTGTCTGCATCCAGTTTTAGAGCAAGCAGTCGTTGCTCCATTTAATTCGCAAGTAAATCGTGACATGTGTCCCGCCTTCAATCGGAATACCAACGGCCTGTTCGCATACCCACCACTTAGATCGGTTTCTATAACTCAGCATTATATAGTTTATTACCTAATTGGTCATGAGTAACCTTGATCTATCTTAGATTACTTTACGTTGTTAGATTACTTCATCTGTGAGATCAACAATTCGACATGAGTATGTTTCTGTCAATATCCATCAACATCTACACTATACCACGACCATTAAGTAAGATTAGCATAATGATTCAGAATGTATTAATCCACAGGCATTATTTCATCCTCTTACATGCAAAAAAGCGCTTTTCTCCTAGATGAAATAATGACTTGCTGTGTATCATGAGCCGCTGGATCGTGTAGTTTGTTGATGGTCTGGCATCTCGTTCATGATCGAGTCATCAAGCTACGGGTATTTCAGACATCTGCGAGCTGACGACGTCACCGCCAGAAATGTCTTGTGAATAGACTGGACTGCCTCTAGTATTAACTAGATCGAGGTAAAAAAATATGGGCTGTCCTCCAAATGTATAGCAATCAAGATTATTACTCATCTACCACTCCACGTCACCCGGATATGGATTAATTGTTATTGACATCAGAGACTACAAGCATCTTTTTTGCTACTCTTAAGCGTGCGGTCCGGTTATAATGTAAGGATATCGAAGAACTGGTAACAAAGACTGATGTTGGGGTATGTTACGAAGGATTGTGTTACATTGACAAATTTATGTGTATCAGATCGTCGTCACGATTGATATAAGCAATGTGTATTCTTGGCAAAGAAAGGAATTTACTCCAGATAATTTTTTTCCAAATTAGTCTAATGGAAGTAATTTAATTGCAATTAAATTGTTTTTTCTACACACTAGTATCACGCTTTCGGTAAAATAAGCAGCTAGCATCTGGATTCAAGTTTTCAAGAGTCGAACACATTTTCTAAGGTACTGAACCCATGGCGCGAATACTATGTAGTAAGGTGCAGCTAATAATGCACAAACAAAAATCTATACGACGTACTGAAGTCTGGTTAAGCAGAGTCACAGTATGCATAGTGACTCGCTACGAATTCATAGCGATTTGCTAGTGGATTGCTACTTTAGATTTCTTTTACACTCAACGCGAAACTTTCTCTTCTATCTTAGGTACTATTACCCTTCGATGTAACAAATCAGCTTTTTGTAAACGACACGTGTTAAATTTAGCGCCGAGACAGTTTAGGATATGGCTAGTGCTGTAACCCTCAATCTGCGATATAAATGCGATGTACAGGATACAAAAATGCATAGGTGCACGCGAGCATGGGAAGGCTCAAATGATCCGAAATGTATCAGTGTGACAAGAATCGATAAAGATGATCAAGCGGCGACATGGTACATCAAGAGGTACTATGGCGCGTTTTAACCTAAAAATCACGACTTGAAAACGTGTGATCACGATAAAATTTGCTGTGCATATGATGGTGTACTATCATTTAGGCTCTACGCCTAAAAATAAACAGTACATACTTAAACTGAGTTCGGTAAATTAGCGTAATCCAGTTCAAGGGAAATGAAGCACTAAATGGCAAAATGCAACAGGCACTTAGGTCGCAGCCTTTATTAATCTAAAAGCCTACTAGTTATATTGATTTTCCATTCGTAATCGCCACATCGCGCGTTGCCAATCGTATATCCTGACATTAGTAAAAAATCGCGTCACGTATTACGTATCTTCGTGCATACTTTTTTTACTCCTTCTGGCAGAGAAGCTTCTTTGACAACAATTTATTGCAGCGGGCACATAAGGTGAGCTCAATATTTTACCGAAAGAATACGCGCTCCATTACTCGACAAATTAAGGCTGCGATTGGAGCCGCAAATTGTATCACAAACAGCATTCGTGACTTCAACGTATACCTGAGCGTGCCAGATCCTCAGAATTTCAATGTAAGTCCACTAGCAAAATTTTCGTGGCTGTTAGAGTACAGCATTTTACTTCTATCGACAGAAGGAGCGATGTCGAACCAATATCAAGCGCTTAATTTAAAACATCATTTTTGGAGATTTAGTGACACGAGGTTATAGGTGTCGGATTGATAAGAAGCCTTGAAAATCAACCTGAGGCCCATTTGGATTCTACCACGACCAAGCTTTGCAGTGTAAAGAAAGGACGAAAATTCAATGGCAAAGGCGATAATCTACAAGCTGCTACGTCTTTAAATATCACCATGAACAAGACGATGTGGTAGTGTTTAAAGCGCGCAAAATGAAAGCTATATGTAATGGGGCACACCTTAAGTAGCTAACTGAATAAACTTTGAACTGCTGATAGTTCCAGGGTGTGAGCGTACAAATACATCACGTACACGTTCGTGCAGAGGAAGATTGCTACACGAGGTAAAAATAATTAGTTAAGGTAAACAGTATGACTGTAGTTAGTATGTTTATTCCTTTTAAAAAATCCCTATTCGACTTCATTTAGCTATGTCTATATACAAACGTGTATTGTAACTACATGTGTACCACTCATTGCGTGCTTCTGTCATGGCTAGATATAAGTGGTTAGCAATTTGGTCCTGTGTCAACCAATGAGCAGTGTGTTGCATCTGCGAAGCATTATTGTCAATCAGGATAATATAATGAAAATTCTATGCTTGTCCTAACATAATATTCGTACTTGATAATTACCGTATGCAAAATATCATGTAGCGGAGGCACCCCAATACATCGCCTTCTTTTTTATCTCAGTCACATTAGTGACCTAATGATGAACGGGTGAGATTTTTAAGTGACTCTGGGAAGGGGATCACCTGTTAATCAATTTCAACTATTCCCCTGATCTCACGCATGGTCAAAAAGTTCACGTGGCGCGCAGCCAATCTGCTGGGAGTTTAGCTATGAGATTACGATTTGCTGCGGAATTTGAATTGAAGGTTTTTGGTGAATCAGGAGACGACCTGCCTGCTGCTTTCACGACTCAGCCTGCAGCAGTCGCTGCTGTGGGCTCACGCGGTGATGTACCGCGTGGCCTTGAAGATTACCGTATTGAGCGCTTGTACTCTGGCAAGTCGGATGGTGATACAGACTCGACAAAGACAGACGCAAAGACAGAGCCATAGTGGCTGCGACTGAGCCGAGCAAATCGTACTCGCGAATTGCAATGATCCTCTCTGAGTGTCGTGATTTCTTTCTATCATCCAATGAGTCGGACATTCTGTCTCCAAGGTGGAGTTATTTGCTCGAGAGTAATCGAGGTGGTGACAAAAAACCCAGTTTAACTAAGATGACGGCGATGCAGTAATGCGTCACAATCAAGAAGATCGTGCTGAATGTAATTGTCGTTAATTCTATTTACACCGCGAAATAAGCCAGAGACCTCGGCGTTTTGCGCGTTTCTCCAGAGAAGAAGGCGTGATCGGCTCGTTAGCGAGTTTCGGATCGATTGCATGACACGTTAAGAGGTCGTATAAGAACAAGACTGTTCAATTTATCAAGGCTTCGTGGCCCTGACTCTAGTGCGAGTGACTTTAGCACTATGAATGACTCCAACATCAAGGCATTCTTCAAAAAACGATATTACAGCAAGAACAAGATAGGAGATAATGCCTCGCTATTCCAAGAGTGGAACGCGTTCATTCACAATGTTGGGGAGGTTATACGCGAAGCCTGGCTTGACAAGCTGGCCGTGTCCCGCATCATTTCGAGAAGCGGAATTTTAACGTGCTTGTTACAAACTGCATCGGCTACTCAGGTAGTTTGGGTTGCCATGCCTCTCCTTGGGTGATGCGTGCCAATGTTGTAAAACAAATTGGTACAAGCTTCAAACGAAGCTTACCCAATGACCAAACACTGTTGGAGGGCTCGTGTCTCGTCGGAGTTTGTGCGAAGATTTTCAATTCCTCTGCACTTGCTGAGCGTTCGCTCTCAGAAATGCCTTCCTGAGCATCGTATGTGCCTTGTCGTACAGCTGGACAAGGCTCAGCACATCCATCATCAATTGCGAGCGAGGCACCCAAATATACGCCGAGGGTGAAAAGCCGCGCCACCGGACAAGTAACTCGTCCGACGTCCTTTCAAATCACGATGATTCAACAGTCGTTCCACGAAAATGCGTTGACCACCGCGAGTACCAGACAACCGATGAGGTGGAGGAGGGAACACATTTTTAATGAATCTGTCGTACCAATCTGATGCTGTGAGTCAGCTCGACCACTTAACGTGTGAGTTGCGCGATGATTCTCGAACACGAGAGAGGCAGGCGACTTGGTTCTTTTGGCAATGTGAACCGTCAGAGCTCAGATCGGGAAAAGAACAGGGCATGGCATGCCTCTACCCAGCTAGCGAATGAGCGGGAACAGCGTTCTATGCGAAGAGCTGATGAAAGCTCGTCAGGATATCTCTCGGCTTCACGGGAAGATATTCGAACTTCAGACATGGCTGAGAGCCAGTATCGCAAACAAAAGTATATGTTGGAGGTGGTTGGGAACAAGGTCTTTCTTCTCCAGAAAATTCTCGAACTGATAGTACTGCTTTAGGCGACAGACGTAAAACGTAGGATAGATGCGCATCTTACGTGTGCCGATCCGACGGAAAGGTCTTTACCTGCACATATTAGTGCCAGCTTAAGGGACACATACGTCCTGTTTATGAATGTACCTGCGGCAATCCTGGTCCAGGAGGGGGGCTGGATCAGCCATTGTGACGTGGGATGATATAACGGCAGAGCTACCATTTACTGGATGGCAAGTGTGTCACTAGCGAGTGCATGCACCACGAATAACGTGGCGGTACTTAAGGGGCTGCTCTTCGGTCTTCGATAGACCACCGAATACAAGCTTCGGTCCGTTCATGTTGTCGGAGCCAGCAACCTCATTATTCGACAGATGCGCAACTGGACGCCCCTCACCGGACATCTCTAGGACATTTACCGATAATGAGTAGCGATGGCAGATCGAATGCACTTAGCCACATGGGCCCATCATCTGTGCCATTTCAATGGAAAGTCTGATGGCTTAGCAAACCGAGCGATGGATACTACAACAAGCATACAAGTACATCAGGCCACAGTGTCTATATTTTTAGCAGCACGGACGGCAATTACGTCCCACATGGTTAAAGACTTAGGTCAATGGCAAGATTACGCAAGTCCAAAGGTAGACGACCTTGGGACTGAAGACCATGACACCTTAAACGGCACCTGCTCGCGGAGTTCGTTTGTCGGCATCTTACATATATAGCCCACACAGCAGCAACGGATGTGTAGGCATGCGCTGGACGGAAATCTTCGGGTCGTTAGAACACTGTAGCTAAATGACTGTGATGTACCTAAAAAAAGGGGGAGAGCATCAAAATGTAGCGTCCGCCACAAATAGTGCTATGCTTACTGTATGTAGCGTGTTGCACGAGCTCGCCCCAAAAGAATTACCATTTTACGGTGTACGGCTCCAACACTCCCCAGATACACTGGCGCAAACACCATGCCCCTGGGCTTAGCAAAAAGGCTATAGTTAGCTCAACATGTTATTGACATGTAAAAAGACAATCTGAACCTCTATCTCATCAGCCGTTCGGGAGGATAGACAAGACAAGTGCACAGCGTATGTAAGTTCACATAGCACGTTTTCTTCCCTTTCTGTACATTTCCAAAAGCTGCAAAAAAAGATGACCACCAGTAAAGGCCTCCACGTAAAAGCCCTTCGCGTTACTTACAGTGCGTGAACAAGCTGAGCAGAGATCGAGATACTGATGAGTTTACGTCCGTCACCACAGCTTCCAATGTTTGACGACCAAAGCTCTTTTGAGCAGTATGCGCATCGATATTACCACAGCCGTATCGAAGCGCAAAACGACATACGACGTTTAAAATAGGTTTTGGAGTTGACGACCAAGTTAATAGTCTCAACGACGGGTCTACGAAATCAGGCTCTACGAGTATGGAGCTGATAGCTGGTACGGATCTGTATCGAACAAGCAATGGCATCGGTACCGCCATCGCGTCATGGCGTCTAAATCTGCCTGCTTTCTTCACGCATGACAACTGATTGCGTTGAAACGAAAACCTTGTCTGAAAGCGTTGCTGAATGAGGTTTCTGTGCAAGCGAACACGGTGGGCATTCATTTGTTACCGCGGAGAATGCTGGTGTTAGTTATAGCTGCTGTCGAAGGAGCACAAAACGCATGTACCGCAAGGTAAAGGAGCCGGCGTCTATCAACGCTCACACCGCTCTGTTCTTCAGCTCGTCTGCAGCGGCATGCGGCATCATCGAAGCACGGCGACAGTCTACCACCTTTACGCACACCAAACGAAGAGAAGAAAATGGAAACTTCCAGCTTGGCTTGAGACGGTGGCTTCCGTGGTCAGAGCAGCCATGGAGTCAAGCGGCGTTGTGCACCATCAGATGGTCGCTTCTGGCTTGAGGATGGCCAAGGGAAAAAGCATATCCCGACTCGTGAAACACACAGCTATTGAAACATAGTCACATCAAAGCAGTGAGTGATGATCGTGATCGTGGTAATGCCTCAGTGTGACGTTTATAGCAGCTGTTTGAGAAGATCATCGAGGTTGCGGGTCGCGTGTCCGTTCGTCCAACAGATTACCGCCTCGCCTGGTACTCTCTCGCATTCATCCGACACCGTACTCTACAGTAAATACTTGGCGCCACGGCACGCATCGATTTGGTCATTCCTCAAGTTTACACTTCCTGCACAAGCTGAATTGACCCACCTGCACGATCATGAAATTCTCTCGGGCGTGCACAACCATCGGTTCTCTTCTCCTCGTCCTCGCTGCCGAATCAATGGATCTCGTTCAAGCCCAATGCTCCGACGTCCACATCGTTTTCGCTCGCGGGAGCAGTGAAATGCCAGGCCTTGGTATCTGTGGCGAGCCCCTCGTGAGCGGCATCACCCAGAACCTCGCCGGCATGAGTGTCACATCCTATGCAGTAAACTACCTCGCATCAATGGACCAAAGCAGTGCTGGTCCTGGTGCCACCGACATGACGAACCATGTCGTGATGGTGGCTCAAGAATGTCCCAATACCGTCTTCGTGCTCGGTGGCTACTCGCAAGGAGCAAGCGTCACATCCATCGCTATCGGAATCCAAACGATGCTCGGGTCTGGAGACGTCATACCAGAGACCTTGGCGCCTCGAATCAAGGCGATTGTCACGTTCGGCAACCCTCTGAAGCTCACGGGTCAGTCGATCGATGGCACGAGTATGTCGTACGGAACCAAGGCGGTGGAGTTTTGCAACGAAGGCGACCCGGTATGCGGCGGCGGCTTCAACACGATGGCGCACATGATGTACGCAACGGACGGGAGTGTGACAACCGCAGCCCAACAGGCTGCTTCGCTGGTGCAGCGCGGCGCGGGGGCACTGCGCGGGTGATCGGTGCTGGTCGTGTTTGTCGTGGCTGTCGTTGTCGATAGTATGCGTAGCCAAAGAGTTCAAAACAATGTTGCTGCTTGTTTGAAGTGTCACGTTGTTTGTGTTTCTTGCGTCGTGTTGGTCAACTTGCAAGTCTTGGATACTGTAGCTCGAGCAGAGACCGTTGAACACCTTCCGAATGGGTACAGCACACGATAGCAGGAGCACGTCGGCAAAAAGCAATAAAAAGACAAGCGAGCAAGACTGAGCGACAATCATATTGACGGTCAGTCGGTCGGTCGGACGGAAGGACAGGTGGACAGATGGACAGTCGGACAGACGAGTGCACTGCGTATGTTAGTTCACATTGCACGTTTTCTTCCCTTTCTTTACATTTCCAAAAGCTGCAAAAAAAGATGACCACCAGTAAAAGCCTCCGCGTAAAAGACCTTTGTGTTACTTACAGTGCGTGAACAAGCTGAGCAGAGATCGAGATACTGATGAGCTTACGTCCGTCACCACAGCTCCCAATGTTTGACGACTATAGCTCTTTTGAGCAGCATGCGCACCGATATTGCCACAGCCGTATCGAAGCGCAAAACGACATACGACGTTTAAAATAGGTTTTGGAGTTGACGACCAAGTTAATAGTCTCAACGACGGGTCTACAAAGTCAGACTTTACGAGTATGGAGCTGATAGCTGGTACGGATGTGTATCGAACAAGCAATGGCATCGGTACCGCCATCGCGTCATGGCGTCTAAATCTGCCTGCTTTCTACACGTTTGACAACTGATTGCGTTGAAACGAAAACCTTGTCTGAAAGCGTTGCTGAATGAGGTTTCTGCGCAAGCGAACACGGTGGGCATTCATTTGTTACCGCGGAGAATGCTGGTGTTAGTTATAGCTGCTGTCGAAGGAGCACAAAACGCATGTACCGCAAGGTAAAGGGGCCGGCGTCTATCAACGCTCACACCGCTCTGTTCTTCAGCTCGTCTGCAGCGGCATGCGGCAACATCGAAAAACGGTGACAGTCTACCATTTTTTTTTTTTACGCACACCAAACGAAGAGAAGCAAGTGGAAACTTCCAGCTTGGCTTGAGACGGTGGCTTCCGTGGTCAGAGCGGCCATGGAGTCAAGCGGCGTTGTGCACTATCAGATGGTCGCCTCTGCCTCGAGGATGGCCGACGAAAAAGCACATCCCGACTCGTGAAACACACAGCGATTGAAACATAGTCACATCAAAGCAGTGAGTGATGATCGTGATCGTGGCAATGCCTCAGTGTGACGTCTGTAACAGCTGTTCGAGAAGATCATCGAGGTTGCGGGTCGCGTGTCCGTTCGTCCAACAGATTACCGCCTCGCCTGGTACTCTCTCGCATTCATCCGACACCGTACTCTACAGTAAATTCTTGGCGCCATGGCACGCATCGATTTGGTCATTCCTCAAGTTTACTCTTCCTACACAAGCTGAATTGACCCACCTGCACGATCATGAAATTCTCTCGGGCGTGCACAACCATCGGTTCTCTTCTCCTCCTCCTCGCTGCCGAATCAATGGATCTCGCTCAAGCCCAATGCTCCGACGTCCACATCGTTTTCGCTCGCGGGAGCAGTGAAATGCCGGGCCTTGGAATCTGTGGCGAGCCCCTCGTGAGCGGTATCACCCAGAACCTCGCTGGCATGAGTGTCACATCCTATGCAGTAAACTACCTCGCATCAATGGACCAAAGCAGTGCTGGTCCTGGTGCCACCGACATGACGAACCATGTCGTGATGGTTGCTCAAGAATGTCCCAATACCGTCTTCGTGCTCGGTGGCTACTCGCAAGGAGCAAGCGTCACATCCATCGCTATCGGAATCCAAACGATGCTCGGGTCTGGAGACGTCATACCAGAGACCTTAGCGCCTCGAATCAAGGCGATTGTCACGTTCGGCAACCCTCTGAAGCTCACGGGTCAGTCGATCGATGGCACGAGTATGTCGTACGGAACCAAGGCGGTGGAGTTTTGCAACGAAGGCGACCCGGTATGCGGCGGCGGCTTCAACACGATGGCGCACATGATGTACGCAACGGACGGGAGTGTGACAACCGCAGCCCAACAGGCTGCTTCGCTGGTGCAGCGCGGCGCGGGGGCACTGCGCGGGTGATCGGTGTTGGTCGTGTTTGTCGTGGCTGTCGTTGTCGATAGTATGCGTAGCCAAAGAGTTCAAAACAATGTTGCTGCTTGTTTGAAGTGTCACGTTGTTTGTGTTTCTTGCGTCGTGTTGGTCAACTTGCAAGTCTTGGATACTGTAGCTCGAGCAGAGACCGTTGAACACCTTCCGAATGGGTACAGCACACGATAGCAGGAGCACGTCGGCAAAAAGCAATAAAAAGACAAGCGAGCAAGACTGAGCGACGATCATATTGACGGTCAGTCGGTCGGTCGGACGGAAGGACAGGTGGACAGATGGACAGTCGGACAGACGAGTGCACTGCGTATGTTAGTTCACATTGCACGTTTTCTTCCCTTTCTTTACATTTCCAAAAGCTGCAAAAAAAGATGACCACCAGTAAAAGCCTCCGCGTAAAAGACCTTTGTGTTACTTACAGTGCGTGAACAAGCTGAGCAGAGATCGAGATACTGATGAGCTTACGTCCGTCACCACAGCTCCCAATGTTTGACGACTATAGCTCTTTTGAGCAGCATGCGCACCGATATTGCCACAGCCGTATCGAAGCGCAAAACGACATACGACGTTTAAAATAGGTTTTGGAGTTGACGACCAAGTTAATAGTCTCAACGACGGGTCTACAAAGTCAGACTTTACGAGTATGGAGCTGATAGCTGGTACGGATGTGTATCGAACAAGCAATGGCATCGGTACCGCCATCGCGTCATGGCGTCTAAATCTGCCTGCTTTCTACACGTTTGACAACTGATTGCGTAGAAACGAAAACCTTGTCTGAAAGCGTTGCTGAATGAGGTTTCTGCGCAAGCGAACACGGTGGGCATTCATTTGTTACCGCGGAGAATGCTGGTGTTAGTTATAGCTGCTGTCGAAGGAGCACAAAACGCATGTACCGCAAGGTAAAGGGGCCGGCGTCTATCAACGCTCACACCGCTCTGTTCTTCAGCTCGTCTGCAGCGGCATGCGGCAACATCGAAAAACGGTGACAGTCTACCATTTTTTTTTTTTACGCACACCAAACGAAGAGAAGCAAGTGGAAACTTCCAGCTTGGCTTGAGACGGTGGCTTCCGTGGTCAGAGCGGCCATGGAGTCAAGCGGCGTTGTGCACTATCAGATGGTCGCCTCTGCCTCGAGGATGGCCGACGAAAAAGCACATCCCGACTCGTGAAACACACAGCGATTGAAACATAGTCACATCAAAGCAGTGAGTGATGATCGTGATCGTGG
Organism: Peronospora matthiolae; assembly: GCA_921007115.2. Classification (NCBI taxonomy): domain Eukaryota; phylum Oomycota; class Peronosporomycetes; order Peronosporales; family Peronosporaceae; genus Peronospora; species Peronospora matthiolae. The sequence continues at coordinate 125,942 of CAKLBY020000312.1, forward strand.
CAATGCCTCAGTGTGACGTCTGTAACAGCTGTTCGAGAAGATCATCGAGGTTGCGGGTCGCGTGTCCGTTCGTCCAACAGATTACCGCCTCGCCTGGTACTCTCTCGCATTCATCCGACACCGTACTCTACAGTAAATTCTTGGCGCCATGGCACGCATCGATTTGGTCATTCCTCAAGTTTACTCTTCCTACACAAGCTGAATTGACCCACCTGCACGATCATGAAATTCTCTCGGGCGTGCACAACCATCGGTTCTCTTCTCCTCCTCCTCGCTGCCGAATCAATGGATCTCGCTCAAGCCCAATGCTCCGACGTCCACATCGTTTTCGCTCGCGGGAGCAGTGAAATGCCGGGCCTTGGAATCTGTGGCGAGCCCCTCGTGAGCGGTATCACCCAGAACCTCGCTGGCATGAGTGTCACATCCTATGCAGTAAACTACCTCGCATCAATGGACCAAAGCAGTGCTGGTCCTGGTGCCACCGACATGACGAACCATGTCGTGATGGTTGCTCAAGAATGTCCCAATACCGTCTTCGTGCTCGGTGGCTACTCGCAAGGAGCAAGCGTCACATCCATCGCTATCGGAATCCAAACGATGCTCGGGTCTGGAGACGTCATACCAGAGACCTTAGCGCCTCGAATCAAGGCGATTGTCACGTTCGGCAACCCTCTGAAGCTCACGGGTCAGTCGATCGATGGCACGAGTATGTCGTACGGAACCAAGGCGGTGGAGTTTTGCAACGAAGGCGACCCGGTATGCGGCGGCGGCTTCAACACGATGGCGCACATGATGTACGCAACGGACGGGAGTGTGACAACCGCAGCCCAACAGGCTGCTTCGCTGGTGCAGCGCGGCGCGGGGGCACTGCGCGGGTGATCGGTGTTGGTCGTGTTTGTCGTGGCTGTCGTTGTCGATAGTACGCGTAGCCATAGAGTTCAAAACAATGTTGCTGCTTGTTTGAAGTGTCACGTTGTTTGTGTTTCTTGCGTCGTGTTGGTCAACTTGCAAGTCTTGGATACTGTAGCTCGAGCAGAGACCGTTGAACACCTTCCGAATGGGTACAGCACACGATAGCAGGAGCACGTCGGCAAAAAGCAATAAAAAGACAAGCGAGCAAGACTGAGCGACAATCATATTGACGGTCAGTCGGTCGGTCGGACGGAAGGACAGGTGGACAGATGGACAGTCGGACAGACGAGTGCACTGCGTATGTTAGTTCACATTGCACGTTTTCTTCCCTTTCTTTACATTTCCAAAAGCTGCAAAAAAAGATGACCACCAGTAAAAGCCTCCGCGTAAAAGACCTTTGTGTTACTTACAGTGCGTGAACAAGCTGAGCAGAGATCGAGATACTGATGAGCTTACGTCCGTCACCACAGCTCCCAATGTTTGACGACTATAGCTCTTTTGAGCAGCATGCGCACCGATATTGCCACAGCCGTATCGAAGCGCAAAACGACATACGACGTTTAAAATAGGTTTTGGAGTTGACGACCAAGTTAATAGTCTCAACGACGGGTCTACAAAGTCAGACTTTACGAGTATGGAGCTGATAGCTGGTACGGATGTGTATCGAACAAGCAATGGCATCGGTACCGCCATCGCGTCATGGCGTCTAAATCTGCCTGCTTTCTACACGTTTGACAACTGATTGCGTAGAAACGAAAACCTTGTCTGAAAGCGTTGCTGAATGAGGTTTCTGCGCAAGCGAACACGGTGGGCATTCATTTGTTACCGCGGAGAATGCTGGTGTTAGTTATAGCTGCTGTCGAAGGAGCACAAAACGCATGTACCGCAAGGTAAAGGAGCCGGCGTCTATCAACGCTCACACCGCTCTGTTCTTCAGCTCGTCTGCAGCGGCATGCGGCAACATCGAAAAAAGGCGACAGTCTACCACCTTTACGCACACCAAACGAAGAGAAGAAAATGGAAACTTCCAGCTTGGCTTGAGACGGTGGCTTCCGTGGTCAGAGCAGCCATGGAGTCAAGCGGCGTTGTGCACCATCAGATGGTCGCTTCTGGCTTGAGGATGGCCAAGGGAAAAAGCATATCCCGACTCGTGAAACACACAGCTATTGAAACATAGTCACATCAAAGCAGTGAGTGATGATCGTGATCGTGGTAATGCCTCAGTGTGACGTTTATAGCAGCTGTTTGAGAAGATCATCGAGGTTGCGGGTCGCGTGTCCGTTCGTCCAACAGATTACCGCCTCGCCTGGTACTCTCTCGCATTCATCCGACACCGTACTCTACAGTAAATTCTTGGCGCCATGGCACGCATCGATTTGGTCATTCCTCAAGTTTACTCTTCCTACACAAGCTGAATTGACCCACCTGCACGATCATGAAATTCTCTCGGGCGTGCACAACCATCGGTTCTCTTCTCCTCCTCCTCGCTGCCGAATCAATGGATCTCGCTCAAGCCCAATGCTCCGACGTCCACATCGTTTTCGCTCGCGGGAGCAGTGAAATGCCGGGCCTTGGAATCTGTGGCGAGCCCCTCGTGAGCGGTATCACCCAGAACCTCGCTGGCATGAGTGTCACATCCTATGCAGTAAACTACCTCGCATCAATGGACCAAAGCAGTGCTGGTCCTGGTGCCACCGACATGACGAACCATGTCGTGATGGTTGCTCAAGAATGTCCCAATACCGTCTTCGTGCTCGGTGGCTACTCGCAAGGAGCAAGCGTCACATCCATCGCTATCGGAATCCAAACGATGCTCGGGTCTGGAGACGTCATACCAGAGACCTTAGCGCCTCGAATCAAGGCGATTGTCACGTTCGGCAACCCTCTGAAGCTCACGGGTCAGTCGATCGATGGCACGAGTATGTCGTACGGAACCAAGGCGGTGGAGTTTTGCAACGAAGGCGACCCGGTATGCGGCGGCGGCTTCAACACGATGGCGCACATGATGTACGCAACGGACGGGAGTGTGACAACCGCAGCCCAACAGGCTGCTTCGCTGGTGCAGCGCGGCGCGGGGGCACTGCGCGGGTGATCGGTGTTGGTCGTGTTTGTCGTGGCTGTCGTTGTCGATAGTACGCGTAGCCATAGAGTTCAAAACAATGTTGCTGCTTGTATGAAGTGTCACGTTGTTTGTGTTTCTTGCGTCATGTTGGACAACTTGCAAGTCTTGGATACTGTAGCTCGAGCAGAGACCGTTGAACACCTTCCGAATGGGTACAGCACACGATAGCAGGAGCACGTCGGCAAAAAGCAATAAAAAGACAAGCGAGCAAGACTGAGCGACGATCATATTGACGGTCAGTCGGTCGGTCGGACGGAAGGACAGGTGGACAGATGGACAGTCGGACAGACGAGTGCACTGCGTATGTTAGTTCACATTGCACGTTTTCTTCCCTTTCTGTACATTTCCAAAAGCTACAAAAAAAGATGACCACCAGTAAAAGCCTCCGCGTAAAAGACCTTTGTGTTACTTACAGTGCGTGAACAAGCTGAGCAGAGATCGAGATACTGATGAGCTTACGTCCGTCACCACAGCTCCCAATGTTTGACGACTATAGCTCTTTTGAGCAGCATGCGCACCGATATTGCCACAGCCGTATCGAAGCGCAAAACGACATACGACGTTTAAAATAGGTTTTGGAGTTGACGACCAAGTTAATAGTCTCAACGACGGGTCTACAAAGTCAGACTTTACGAGTATGGAGCTGATAGCTGGTACGGATGTGTATCGAACAAGCAATGGCATCGGTACCGCCATCGCGTCATGGCGTCTAAATCTGCCTGCTTTCTACACGTTTGACAACTGATTGCGTAGAAACGAAAACCTTGTCTGAAAGCGTTGCTGAATGAGGTTTCTGCGCAAGCGAACACGGTGGGCATTCATTTGTTACCGCGGAGAATGCTGGTGTTAGTTATAGCTGCTGTCGAAGGAGCACAAAACGCATGTACCGCAAGGTAAAGGGGCCGGCGTCTATCAACGCTCACACCGCTCTGTTCTTCAGCTCGTCTGCAGCGGCATGCGGCAACATCGAAAAAACGGCGACAGTCTACCATTTTCCTTTACGCACACCAAACGAAGAGAAGAAAATGGAAACTTCCAGCTTGGCTTGAGACGGTGGCTTCCGTGGTCAGAGCAGCCATGGAGTCAAGCGGCGTTGTGCACCATCAGATGGTCGCTTCTGGCTCGAGGATGGCCAAGGGAAAAAGCATATCCCGACTCGTGAAACACACAGCTATTGAAACATAGTCACATCAAAGCAGTGAGTGATGATCGTGATCGTGGTAATGCCTCAGTGTGACGTTTATAGCAGCTGTTTGAGAAGATCATCGAGGTTGCGGGTCGCGTGTCCGTTCGTCCAACAGATTACCGCCTCGCCTGGTACTCTCTCGCATTCATCCGACACCGTACTCTACAGTAAATTCTTGGCGCCATGGCACGCATCGATTTGGTCATTCCTCAAGTTTACTCTTCCTACACAAGCTGAATTGACCCACCTGCACGATCATGAAATTCTCTCGGGCGTGCACAACCATCGGTTCTCTTCTCCTCCTCCTCGCTGCCGAATCAATGGATCTCGCTCAAGCCCAATGCTCCGACGTCCACATCGTTTTCGCTCGCGGGAGCAGTGAAATGCCGGGCCTTGGAATCTGTGGCGAGCCCCTCGTGAGCGGTATCACCCAGAACCTCGCCGGCATGAGTGTCACATCCTATGCAGTAAACTACCTCGCATCAATGGACCAAAGCAGTGCTGGTCCTGGTGCCACCGACATGACGAACCATGTCGTGATGGTTGCTCAAGAATGTCCCAATACCGTCTTCGTGCTCGGTGGCTACTCGCAAGGAGCAAGCGTCACATCCATCGCTATCGGAATCCAAACGATGCTCGGGTCTGGAGACGTCATACCAGAGACCTTGGCGCCTCGAATCAAGGCGATTGTCACGTTCGGCAACCCTCTGAAGCTCACGGGTCAGTCGATCGATGGCACGAGTATGTCGTACGGAACCAAGGCGGTGGAGTTTTGCAACGAAGGCGACCCGGTATGCGGCGGCGGCTTCAACACGATGGCGCACATGATGTACGCAACGGACGGGAGTGTGACAACCGCAGCCCAACAGGCTGCTTCGCTGGTGCAGCGCGGCGCGGGGGCACTGCGCGGGTGATCGGTGTTGGTCGTGTTTGTCGTGTTTGTCGTTTTCGATAGCATGCGTCGCCATAGAGTTTATAACAATGTTGCTGCTTGTTTGAAGTGTCACGTTGTTTGTGTTTCTTGCGTCGTGTTGGTCAACTTGCAAGTCTTGGATACTGTAGCTCGAGCAGAAACCGTTGAACACCTTCCAAATGGGTACAGCGCACGATAGCAGGAGGACGCCGGCAAAAACAATAAATAGACTAGCGAGCAAGACTGAGCGACGATCATATTGACGGTCAGTCGGTCGGTCGGTCGGACGGAAGGACAGGTGGACAGATGGACAGCCGGACAGACGAGTGCACCGCGTGTGTTAGTTCACATTGCACGTTTTCTTCCCTTTCTGTACATTTCCAAAAGCTGCAAAAAAAGATGACCACCAGTAAAGGCTTCTGCGTAAAAGACCTTCGCGTTACTTACAGTGCGTGAACAAGCTGAGCAGAGATCGAAATACTTATGAGCTTACGTCCGTCACCGCAGCTCCCAATGTTTGACGACTATAGCTCTTTTGAGCAGCGTGTGCATCCATGATACAACAGCCAGACGAGTGAATGAGATGGTGAGGCATATTCAGGATTGTTGCGTGACAATTTAGAGATCGCGGGTGTGTGACCATATTTGGATACGGCGAGATCGCAGTCTCTCATGCAGTTGTCTGTGAACCGAATGGGAGCGCTGATAGCCAGGAGCAGTCAAACATCATCGATTTCTCAAATTCATTATTTGTAACTAGTACCTCCACGCTAGAGCGATCGCACAAATGTCGCATTGTGTCCTTGCAAGCACCACACCTGTGCATTGACGCCTCACGGAGTAATTTGCCGAGCAGCAGTCCAAATACCTTCGCTAGCGCATCGACCACTTCTGCCAACGTATTGCGTTCGGTGCCGCTATCTCAAATTAAACGCAGGCATTGAAACAGCCGGTTACAGATTTTAACGCCTTGCTACAAACTCTTCACGGTGTACAAGGCATGACGTGAGGAGCTTGCTCGCTAAGATAGGGGAGCAAGCTATGGAGCTCGCCCTTCAATATGCGTGATCCAGTTTGGAGAACTGAATCGAATTACAAAACACTATATTCCAGCAGTTACTGTAGAATGAGTATGATACTGTCGAGACATGTGTTAATCCAGTACAGTGTGGCAGGGCGACGCGATCGGCCTGTGCTTTTGAGCGTCCTGCATTTGCTTTTGTGATCATATTCACTTTTGATCGATTTAAGCCAATCGCATGCGTGCGTCACGATAGTGACCTTGCCATAAAGTGACACCTATCATGCTGATCAGGGAAACAGGCTCGATCGTTTTTTGTACGGGTAAGATACACCTAGGCGCATTATTCAGCGACACACACAGATAAGTACGATTTAAATGTTCGGTATTCATTCTTGCGCACACTTGCTAATAGCTCCACCCTTCGGGCTCGCAAATATCTAGTAATGTCGAGTCAGGGTTCTGAAATTAATGTGAGCGATACACTCGCCGTACGATGGTTCGGTTGGAGTCTTACGATTCATTGAGATACAAAGGCAGACCGGTGGCTGACAATGTTCAAATTGCAACGATGATCTGCCTGTGACTAGAAAACTAACGAGTACAGTACCCACGCTTGCTCGCTCGTACCTTCGTATTGCAGTTATTTTATCACAGCAGAAACAGCCTTTCAAAAAGCGCTGCTTCCCTGCTGGAAGCAAGGTCACCATTCTTGCGTAGCTTCCCGTCCCGATCTGTTGTAGCACATGTGAAGTCCATTGATTTAAGATAACCAAAAACCAAATGTCATTACAGGAACGAGAGCACGGTCGAGGTGGCCATGACGGCGCCATAATCGAATGATGTTTTTACGCGCGATGCTTACATACCGCACGCGCATTTCTGAAAAAACAGAGCGCCAAATGGATATGCCTCGTCGGCATTTATTCACCGGTGAATTTGGCCAGAGATAGGAGTGATCGGTTAACGTGGAACCCTAGTAGGACTACGGACGTGTGTGGTGCATGTGCATGTTAACAGCTTCTGGTATAGACAGCCTTGGAGATTTGGCAAGAGTATGACAAGATCCTTCTTTGCAGTGGATGCAGACGTTTCATAGTCGTAATCTGGAGCCAAGTCGAATGGATGCGGCGCCTCACTCAATGGAGAGCTGCGACTGGATGACGTTCCTGTGCATTCGACTTCGTGTCGGTCACGATTTTCTGAACGATACGCATAACATTGTGGAACGTGTCTATCATCAAGAAGTTATGGATGGTGAGTACAAATGGCATCAAGCTAACAAGCGCACCTGATGCAGTGGCCAGCAAGATGCTGCGTCAACCGCTCAAGACGTGTGGTAAGGACGGCAATATGCATGCTCTCAACAGTTTCTGTTGGTGGCAGGATTGACGCGTACATCAGACATTGTATGCTCGACACACAAGGCAAGAGTGCGCTCATGTGGTGACGGGTAGGGGCACTAGACGATGTGAACAATGTAGTAGTGACCCTTCCCGAGACAACCGTAGTGCTCGACGAGACACGGCCGACACTCGCGTATTGGGTATACTTGTGTATGCGCCTGCAGCATTAAAGCCATGTTCTGAGTGAGTAAATGAGACGACATGGATGGCGACTTTGAGTCCACAATAAACGGCAGCGATAGGTACCGGCGGGCCAAGACGTGTAAGTGGAACCGTCGACCCTAGTTAATGGCACAACCGAAAGCCGATCGAGACATGAGTACGACATCAACATAAAATTTCGTCAGCTCGGTTGGGGTTCAGGTTGTGGCATCAACGGATCGAAGACGATGAACGTTGTTATCGGCTAGTGCGCACCACGCTGTTTGTTCGTGTTACCTGGCGCCGAGTGCATGGCAGTAACCGAAGCCGACTATTTTGCAGGGTTTGTGAGTATCTGATCATCACCGATCGATTGGTAGGTGTGGTTGCGATACTTCAGCGTAAGAAAGAAAAGACGACGACCTACGGGTAGACAGCTTACATCATTACCCGGCCTCACCTCATTTCGTGGACGGTAGTCTTCTGAAACATTTCTCAACACTTGGTACAATTCGACGTGCTTGTATACACCGGTAACTAGCCCAATGGTAGACAAATGCCTTTTCTGACGAGCTACCCTCGACAAGAGCTCGTTCTACTGGTTCACTTCATTTCTCTGTCCTGTAAGGAAAAGCAGGCCACCAAGACGAGGTACATTCGGTGGTTACATCGGCAAATCGACCGCTAATACAGCTGAATGAGGCATGATATGCCGGATGTGTTCCCGCATTTCCTCGACCACTCCAAGTTCGATTGCTTACGCGTTTAGCTGTCCACACTGAGTGTTCAATGTCTGTAAGTCGTGTCAGGTTCTGACGAACGACAGGTGTCAGCCAAGCCGACGAATCGAAAGAAAAGACATATCCCAGTTGCGTGCATAGCTTTAATGCTTGGAGTGACCTTGTCCGCACGATATATGCCGTCACCGCACAATCAAGTACTCGAGCGCCTGAGTCGGCGGGCGACTATCAAGACTTCTGAAGTGTCCATCAACGTCTTTGAAAAGGTCGCTGCTGTGGATCAGTGTCGACCTTTATGTGCGTCCTGACACACACATGGCGATTGTGTGCAAACACACCTCAGGATCCCGCTCCAACGTTTCTAGTACAAATGTGCTGTCAGAAGGGTGTGATGTACTGCATTAAGGCGTAGTCGAATGACAGGCAAATCCCAGACGCAAAACAATACACGGCGTTATACCGCTGGTGCAATAGTTTTATTGCGCTGTTGCGCTGTACCATACCTAAAAATGTTTTGGGAAACGTTGTTCAGCCACTACCCTTTCGTGATTCAGCCGACACCCACATTTATGTTTTATGCTTATATTAATCTCGAAAAACCTTGCATTTCATTGGTTAAAGTTAAGCTGGGTGTTTCCAAGCTCAAATCTTTTTATCACCACACCAATGTCCGGTATTTGCGTGTTGCCATCTAAGAATAATACCAGATTTGTTTATTCATTGCTGACTACTCTGGAAGGTCTCGGGCCACCGTCCAGATTTTGCACGATCGTTGGAGGAAGTAGAGGCAGCAATCGAAACCTAGGCTCATCATCAAAACTATGTCGTAGTAGCCATCTGGATAAAAAGGATAGGCGGTGCAATATGATGCCGTAATAAGTAATTCACCCTGTTCCTAGTCAAACCCCTTAGCGATACGAAAACGGACTCATTGGCATGCTTCTACCAGGCGTAGAACGAGGTGTTTGCTCCAAGCCAGGTAAAGTTCGGCAATTCCGTCTCGTTTCGCGTCTCATAAGTTTAACAAACTAATTGATGACGCTTCCATCTTCATTCTTCAGCTTGTGATGCCGAGTCCTTCTCATGAACTAGCACATCGCAGCACAGTGCCCTTGGTCTCATGGAAGGACCACTTGTCTTCCTTCGTAGATAGCTGCCCATAAATCAATCTATTCGGTCTAGTTATATTAGTTCTATGTGCCCACGCGGAAGGAAAACCGAGAGTATCACGCGTTGCTCGTCCAGAAGGACCTGGCCGTATCCTTTTTGCCCGTCTGTTAGCCGCACAATGAACAACACAAGTCGATAAACGTAGTGCTGCCACCCATGTAGATCAAACGCAAGACGTCCGTCTAGTATAATAGCACCCAACTTTATAGATTGCAAAAATCTGTCCAATGGCTTTTACAACGTTGAATGTTTTTTCGTGACCAATTTTAATGCATTGTATTTCAAAATGAGTGTAAACTCATATTAATTATTGGAGTGTGGTGGCTGATCACCGAAAGGGTGGTGACTGAATGACGTTTCCCTATTTTTATTACACTACAAATCGTCTAAATGCACAGTCGAGCAAACTGGCCAAATACAAGATACGGGCACCATAAAGCTGCTTGAGCTTGGCGTTTTCTCCGTGCTGGTAGTCTCGACCATGAAGCGGGGCTTCATTCGAATGCATTCCGCGTCAAAGGATTTATAAGTCATGATCTGCAGGCAAGGGCCAGCCATAAGAGTGTGCAAACTGTGTCGTATCTCACATACTGAAAGCAGGATGGTTTTTGCACTTGCTAAAAGGTTGCTATCCTGGCTACGGATGCTTGGTCTTATATTCGACGTCCTACCCGCATTAACGATGCTATAGCAATCTAGCTTATGTGCACGTTGGTCCTCACGCAATTCAGCGACTTAGAGTACAACGAATATCGTGAGCGATCTAGTTGGAGAACATCTGTAGTTACTTGTGGTCTGCTACGCTTGCAAAACTACGAAGCCTCGTCCTTTCTGTTTGTTCAACTTTTTTCTCGCTGATGCACGCACTCGGTGTGCAAGATTAGTTCAATGTGTTCATATTTATCATATGTGAATCGAAGTGTATGGTGTGTCAAATGAACCCGCATAGGAAGCGACAATTATATGAGTATCATCAGCAATCGTTTCTCAATCGCAACTACGCCAGGTTCGAAGATTCCTCCTTCTCTCCTTCGCGCAGAATGCATCTATTTTTGAGTATGAGAAATTGAGCTACTTGGGCATGGTCATAATTCGATTTGCGCACAGAGATATCAAGAGGAAGTTGGTCAAGCGTCTTGTTGTCGCGGAACATGAATCAACACTTCGTGAAGCAAGGTAATGCAATTTGTCTTGTAATCGATCGACTTCTATGAACGATCAAGAAAGCCTGAAACCTGATACCATGCGTCAGACTTCGGCATGTGTTTTGACATCGTCCTGTAGAAATATTGCGGTCGTATGTTTTGTCGTCAGGGTCGGAGACGCAAGACAATACGTTCCTGGTGACTGATTCAAGTAGAATCGGAAGGAGCAAATCTGCCCTACGATCGAATACTTTTACGGTAATGTATCTGCTTTTGTATGACGTCTTTGCGCATCTGTGAATGGATGGCGATGGATTGTTTTGTGACGGAAAAGAGATCAGCACTTTTGCAAGGTGAAAAACTGTGCGTATTAAAGACGTCCCACCGCGGCATGAAAGTCTCTTGGTATTTTTTAGGTACGGAGTGTAACTTCCAACCACCTTCCTCTTTGGTAGGGCCTACACGTATGTTGACCGACTCGCGGCCCGCGCGACGGGCCTGTTACTGGCCGGATTTCTATGTGCGAGCCAGCCCTGGAGGCAGCGACTGTTCGTTGGCGGGGGCTCATTCTCTTTCGAGAGGCTACAGCTCAATGGTAGCAGGATTCCCGGGTGGGATGATTCAGACTTAGGTGGTTGCACGTATTTCTTAGGACCTTGGGTTGGTCCTTAAAGACCATGGGAAAGGATTGAGTCCAGGCCACTTTGTTAGCTGGTGCTGGGCTGACTATTGCACAGGTTGGGAACCCAACGATTCTTTTGAGATGTGAAAAACAAGCACTCGTAACAGTCGTCCACCCCCACCACGCACGTCTCATGTCGAGATCTTGTCAACTTGCAAACGGGTTACACTCCGAAGGATAATACGACCTGAAGACTTTGCCGCACAAATGTGTGTTCGGCACTGATCGAACCTTATGCAAGCACAACCCCCCCGTATACAATAGAGCCTGATCATAGCAGTCGTTTACGTACACTTACAAGTTAACACGATGAAATTCGTCTTGCCTAGAGTGTTCGCGATCTAACAAATGACTTGCTCCTGTGTCTCTTTCAGCAGATTTGGGTAAGATCACGTCGCCCGCCATGTTGGCAGACCATCGGTTACCACAACTATTCCGTATCGGCAGCAGATTGGACATGGTCCGTCAATTGAGGTCGTGGAAATCAGACATACCCATGCGAAATGATGTTATTACCGGCCGGCACGTTGAAGCATTCATGGGCACTGTGCACTGATAGTGGCAGCTGCACTAGAAAGAGTCAATATCTATGATGCCACATCTAGTGCGTGTGATGCAAACGAAGGATAGCATCAGATGCTGATAAAAAAGGCTTGAAGGGATAGCATCAGATGCTGATGAAAAAAAGGCTTGAAGGGATCGTGTTTTTTCGAATTGCGATCGACTGATGAAGAAGAAGAGCGTGACGCGCTGCTAGACGTCAGGCGTGGCCTTACAATGTATCTGCCGGAAGATGCTCGTCGTAGGCCTTGCCACCAATTACGGCTTCCACTGGTTGTGTTTTATACTACCGGCTTCTGATTTGAAAGTCCCTACGTTATCGAATGGACTTGACTTTTCTTGATGGTGACGTCCACGTGAGCCACACTGCCCACCGCAGAACGTTTCGGGAGAACATCGGCCTACTTTCGACCGCATTGATCGATAACCTGATCAAGTGGACTGCGAGACGTCCGGACGGCACGAGTTTTTTTATATATGCTCGGCATGTCGTAGTGAACTTCGGTAATAGCTCCTCCTACGTCCGAGCGTTTTCAGCATCCGGAAGATAGTTTTCCTACAAGTCTGAGACCCTTCGTAGTTATCAATGATCTGGGCCTTCACACTTACTTCATGACCAAGATACCGTCTCGTGTGATTCTTGGCTCTTTGTGCGGACTGCTACCTTTGCAAGGTTTCATGTTCGGAAGGTCACGAATGATGAGAAGAGGAAGGAAAAAGAGACGAATCTTGAGGTCTTTTGCTCGTTATTAATGCTTGGAAGACGTGAACAACACCAGCTCTGGTACCCCACACTACTAGCGTCGACAGTGTTTGGCTATAGTGACACCGATAAGCAAAGGCTTGTGCAGGTCGTCGGTGAAACGAATCGCGCAATCGGGTACTAGCATCATTTTACTAGCACGACGCGAGCCTTTGGAAAATTGACTAGTAGACATCGTCAATAGTTTGTCAAGATGTACTTACAGGATCTCCTGTGTTTGATTGTTGACCCAGACAGCATGGACATAGATTGCAACACCAACATCTTCTGCATCCTGAATCGAGCCTTTATCGTTCTACACGCTTACAAGTCGCAAAAGAAGCTGCACCACGATGGAAGTAGATGCATCTTGCACTGCCACTCTGCAGCAAACTTGCAGCAAGACATCATGTTTGTCATTTGAACATTGGCAAATTGTGGTGGAAGCTTTTGTTTGGAGTAGGAGGGAATCATAGAAATTTCCAGAAGGCATTGTGGGCTACCGGCGACCTGCGTGTGTCGTTCACCGTCTGAAGCATGCCTGGATTCCCTGTTCTATCGAGTTGGTGCACACATCATGGATTTCGATCCTCATTCCGGCTTGAACTTGAAGCTTTAACTAAATGGTATCGAAAAATCCCACGGTAGTAGACTCCCGCCTCAATTCTCTTCAAGCGGGACAGCCAGGGAGGTGCGACCGTATGAAGCAACAATTCGCCGTACCGCAATGTCTGGCAAGATGTTGGCAGCAAATCGGTTATAGCTGGAGCTTGCATCCTACCTAACCAGTTCCTTGTTTCTATCGGAGACGGTCGTTGTTTTGTTTTTGCTGAACGACAACTCCATGTAGTCGTGTAGCTACTCGTGCCCATGAAAGCCAGGAGGTATCAACCATTTTAGCTGTGAGTTCAATACAATCTAGCCGCTGTCTTGACTTACAACAGCGGGCTCTCAACCTGATCCCATATTCCGTATCCCAAAGACTGGTATTCTTGAGAATAAGGCGGTCACAACGATAGGATAGTATCGGTTAGATCTCGTTGGGGAGAAGTTCTGTATCGTGATAAAGGGCACTTGCAGACGCCTCGTCGTTCTCGCTTCATATCACCACCGTCTGTAACGTACGAATGTTCACCAATCGCTGGTCAACGCACCTTTGTACTTGCTGCTGGGTTTCGCATGTTTCATTCGTTACGAGGTCTTCCTAAAAGATCGATACGACGTGGCACGCATATTTTAGTGTGTAATCGAAGCTGATGGAGTAGTCGCTGGAAGCCAGGGACCACAACACAGCATTGCTATTCAGGTAAAGTATCAGCAGGCCAGATGGAAACGTGCGTTTCGATACACGCGGTTTTGGATATCGAAGCACGGAAAGATGCTCCTCGTACGTACAACTCAGACATGTCAAGTAACTTAGATGGAGGGCATGCTTCATCCTCGCTTCACATTGATCTTCGATGGACGTCTTAGTCGACCAGAGGTACGTGAGTGGCGTTTGTGAGCTACGCTCAGCTGCAAAGTAAAGCTTCCACTAGGTCGCGATCATCAGTTTTTACGCTCTGCAGCTTTCTTTCACACCTTAGGTTGCGAAAATTACAACCTAAACAAACCGTGAACCCGCTTGTAATCATACGATTACCCGTGATGCGAGCCACTGTTTGAGCTTCAAGTAGCGATTGGAAGCACTCTGCTGGCGCTACCTCTGCTCGCGCGATCATCGGCGGATCGATAGGGCAGATATCCTCCTGTGGCAACGACGTCTTTCACTTTCTCTCCAAAGTAGACTCAATACGTAGAAAGCAGCAATGCGTAATGGACGGTTGCCTACAACCGTGATGGATGCCTACAACCGTCATGGATGCCTTACTCCCACGGTTGTATGGCTGAAGCTATGATGTAACCTGTCGCTTCCGGTCGACTTCCGGCTGGGCTCTGCAGCACAGTAAACCTTACCAGCAAGTTGTCAGTTTGCTTTGACGATACCAGACATCATGGACACGATACCTGATGTTGGTGTAGCACGTTTCCCGCTCACTGAAAGCTGCTTATTTGGCTGGCTACGTTCGATGCGTGCGTACGTTCAGCTTCCTTGAAGTATTCTGGTCGCTATGTTGAGTAAAACAAGTCCATGGGTTCATCTTGCAGTGTACTGCGGTGTCTGCTACGTGAGACTGGCTCAGACAGCGGCACTAGACGTTCACACTGACATTGCCTCATTACCGGCAGCACTTCACGATCGGCATCCTACGAAGCGTGAAGAAATTCCGCTCCAGACTGTACCATCTTCCACATGCATGTGACGTGACAACCCGGCTTTGTTTTGTCGGAGATTCACTACCACGTTGGGTGGGGTACGGGGAAGGACTCATCCTGTGGGTCCTTGCAAGAACCGGGCCCTTTCCAGCTTCACGGCTCTGCATTGATTGTGGAAGGCTTGCTGAGTTCCTGATGGCGAAATTGATTACGATGGTGTGGTCTGAACCGACATGAGTCCTTGCTATGCTAATCCTGCCGCCCTCGCGTCTTCCATCCTTTTTCTTCAAGGGCGCCATTAGCTCGCGCTGACCCGATCGATTAATTCCCTCTTCTACTACCGAGACACGCGCGTGGTTGTGCGAATGGGTCGATTGATGACTGTCGCATCTCGACCGCGTGTCTCTTCTTTCCCTACTCTCTCTCTCTCTCTCTCGAAGAATTCCGTTCGAACTGACCTATCGTGCCACGGTGCCTGCCCGCGCGACCCGAGTATGAGTGCGACAAAAGTGAGTGGCGATAGACCGCTTGTCCTCGCGTCGACTCGTTCGAAATCAGTAACATACGGTTGAGCGCAACGTCTGCTACGGCAGAAGTGCTGCCTGACAGGCTGGTCTAACGGGTTGGCGTCATGTCGACCACAGGGATCCCTCGAAGCTGCAAACCTGTAAACCAGTGTCCCTGCCACTGCGTGTCGAAAGTTCCAGTGCCAAGTCGTAAGCGCTTCATCTGGCGAGGCGCTTATGACTAAACACGGGAACTTGGTTGCTACGCATGTAGAATCATGGCAGGGCGCGTGACACGTCCCGTGTCCCAAAAGGACCTTCGCGACTGCTTCCCGCGAGAGCTCTACAAGCAGATGGGCAAGTCAGTAGGTCACTTTTTCCAGCTTCATGTGACGCGAAAAATGTGGCACTCCACCGGAATAAACTTGCTTGCTGGAAGTGAGGCGAATGCGCCAACTGCAACGACAACTTGCTTCCCGGCGCGGGGACGGACCGACCAGCTGCAGAGCTATATCGCACACATGGACGCAGCCGACAGGAACCGGTCGCACTTGCCAGTCGCGGCCACGATCTGGCGATATGGCTGTGCCGCATCAGCCGGGGTGGAGACGGACCTCCTGATACGTGCCGCACAGAGCCGGGTAAGCTGTAGTATACTTTCAACAGCGCTGCGCAGAATAAAGCCGAGCGAGCGTGTGCTTACTTGAGATCGTTCGGTTCAGCCTGGTCACTAGGCACAGAGACTGATGTCCTTGTCAGTCGGTACCATGGCAAGCAACGAGATCCCGAGTACACTGCCGCATCGGTGAAGGTCTGTGGTTGTCCGGTCCGATATCACGACCGCAGCCACGGCCATGACGACGGACGATCGCTAGCCCACGTGATAGATTTGCGGTTCGCTCAAATGTTTGTGGACGAACGAACGCACGACAACACCGCAGTGACTTTACGCTGACCTCTGCCTGACTATCGCCATATGAAGTTTTGCACGGAGCGCTCGACGTTCGCTACTACCGCTCAAATGGCTGCTGTCGTAAAAAAAAACGCAAGACACGGCGGGATCGGTCGAGCTCGTGTGTGCCGTGTGTCTCTTCGATATCGGATGGACAGGTGGCCTTCACACCGAACCACCTGCTCGCATTTTCTGCGAAATCAACACGATGCCGGCACTGGCTACCACCTGAATCGCAGCTTGTTACCAACTGCATGGGTAGATGAGCCACTACGCTCAGAGGGGTAGTGCTGTCAAGGCAGTGCGTCGTGACGGAGCACGTACTGGAAAAAGAAAAGCTACCCGTCGACCGTTTTGCTCCAGAAGATCCAGCCATCTCCCTCCCAGTGTCGAGATACATGCAAGCAAGTGCGCGAGAGAGCGAGCGAGTGAGACGCGTACTGCATCCTGCATACTTCAATCCATACATCCATGCATAGAGATGTTCAGGGATCCATGCATGGATACATACATGCATACACATGTAGATCCCGGTACATCCCCGTGCGGCCGGATACATCTGCTCATTGCTGACTCGGCTCGACGCACTTTGTCGACGAAAGATGCTGCGCGCAGTCCCGTTTCTGACCATCGCCGCGAAAGATGCAGTTTGATAAGGGACACGGGATTGGACGCGTCCGCGTTTGGCTTTCACCAGGACAGCGACGACGACGACGACGGCCACAATCCAATTCGCGTCCTGGTCCCCACTCCCTCCCTCCCAAGTCATTGTCTAGAATAAAAGAGAGAGAGAGTGAGAGAGAGATCCCAGTACGTCATGCAGCCCAACCGTAGCTCCACTTGTCATCGTAGTGGCCCTGCGAGCGGCAGTAGCAGCAGCTGTAGCAATGCACGCTACAGCGACGTCTTTGTCACCTCGGCTCCTGGTACCGCGCTCTCGTCCTGGCCAGAGCTCAAACAGCTCACAACGACCATGACCGTCACACCCTTCGAAAGCGACGTCCAGCAGCAACAACAACAACGCAACCGCAAACGGCAGCGGCCGCCGTCGCCATCGTCGTCGTCGTTCCCCGACCTCAAACTCGACTTTGCCGGCTTCGAACTTGGTAGCGCCGGTCCGTCCACCGGTTCTCTCTCGTCCCTCTTTGCTTCAACTGCAACCACCAGTACAACCACCTCCAGTGCACTAGCCACCACCGCAGCTTCCCTCCCATCCCCTGCGTCGTCGTACCCTAGCAGTACTTCCAATGGCTACAACATCGCCGACACCTACGACGTCGCGGTCTGCAACTCCACTAACGACGTACTGCTTTTCTTCCAGGAGCTACAGCTCCCTCAAGGACTCAACTGCGGCCGTGCACCGCCTTGCTCAGGACGGTTTCGACTCGGTCCTGGCGCTGGCATTTGCCACCGTGCTGGAGCTCCAGCGCGCAGGCATTCCGGACGCCGCCGTCGTGTGGCAACAAGCGCGTCGCAGCTTCCAAGCGCGCCAGTTCCAAGGCCCGGGGGACCTCTCCTCCCCCACGTCGTCCACGGTGTCCAAGTGGCTGGAAACGTGCGGCGTCCCAAGAGCTCCGAGCTTCAAGTACGCCGAGCACCTCTGTCGGCTCGGCTACTCCAGCGTGAGGGACCTCGAGTTCATCGTCCACGACCAGCGGGCGCTCGCGGGGTTCAAGACCGGCCACAGCCGTCTCGTGACCTACTGCGTCTCGACCGCGCTCAACCTCCACCACCACCACCAGCAGCAGCAGCAGCTCCAGAGCTACGGCACTTACGGCCCCAACGTCTACACTGCCGGGTCGTCCAGTGCTTTGCTCCAGCCGCTGGACATCCAGCGAGACAACGAGTTTGACGTGCAGGCGTACAACTGTTTCCTCGACGCCCTCATCGAGCCCCTGGACGTCGACAGGATGCAACTACAACCACCACCACAACAACAACCACAGCAACAGTCGGGACGGTATGCTGCTCCTACGGTCGCTCCAGTCACCGACCGCAAGTCAGACGCCAACAACAGCGTCCACTCTCTGGGTGTCACCACCACGTCCGCCTCGTTGTTCACCGCGTCGACTGCTCCGCTGCGGTCGCTCCCGCACGAGCATTTGCAGTTGCTGTACGAAGCCGTGAACTTGCCACGGCCGAATCCGTGCCGACGGGGCAAGAAGATCTACTGGCTGGTGCTTGCGTCCGGGGGCATGAAGGACGACCGCTATGCACCGCTGACGCAGTTCACTGGGACTGAGCTGCAGAACGCCTACCTCCAGCAGTTTGAGCTGCCTGCCGATAGCCCCGTGAAGATGGACACGTGGAGCGAGGAGAACATCCGGCAGCTCGAGTACGCCGTGAAGGACCCGCGCTGTCGCCACTTGTCCAAAGTGTGCTGGGAGATGCTGGCCACGGGACGCACGGGCGTCGACGAGTACGCGCCGCTCGCCAAGTTCACTGCGTCGCAGCTGCGGTCGCGCTTCCGCTCGCTCTTTGGTGACAAGCGACCGCAGAAACTGCGACAGAAGAAGCAACTGCTAAAGCTGCAGCAGCAGCAGCAGGATCAGGATCCAGCGCCTCGGGATGGACTCAAGCACGAGCGAGTGGTGTGAGCTGGTAAGAAGGGGACGAAACCCCTGCGAGGGGTGCGCTGTAGTGAATAAAGGGGCATTTTCATGACGAGATGGGGTCTGCTAGAGTGCGTGAGCGGGTGTGGATGAACGAACTTGATACTGATGACTAACACTAGCTATTGTCTAGCTGTAGCCGCCGTTGATGCCGTGCGGCGTGGCGGTTGCAGCGCAGCCCAAGTCGTCGCTCTTAACAGCTTGACGGCACTCGACGTTGGCCAGGCCGACCTTGACCTTCCTGCAGTCCGTCGTCAACTCGACGCCCCTCCCGGGCTTCTGGGTATTACCAGTTGTGGACGTTATAGACAGCACCAGCGACCGGTGCAGCGACTGCGCGTTGCGCCGCAGGAACGAAAGTGGCTGCTTGGCCGATGCGAACGAGATGAAAGGACCGCCTTTAGGCTGCGGTGGCCGCACCGTTTGTTTTTGCGTGGCAAGGAGCTGCTCAAGCTGTCGCCGCGTCGCGGTCGCGTCGGCGCTCTTTGTAGGCGACTCGAGCGCCTGGGGCTCCCGCCAGTAGAAGCGCTGCCACGAGAAGAGCGCTTTGCCCCACGCTTGTCGGTCTTCGCTGCTGCTTGCGGTAAAGTCGATGCGCTGGGCCGCGCCGAGCGTGTACAACCGGTCGGTCACAAAGACCTTCCGGAGCTCGAGGTAGAAACTGTGGGGCACGCCGTCCGCGCGTTTGTGCGCCTTGACGTCGACTTTGCACCCCGAGAGCTGCAACTCGCTCACGCATAAAGTGCCTTCAGGCGTCGCGTATTGACGCAGATATCCGTCTTCGAGCGAGAGGTAGCACACACTCGGTTGACTGCGTTTGTTGTAGACGATGAGGTAGCCCTGTCGAGTCATGAGTGCGGAAGGAAGGAAGGAAGGCAAGGCAAGGCAAGGGGGGGAGTAGTATGTCCAGGTGAAACGACTAGTGGCGACAAGAGACGGCGACCGAAACCTCGCGGAGCAAGTCGCACGTTACACCTGGAGCCGTTCTGCTCGACTTCCTTCCTTGTCCGGTTCACAAAGCACGGATCAAGAGGCGAAACGACCGCTGAGTGCGTTTAAGACGCATACAGCCAGCAGCAAGCAGCAGCTGGCTGCGACCACTTGACAACATGGAACACAAGGCGACGGTGAGCCACGCGAGTGGGACCAGCTGGAGTGGACGGGGGTATTGACACGAGCTCCTTAAGCTGGTGGTGGCGGATGGCAACTACAATTGACGCCCGCCACGTCGGACACGGAGCTGCTGGAGCTCGACGAAAGTAGCAGCTGCTGACCGACTTGTGTGGTAACGGGATGTTGAAGAGGGCGCAAGTCGCAAAGAAGTCGGTTCTGACTGCTGCTACGACGGACTCGATTGGAATTGTTGACTCTGTACCCGGACTGGCGATGGTAAGCAGGGAAAGAGGGAGGTAATGAGGATCATGCTATTGAAGGTAAAGCAAGTCCGATGCGTGTGATTTGCTGGTTTGATTCAAGGTTGACGTCGCCCTTTGCGCAGCTCCACTGGAATGGCGATGCATGTGAGGAACGGATTTGCTGTCCAAGTCCGTGGTGCTGCTGGGCTGGGCGACAAAGCTAGGAACAAGCTCGGGAGGGTACTGTACCGAGGGAAGCGACGTTCAGGCGCGATTTGGCGCGTTGACTCAGACAGCAGCAGTCGGTGAACAGGGCATGGGCGCAGTGAACGCTCAGGGCTGGACGACTGACTGACTAGCTACGAGGAGATCACGTTTTGTTGCTAGGTTGGGGGTATCATTCGCCCGAGTCTTTTGCTTCTCTCCCTCTTTCATCATCATGTGGTAGTAGTCGTAGTGGTTGGTAGTACTACTACTGACCGGATGATGGCTTCCCTGTAGAAAGAACTACCGAGTACTGAGGGATTCGGCGCGGGTGGGGACAAGAGTGAAGGACGTCGAGCGAGAGCGATTGTTTGCAAACGCGAGTTGCCTCTTGTCGTCCGTCTCGTCGAAAGGACCAGCAACTCTGTGAGCAACTGCCGCCAAAGCGTCTCCAGCTCTGACGTACACGCCTGTGTATTCCTCTTGAGAGAGATCGAGGCGTTCTAAGGGTCCTAATTTTAGTCTCTGAACGCACGTGAGCGTGTCTAAATTTAGAACCCGCTCTCCAGGCGAGGAGCTGCAATCAACATGAGCAGCGTCGCGACTACTGGATCGTCGTCTCCTGTCCCGTCCACGGGTGTCAACGTCTCGCAACCAGTGGATCCAGCTGCGTCTATACCGAGTGCGAGCGCCACGTCGCCCTGCAGCAAGCGCCAGAAACTCCAGGACATCGCTGACGCGTCGGTCGCAGTCGTCGATTCTAAAGACGGGGTTCTAGATGCTTCATTGCCGACCGAGAACGCAGTACGGGACAAGGCACTGGAGGGCGGTGGTCTGAATATGACTAATGAGAGGAATTCGAGCACGACGTACTCGGACGTTGTGGCAATGAATCTGCCCAAGGAGTCGACGGCGTGGATACTTGGGGACGTTGACGGGTTTGGAGCGCTCGGAGCGAGTCCGTCCATGACTGCAGTACTGGAGAAGCGCTCGTCCAGTCCGTCGTTCCCAATGGAGAGCGGGCTACTGCCTTCGTCATCATTATCTGCTGCTGCTGCTGTTGCTGGATCAAGTACTGGAGTGTCGAGCAGCACAATGTCAGGAGAGACTGAGAAGGCAGCAATAGACGCTGCAGAAGCAGGTCTTGATGGAATTGACAACCACGCTGAGCTTCCAGGAGCCACGACTGCTACGGCTGTTGTGGCTGGTGTGGTCCCACCGGTTACCGAGGGGTCTGGAGGCAATACCAAGTACATGGACCCTGCTACGGGCGACTACATGTACCCAGAGAACGTCAAGCTCATGAGTTTCTACGACAAGCAGCGACTGGTGCAGAAGATTACGATGCTGCCGAGTCAGTATCTACGAGGCTTGATGGATGTCATTAGCAAGTACCAGCCCGACACGGTGCGGCAGATTGACGACGATGGCTACGCGTTTGATCTTGGTCAGATGAACGAAAATACGGTCTGGGCCATTAGCGACTATGTGAAAGACTCGATGATCGAGCTCGACGGGTACATCAAGTCGCTCAATCAAACGGGGATCAGTCTATCGGCAACGGACGAGCGGCAAGCAGGGAGCACGATTCTCACGGCAACAAGTGTCGCGAGTGTCAATACGACCGCGCGCCAGCTCTCGGAGACGTTGGCGCTGAGTACGACCAAGATCTCGGCCATTACGAGCAACGAGAGTCAGCACAAGTTCCTCGAGCAGGTGGAGATGTACTCGAAGCCAAAGGTGACCAAGTCACGTGCGAAGCCGAGCAAGAAGCACGAGTGTCCCACGTGCACCAAGCAGTTCCGTGGTCGCTCCGAGCTGCAGAACCACATTCGCACGCACACGGGCGAGAAGCCACTCAAGTGTTCGTACGCGGGTTGCACGAAGCGGTACGCGCACAGCTCGAATCTACGGGCGCATGAGCGAACCCATGCTGGGATCAAGCCTTACACATGTCACTATGACGGTTGTGGCAAGAGCTTTGCCCACTCGGTGTCCCTCAAGGAACACATTTGGATGCACGCGGGGTTCCAGCCCTACGTGTGTCCGTACGAAGGTTGCCACAAGAAATTTACACAAGTGTCGAACTTTGCCCGGCACAAAAAGACGCACGAGAAAGAGGATGAGCGTAGAGAAGAGCAGCATGACCAGGCCATGGAAAGTGATACGTAACGGGGTGGATGTACCCATTTGTGCCACGTGACGAACGAACGAACGAACAGGCCGCCCTGTTTTTGTTTTATCGACTGCTGCTACTACTACTACTACTTCACACCAAACAGCTACAGTCTCTCCAGTAGTGACGATGTCACTCGAGCGCGGTCTCCACGGCAGGACTCGACTTGGACACCACGAGCGTCCGTTCGTGGCCATCGGTTTCGAACTTAGCAATGACCAGCGCCCGTCTGTTCGTCTCGAGGCGCACGATAGGTACGCACTGAACGGCGTCCTCGACCGCGTCGCTGTCGTCGTTACCGTCGGCGACTTGGCCCAAATCGATGGCTTTCTCGGCAATGCACGTGAAGAAGCCGTTCTTCTGGTCGCGTGTCGTGTACGCGAGGTCGCCTTGTGCCTTGAGCAGGAGGCCATGGCCGTCGTTAAGCACGAGTCCGCGCGACTCGGCGGTGGTGATCATCTTTGTTTTTGTATGTGGCCTATCGAGATGAGGTACTGGGTGCGAAAAAGCGGATATAAGCAGAATGGGTAGGATATCGAAATGGGTCGTGGTTTTTGCGTCACGAGGTTTTATGGACCTGTGTATCGATCCTTCTCTTGCTTGTTCTGTATACATGGTGTGAGTATATCCATCCCCAAGCTCGCGAAATCCATTTCTAACCGAGGTGCGGAGCCGCAGTTATTGGTCAAAACAACGATAGATAGATAGATACCCCTACCCCTCGATCCGGTCCACTCGGTTCTTCAACGAAAGCGCGGATGAACTCGTCGTCTTCTCGCTCGATGCGTCGCCGCTCGAGCGCTCGTACCGCTCGCCACAGCCACGCCACAGACCTACCCACTGCCTCATCGTCTGCGCCGTCTCTTGCTGCGTCGAATGCGCCACCGCTCGTGTCCAAGAGGCCGCTAGAAGTGACGTTCTGCGCCGTCCAGCGCGTGCGCAACCGCGCGTTCCTGCTCTTGTGCACCCGCTTTCACTGGCGTCTCTACCGCCTCGACGGCTTGAGCGCTGGACGCGAGAGCTGCACACCTGTGGAGGTGCGTCTCTTGCGGTTGCAACGCGGCTCTTTGCAGCGCAAACGACGTCGACCTCGTGTCACAAAGGCGCTTTGGAACTGACACAGACGTGCTGTGTGTGTGCGTGTGTCTAGCTGCTTGTGGACCCCAGGACGGACGCGCAGAAGCTCTCGGACGTGCGGCTCTTTCGGCTGTACGCGCTCCCGACTGCTGCGGACGCTCTGGGAGCTCTGTTCGTGCTGGAAAAGCGCTCCGGAGACAGCAATCTCAGTGAGGAGGAGGAGGAGGAGGACGCGTTTGTACTGGGCACTGGACTTCGAGAGGAGGACGACGGACGGGAAGAGCTCGTGGTGCTGGCGCTGGACGAGCAGCGCGTGCTGCACAGGCTGTCGCGCACGCCGTCGCTCGTCGTGGACGTGCAGACAAATGCCGCGACGGCTGCGGTGTTGTGTGAGACGTGTGAGCTGTTTCTCTATGACTTGGCTACGTTTCAGCTGCAGCAGGTGATTCGGACGGCGTCGCCTGCCATGGCCCTCGGACCACGATGGCTGGCGTATCCTGGTTTTGTACTGAGCACGGAGGTGAATCCCGGCGCTGGTCGCCAGCAGACAGTGGCGGACGTTGGAGACAGTGACTCGGACTTTGACGACGTGCCGATTGAAGCAATGGGGATCGGTCGAGTGGCTGCTGCCGAGACTCGCGATGCATCGGCTTACACGGCTATTGATGTGGCGCAGAACGTAGCGTCGGGGCTGTACTATCTGTCCGAAGTCGGCCGTGCTACCATTGCGCCATATTTGTCGTCGTCACCTGGCATCAGCTCAGACGCAATGCACGACCACCGCGCTGAGAAGTCACCGTCCCGTCGTCGACATTCTGGGGAGTCGCGAAAAGCGTCTTGCAATGGCACTGCAGGTAGTAGTCGCTGCACGCTGCAAGTTGGCGATGAAGCAGCCGCTTTGTCGACGAAGAAACGACCAGGGTGGGTGGTGGTGCTCGACTTGGTTACGAACCGTGTGATGGCAAACTTTTCTTGTCATTCCACTGCGTTGGTGAATCTTTCATTGGATTCTTCCGGGCTCCTTCTGGCTACGAGCTCGAACAAGGGCCAAAACCTCCATGTATACCGCTTATCGCCCCCGTTGCAAAGCATAGGAAACAAGCCAGGAGCAGCAGGCGATGGGCATGGAACACTACAATACCAATTGGTGTACAAGTTGCAGCGTGGAATTACTCACGCTAGCATCGAGGATATTGCGTTCAGTCAAGATGGGAAGTGGATTAATGTGACATCAGCACACGGCACAAGCCATCTGTACGCGCTTCATCCTGAAGGAGCGCGCATCAGTGCTGACACGCATGCAAACACGATCGGGAGCGCTGATGAGTCGAATGCTGATGCATTGAACACTGGCTTTTGTCGACGTGAAGTCAGCGACTTTTATGCGGACTTTCGCACGCTCGAGACGCGGACGCAGACCCAGGTACTTCGTATCCGTCATGAGCTCAGGATTCCAGATGTGTCAACGGTGCTGCCCCACAAGTCGGTAGCGTCAGCTTGTTCCAAATCTCGTCCATCGCGTTCGTCGCGTTCCTCATCGTCGTCGTCGATGTCTTCAACATCGTCGTCGTCGTCTCCTCCGGGATTTGCATCCAACACCTCACCTGTGACGATACGCAGTAGCACTCTGATGGAATCAGCGCTGGATGCATCGCAGGCTCTGCTGTCCCACCTCGCCACATCCGCCATAGATTTCGGCCATCAACATTTTGAAAACGACATGGGTGTGTCTTCTCGCCGTCGCCGACTGCGTCAGCGTCTGTGCAGCTTGTTTGCTCCCGACGGACACAAGATACTGATCTATTGTGATCCGGTTCTGAAGTTGTACGACATGCGAGTGACGGCACTTTCCCAGCACAAGGCAGACCGAGCGCGGGCGACGCCACTGGATTCAAAGACGAAGAACTCGAAGTCATCATTGTCATCGTTTGGCTTTGAAGCCAGTGTGACTGAGCTCAAGTCGTGGGAACTCTTTACGTCAGGACGACGAAAGACTGAGCCACTTTCTTCTGTTGCCAGTGGCCAAAGCAGAGTGATTGGCAGTAGCGCGAGTGGAGATGCTAGAGCCAGAAGCGAGCTGAGAACTTTTGCTCAACGATCGCTGCCGTTGTGGGCACATCCAAAGGTGACGTTCAGAGCGATTGACGAAGGCCATCCGGAAGGCCAAATACTTGAGGTAAAGCGCAAGGGGCCAAATCCAAGTCAAGAT
Organism: Peronospora matthiolae; assembly: GCA_921007115.2. Taxonomy (NCBI): domain Eukaryota; phylum Oomycota; class Peronosporomycetes; order Peronosporales; family Peronosporaceae; genus Peronospora; species Peronospora matthiolae. The sequence continues at coordinate 152,030 of CAKLBY020000312.1, forward strand.
CTCAATGCTAGCACCATGTCGATGACCCTCGAAGGTTATGCCAACGGCGATGAGCAACTGTTTGTGATGGAAATGGATTCGTACTTTGGTATTGGTGGCTCGCCGGTGTTTGACGGCCGTAGTGAACATCGTCCGGCGACACCCGAGATTCCTCCGCCGCTGAACTTGTCAACAAGCATTGATATGGCCATGTCATCTTCGTTGTCCGAAACACCACCCAAGGTGGTTCCGGAGGTGAAGAACACGATCTGCTTTCGACCGATTGACCAGTATCTCGTGAGCGGAGCTAGCTCGACACGAAAGCGGGAAAAGAAGAAAGGAAAGAACCGGCGAATACTCACACCGCCATCATGTTCCGAAGCTGAGGCTGCGGTCGTCGAAGATGGCTGCACTACTGGGGGACTGGCCTCCCTGCAGTTTACATTGCAGGACACGTACTTTGCGTTGCCCACCGATGAAGGCAGCGATTGATGGGATGCAGCAGTCAGACCTCACTGAGCCATACAATCGATTCATCTCACCCCGATCAACAACCACCTGCGAAAGGTGGTTCAACAAGTGAAGCGCATAAAAGTCCACTATAAGCCAGGAAGAGGTCAATGGACGTAGCAGCACGGAGATAAGGCTAGTAATGGCAGTACATTAGCAAACCTGGTACGCGTAACAACTATCAGCTCACTCGTCAGCAGGTGCAAGCTCCAACCCGTTTTCTCTGGGCTGTAACATTTGTTGCACAACCTGCGTGACCTGCTTCCGCAGCTCCACCGTGACTTCCTCGCAAGTCTGACCCACCCGACCTGCAAGCTCGACATAGTACTTGAGCTTGGGCTCCGTCCCACTTGTACGCAATGTGGCAACGCATCCATTGGCAAAGGTGTACGTGATCATCTCTGTCGAACTGCTTACCGGAAGCACAGCACGCTTGTCCGGCTGAGAACTGTCGTAACCTGTGGTGAGGTCGCGGACATGCGAGATCGCATAATCACCACAGCTGTCCCAGTACTTCCCGCCATTGCGCAACCGTTCAAAGATTGCACGAATCTTGACGGGGTCATAGCACTTGACGTAGTGGTTTTGCGTCACGAAATAGCCATAGCGCCCGTACAACGCATTCAGGTGCTGGGCCACTGTCATCTGTTTGGTCGCTTCCAGCTGAACCGCCATTTCTGCAAACACGGCAGCAGCGATAACGCCATCTTTGTCTTTCACGAGCCCACCAACACAAAACCCGATGGCCTCCTCGAAAGAGAACAGAACGGTCTTGCCAGCTTCGCGCAGCTCCGCAGTCTTGTTGCCCATCCACTTGAACCCAGTGAGCGTCTCGACAAAGTTGAGACCCTCAGTCTCAGCGACAGCACGCAGCATCTTTGACGACACTGTCGAAGCGACAAAGTACAGCTGCTTGCGGTCGCAGTCCGGGTGCAGTCGCACATACTGTTCGAGCTCCCAGTGACCCAACAGCACGCCAATCTCGTTACCCGTGAAGATCCGCCAGCCAGATTCAGAGTCTGCATCCCGCTCTGCCACAGCCAGACGGTCAGCATCAGGGTCGTTGGCTAGAATCAGCCTCGCTCCGCTGGCTTCAGCTGTCTCCATGGCAAGCTGTAGCGCCCCCTTACCTTCCTCCGGGTTGGGAAAAGCCACGGTGGGGAACTCCGGGTCCGGCAAAAGCTGGGCCTGCACTGGAACGTACTCCTTATGCTTAAAAGCTGCAAACGTGCGACTCGTAAACACGTGACCGACACCGTGCATGGCCGTATAGGCGATCGTGAGCGTCGTGCTGGCATTGGCTTCCGGGAAGCGACACAATTCTGTGCCTGCCCGCGCAAAGTAGCGCTGGATCAGCTCGTCACTCGGATCTTCCAGCAGCGCTGGAAACATCTCCTGGAGCTGCTCGCGCGACTCGTCGTATCGTCTCCATGGAGCCAAATTAGCCACAATCTCATGCGCGATTCCTTCGTCGTGTGGTGCAATAATCTGACAGCCGTTCGACCAGTAGACTTTGTAGCCATTATCAGCCCTGGGGTTGTGCGACGCTGTCACCATCACACCTGCCGCACAGCCTTTTTGCTCGACACAAAACGGCTGCGTGGCACAAAACGACCCAAAATGACCCAAAATGATCCAAAAACTGCGTCAGATACCCCCCCACAGCTGTACGATTGCAACAGACACGCACCACAAGTGGCGTGGCCACCACATCTTCATACAAATACACTCGGAAGCCACGGTGCAGACAGACGCTTGCCGTGAGCTCGGCAAACCTCTTGGAGCTCAGCGACCGCTGCTGGCGATGGTCGTAGCCCAGTGCGACGCCCATGAGCTTGGCCTGTTCGCCCAGCTGCTTCACGAGGTACGTGCAGAGTCCCTGGGACGTCTGGATCACGACCAGATCGTTTATTGCCGAGGGCCCGGGACCCATGACGGCGCGTAACCCTGCGGTCCCAAAGGTTACGCGACGGCTGAAGAGCTCCTGGAGACGCTCCACGTTCTTGGAATCGACGAGCTGCTGGATCTGCATCTTCGTCTCAGTATTCAGGTCCCAGTCCGTCCATTGTCGAGCTGCTGGGAGCCACTGATCGCCTGGGAGCGCAGCCATTCGACGCGCTCAGGAGGTCTTGGCGGAGGATACCGTGCGGCTTTTGAGGAGCTCTTTTCGTGTGGATGGGTTAGAAATGGAGGACGGGATACCGGTATGCTGTGAACGAGGATAGAAACGCTGAGTGCGTACTTGTGCGAGGGCCTCGCATAGTGCATGTGGCGGACCGGTGTATGTGATTTAGCAGGTGCTCAAGCGAACTCAGGCTCCAATAATAGGGGAAGGACTTGTTGCAAGAACAAGAGACGGGCGCGCTGCTTGCTGCTGGGCACTGGCTTCTGTGGATGTGCTTGTGTAACAAGAGAAAGACGAATGAGGAGGGCGGGGTGAGAAGACTCGAACGACAGGCGTCTGCCATGAATTCGTACTTACCACTTACACGAACATGTTTTTCTGATACGCAATGGAACTCCCACTTGACTGCTGAGATTCACATGCTTCCTTCCAGCAGTCACAGAAGTGGAACGAACATGCAACTCGGTACGTACCTACTACGCGTCCAGTTCACCCGTGACCGCCTTGCTCAGCCAGTCGAGACCTTCGTACAGTCCCTCGCCAGTGGTTGCAACACAAGCCTGGACGCTCGAGGGGTTCTGGGTCACGTCAGCCAGCTCCAGTCTCTCTCGCAGCTCTTCAGCCGACAAAGCGTGCGGCTGGTCCTGTTTATTGGCGTACACGAGCAGCTTGGTATGAGCGAGCTCTTCCGCTTCAAAGATCAGATGCAGCGCCTCTTTTGCTTCGTCAATACGATCGACATCAGCAGCATCAACGACAAAGATGACGGCGTCGTTGTTGGAAAGGTAGTGCTTCCACAGCGAGCGGATCGTCTCTTGTCCGCCAATGTCCCACGCCGTGAATTTGATGTTCTTGTAGTCAAAGGTCTCAACGTTATAGCCGATAGTGGGGATCGTCGTCACGAGCTCGCCAAGCTTGATCTTGTACAGGAACGTCGTCTTGCCTGCACCGTCGAGGCCGATGATCATGATGCGGCTCTCGCGGTTGCCAAAGAAAGCGGCCAAGCTGCCGTAGAGCGCTTCGAGTGAGAAGGAGAAGACGGTGCCCATGGGTTGCAGTAGAAGCAAGAGGATGGAAGAGGGAGGAAGTGGAGCGAGAGAGAAGACTTGGAAAGTGAGCGCTATGATGGACGTGCAGGACGAATGCGTGACGACGGTCGTTGAAGTAGCTGTTGTGAAGTGTGGTGTTTTGATTGGCTGCTTCTCATTTCAACGAATCAGAAGGCGCCGAACGAGCAAAGCGCGACTTCAACGTCTGCGCAAGGTGTCGTACGTCTCTGACTGTCACTGCAACACTCTCGATCGAGTCTGTAGCGCGAGCCGAATTACTGGCGTATGGGCTGGCGTGACCCAGATGGATACAAATGCGACCCTGTCTTCATATATCTCTGCATCTGACTCCGTGTAGCCACGATGCAACGCGCATCCGATTCCAATACAACAACAGCAACAAGTAGCGGGTCTCAATAAGTTACAAGCAAGTGCACAAAGACGGTGATCGTTGGTGGCATCACTTCGCGACAACGCCGATTCCATTCTGCTGCTTCCGTTGTCGCTGCTGCTGCTGCGTCTTCCGTTGCAGCTGCAACTTCCGTTTCAGATTCTTGGCCTTCTTCTTCGTTGCTTCATCCCTCAACGTGTCAAGGAGCTCGTCCTGCGCCGTGCGTTGGCGCTTGCTCTTGTGTTTCTGCGTCTTGAGCCGCACGAGCTCCTGCTCTTCTTTGTCCTGTGCCTCTTCTCGCTGCTGCTGTGCCTCCTGCTCCGCCTTTACCGCCTCTTCTGCATGTGTGCCTCGATGCTTGCGCAGCATCTTGTGCTTCATCTCTCGCTCCTTCTCCGTCAGCACAAGGTCTGCAGACGCGGCATTCGGTCGCGTCAGAAGCGGTGCGGACGACGACGACGACGGCCGATAGAGCGCGACAGGACGACGGACTGGCGGCTGCGTCTCGTGCTCGGTCGTGCTGTCTTCACTGGATCGTCCACCAATCAGCCACGAGCCCACCACGTCCAGTGCAGTCGACTGGAACGCTACGTCGATATCGCTGTCGCGAGCACTCATGGCTACCAATTAACTGCTGCGAGGCTCGCACCACTTCCGATGCGAGCAATCGTACTTATGCGAGACGCCACGATCAATTGGCTTTCAACCAATCGCTATGCGTTTCGGCCTCGCGATTGGTTGGCTGGGAACGCGGCTGCCGCAGCCTGATCGTCCTTCCGCTATGACCTCACTCACTCTTTGATCGCTCCAGCAAGTCAAAGCCAGCCAGCTAACCAGCCAACCAGCCAGCAACCAATTCCCTCGTCGTCACCATGGGCCGCATGCACTCGCACGGAAAGGGTATGAGCAAGTCTGCTCGCCCGTACAAGCGCTCGCCGCCGTCGTGGCTCAAGGTCTCGGCGGAAGACGTGGAGGACCACATTTGCAAGTTTGCCAAGAAGGGACTGACGCCGTCTCAGATTGGCGTGATCCTGCGTGACTCGCACGGCATTGCCCAGGTCAAGAGCGTGACGGGCTCGAAGGTGCTGCGTGTGCTCAAGAAGAACGGTATGTACCGGATGCTGTGTCGTGGTTGGTCCCAAGTGTATCCCCTCATGTGTGTAGCCGTCGGCTGACCCGTTTCTGCTTGTTTGGAACTGCTGTGCTATTCTTGGCATTCTGCTCGATACCACCTGACGTACGGATCCGATGGCTACGTTGTTTTTCTGCCTCTCTGTTGACGTGGGGGTACGCGGGTTGATCTACTTTGATGACGCATCACGGCAGGCCTTGCTCCTGAGCTGCCGGAAGACTTGTACATGCTTATCAAGAAGGCTGTGGCTGTGCGCAAACACCTGGAGCGCAACCGTCAGGACAAGGACTCGAAGTTCCGTCTTATCCTGATCGAGTCGCGTATCCACCGCCTCGCTCGTTACTACCGCAAGAACCGCAAGCTCTCGCCCAACTGGAAGTACGAGTCAGCCACGGCCTCGACGTTGGTGGCGTAAGTTGTCGCTCGTGATGCTGAATCCGCGGTCGGTAGTGTAATGGCAAAATGCAACCGCGTTTAGTCGCTGGGTAGCTTGATCATCTTTGGTGCTGGTATCGTCTGCGTCTTGTTCTGCAGCTGTCGTTGCGGCTTGTTCAGTGGTATCCCTTGCTCTATCGTCCTTGTGGGACGATGACGTCAAGATGGAGCAAAAGCATCGTCAGGATCGTGACAACCCCATGCAGCGCGAGGTCAAGCAAGAGTCTGATGACACTGTTGCCGCTTCATTGCACAGAACGTGCTCGTACGCTGCTATAGATATCCTCGTTTCCCGAAAACGCACCACTTCTACTTGTTCATCATCAGCCTCTACAAAAGATCAGCTGTGCATTCGGTACCCACTTCAATGTACCCATCTGCAGCTGTCTCTGTCGACCTACCTGCCTACACTTTTTGCAACTGTACCCATCTGCTCCCTCCCTCCCTCCCTCATTTCTAATTTGTGTTTCTACTTGCGCACTCGTGAAAGTCCCGCGTCCCAGTCGCGCCGGTTCTGTGTCTCTGTGTCTCTGTTACAGGATCCAGAGCATGGCCGACGACGCGTCCGCCGCCGCGGCCGAGAACATCGCCGTGTGCATCCGCGTGCGGCCCCTGAACGAGCGGGAGAAGCGCTCGAGCGACGCGCCCGCGCTGTGTTGCGTGCCTTCACTCCACGTCGTGTCGCTCACGGATCCAGAGACGGGCGCGCCGCTCTCGGGCAAGGGCAACGTGTTCCAGTACGACGAGATCTTTGACCCAAGCAGCGACACGCACGCCATGTACGAGCGCGTGGGGCGTCGCATCGTGCACTCGACGCTGCGAGGCATCAACGGGACGATCTTTGCCTACGGCCAGACGAGCTCGGGCAAGACGTACACGATGCAAGGGGACGGCGGGATGCCGTTCGATCCCGAGGCCGAGACGAGTCGGTCCGGGCTCTTGCAGCTCGCTGTCGACGATATTTTCCAGTTTATTGAAGCGTGCGACGACCGCGACTTTCTGCTCCGCGTCTCGTTTGTCGAGATTTACAACGAAGTGGTGAAAGATCTGCTGACGTTGACGGAAAAGGGCGCGAACTTGAAGCTCCGGGAAGACCCGAAGAAAGGCGTCTACGTCGAGTGTCAAGAGAAGATCATTACGAATTACGAAGACATTGTGACGTTGTTGCAGACGGGCAATCGGAACCGGACCGTGGGCCACACTGCCATGAACGACAAGAGCTCGCGCTCGCATAGCGTCTTTCGCATCGTGATCGAGAGCAAACAAAAGGACGTGTCGAGACGACTGTCCGAGGAAGACGTGGACGGAGCAGTGCTGGTCGCGAGCTTGAATCTAGTGGATCTAGCGGGCTCGGAAAGTCTCCGACATACGGGAGCAGAAGGCATTCGACAACGAGAAGCCGGGAATATTAATAAGTCGCTGCTGACGCTTGCACGGGTTATTAATGCGCTGGCTAGCTCAGGTGGCGGTGGACAGAACGCGCCGTTTCGAGACAGTAAGCTCACGCGGCTCCTACAGAACTCGCTTGGCGGTAACACACGTACGCTCATCATCTGCTGCGTGACCCCAAGCGACAGGTACATTGAAGAAACTAAGAGCACGCTGCAGTTTGCAGCCCGTGCAAAGGATATACAGACGACTGCGACCGTAAATGAGGTGCTCGATGACCAGACGCAGCTTCGCCGCCTTAAGCGCGAGGTGCACGAGCTTCGAACGCTCGTAAACTCGGAAGCTCTGACTGCACTGAAGGCAGAAAACGAAGCACTGATCAGCGAGAAGAATTGCAACAAGACAGAGATGGCGCGACTCATGGGGCTCATCCTATCCAGTACTTCTGTGGCGAAAGCTAATGCTGTGAGCAAAGAGCGCAAGCGACGAGGTAAGCGATCAAGAGAGACATGGGGACCGGGCGATTTTCCTGCGGATATCAAGGCGCTGCGTGCACTGTCTCCGCACCCATATCCCCGCAAGCGGCACTCGCTAGCAAAAGAGAACGTGGACCCAAAGACACTTTTTTGCGTCCACGGGGACGACGATGGTATTTTAGCAACGAAGAAAAACTCTAAGCTCCCATTGGCAATGCGGCAATTGAAACAAGGATGGACTGAACTGGACAATGACAGGAAAAGCGTCTTCGATCTGTTTGCAGCAGTCTACTCGAGCTACAATGATGGAAAAAGCGACGACCCAATTGCTGCAGGGGAAGCAAATGTGGATGTAAGACGTGTATCGCTTGATGATTCTCAGCGGGCTCGTGCGTTTGATGTGCTAGCGAGGATGGTGGACGACGTGCAGTCGAAGGGTGCTGTTGAGGGAAAGCTATTGATGAGACAGGATGTGGCAAATCGATGCCTGGATTCAGACAATCACTGCTCAAAAAGCTCTTTGAAGGTCAACGCACTTGTCGAAGAAATGAAGGCTAAGTTAGAGGTGACTCAGGAGTCATTGGCTAACGAAAAGAAGCGCTGCCACGATTTGGAGACGGAAAAAGCCAGCTCCCAACAAATGGCCGAAGAAGAGTTGAGCGCACTCCGTCACCAGTTGGAGACTTTGAAGCTCAAGTCCAGTGAATTGCAACATCAACTCGGACGCGAGAAGAATCAGCTGGTAGCCACGATTTCGTCGCTTGGTCATGATAACAGCATGAGTCCGCGCAGTAGTGGGGATGCGCAAGAGAACGTGTTGGATGATGCGGAGGCGTCGCGGACTTTTCTTCAGTTGGCCGCTGTAGATGGTGGCAGTGATATTGATTATTGCAAGTTACATGAGCATGAAGCCGATCCGACTGAGGTAGCTACACAAGTCGAGTCAATAGCAGAGGAGGAAGAGCTTGTGCTGCAAGAAAACGTTTGTGGGCTGGACAATGGAGAGCAAACGACTGTATTACAGACTCAGTCGCCATCGGAAAGCGAGACGATATCACGTCAGGACGCTGTTGCCACAGACCGATTCGAAACGTCGGCTGTGGAAAAGCTTGCTGGAGAGTTGCAGAGTATCATGCAGGAACTTGCGCAACTACAGTCGGACCACGAACAAACGGCTTTTGAGAAAGAAGAGCTACAAGCGGAGACGGAAAGGATGAGCGAGGAAATCGAGGCTGCGCAACGTCATGTTTGTGAGATGAGTGAGGCGTTGATGGAGAAGGATCACACCGCGAAGGTCTTGCAGGCACAGCTAGACGCAAAGCTCATGACGATTTCACAGATGCAGACAAAGTACAGCGATGAAGTCGGAATATTGCAACAAAGTATCCAGGATCTTATGACTGAAAACGATCAGCTTCTCACGAAAACACGAGAGTCGCACGCCAAACGAAACGTGGCTTCAGATGACACTTACCCGGAAAAGCCAGCTGCCAGTTGTAGCGACAGCATCTGCACACATTCTTGTGCAAAGGACGAGGCTCTCCACCTGCCTTCGGAAGTGGGGCGGTTGACTGAACAACCTGTTACTGATAAGTCAGAGCTGTTCGATACAAAGCAATGCTTACAGGCAACTCTTCAGACGGATGATGCTGCTTCATGCCATCCGAAGCAAGAGAACGATCCTGATTCGACCGTATTGGCGAATGAACATGAGCAGATCGTGGACGTGCCTCTTCGTGATATCGGCTCACTGGACCAATCTGATCTGCGTTACAACAAACTCAGGGAAGATTTTGTACGGGTCACTGGTGTGCTAGATAATGTATCGCGTGAGCGTGACGACTGTGTGGAAGAGCTTCGAGCGTTGGAGTCCCAGCTCATGGAGGTATCTGAAGAGAAAATGAGATTTGCAGTCGCCGCCAATGAACAAGAAATCGATCTTCGAAAGGTACAGCAAGACGTTTTGTCATCCACAACGACGATCGCAACGCTTCGAGCGCAGCTGGACGACGCTGAATCCGCAAAAGCGACGTTGGAAGCTAGAAAGACTGAGCTTGAGCAAAGTATCGAGAAACTACAGGCCTCCTGGAAGATGTTGCAAGCAGACTATGCCGCGGTGGTGGAGCAGATGCAAGAGCGTGAAACAGCTGTGTCCACACCTGAAAATGACGGTAGTACCGCCGAGGCAGAAAATCTACAGCAGCGTCTCGAAATTGAGTCCAAAGAGCGTAAGAAGCTTCAACTTGATGTCACATCCTACGAAGAGACTTTATCCGTACTGCGCGAGGAGGCAAAGAATAGTTCTGACACAATTGCTGACCTGTTGGAGAAGATGGGGTCGCTGGAAACGGACCTCGTTGCAGCTGCTCGTTTCCAAGAGAAGAAGGATAAGGAACTAGCAAGTTTGACAAACGCTCTATCGAGGTCGAAGGAAGAGCTGGATGAAATGCGGCTCCAGAGTAAGCAGCGTCTTGTTGTCGCGGAAGGAAAAGAAATGTCACTCGAGGAAAAGATTGTTGAGCTTGAGCAACGGATAAGTGTACCATCGGGTGATACAGGTATGGAAAATAAGCTGGCGCAGGACAGTGTAAGGGAGGAAATTGATGAGGCGAGAGAAAAACAGACTGAGCTTCAGTCCAAGATCACAGCACTGGAGAACGAGTTAGCGAAGGCACAACAAGAGTTGCTTGAGCAAGACTCAGCGTGGAACAAGAAAGAAGAATTGGCAAAGAAGGAATTTGCTCGCTTGACGATGGAGCAGACGCAACTGCGCGATGATTTACTTGCTCTCCAACGTGGCGCGGAAGCCGCTCAGGAGACGCATTCCGATGAACTACTGAAGGTAGAAGATTCGTGCACGGAGATTATGGAGCAAAAGGACGCGATGCAACGAGAACTTGAAGCAGCAAATACCATGTGGGAAGAAAAGGAACAAGATCTAATGCATCAGATGGACAGCCTTCGTGAGCAGTTTGAAGCAGTACAGGTAGAACTTGACGAGTATCGGAAAAATGCGGATGACGAAATACACCGACTCCTCTCCGTCGTTGAGAGAAGCGATGCTGCGATCGAGGAGCTCAAGCATACTTATGACGCAAGGGAGAAGGAGTATGAAAAAAGGATTAGTGAGCAAGAGGACCAGATAAAGAGCCACCAAGAAACGTTGCAAGTAGAATACAGCGGGCTTGAGGCTGCATATCGGCAGCTGAAGGAAGAAAACGCCATGCGTGAGGATCAGCGCAGAAGCATGGAAGAGCAGCTTCAGAACGAAATCGACGAGCTGCAACAGAGTTGTGCCACTGCACAGACACAGCAAGCCAAATACCAAGCTAAGTTGAAGGAGATGGAAACTCAGCTGGAGATGACCGAGAATGAAGTGACGAAGAAACGTGGCGAGATGAAGCGCCTCGCGAATACGCTGAAGGCGGCAGAGGTGGAGGCTGTCGACAACCACAAGAAGCTCGTGGAAGCCCAGGTTGCAAAGGAAAGTATGGAGAAGCTTGTCGACAAACAGAAGGCACGTATCGATAAGTTGGACAGAGTCAAAATGACGACGGAGACGCTGGAGCTGTTCCGCAAGTTGAAAAAAGACCGATTTGACTTGCAGGTCAAGGTGCAAAGCCTGCAAATGCACTTGGCTCAAGCAGAGCAAGCTCCAGCACCAAGCCGGGAAGACTCTACGGAAAAGAGGTTGATTGACCACAAGACTGACGAACTGAAACAGTTGAAGGAGCAAGTCGAGGAGCTTCATGAAGCCGTACGCGTCGAAAAACTCAAAGCGCTACATGAAAAGGCGAAAATGCGTGCGGCATTGAACGATGAACGCGAGAAAGCTGAGCACGAGATCCAGGAAATGCAAGCCCTGGTGAAGGAAAAGATGGAGCTCGTGGAAACACTGGAGTCGCAAGTGGCGTCAGTCGAGGATGCGATGGCAAAGCTCCGCAAGCAGAAGAGCGAAAATGCGTCGAACCTTGAGACCGAAAACCTCAATCTTCACGTGAAAACTCGGGAGCTGAAGAAGCAGATGGAATTGACATTGTCAGGACCTGAGAAGGACGAAGTGATGCGAGGTACGCGCACCTATGATACACCAGCCGCCGCAGCTGCAAAGGCACTCAGCAGAGACATCATCTCCACGAGAAAAGATTCCGAGGTGAGTGTGGACACAAATGACGCCAATCTGGACGACTGCAACACTGCGTCACAACCGGAGAGAACTCGTTCAAATGCGACGAAAGCAGGCGGCTTCTTATTACCGACGCAAACGGATGCAATAGCCACTAACAGCCAGGACGAGTCGAAAGGAGGAGAGCACCCTGAGTGCGCACAGCAGTAGGCCTGCAAGTGGTAGATGGATTGATCGGATTGCCTGCATTGATGCGTCGGCAGTACTCCGCTGTGTTCCCTTCGGCATCAATTGAAGCCAGCAATGTTATGGTCCAACGCCAAGAGATAACACCGACAACTGGCGCTGGATGAGTGTCACGAACGGATGAAAGCTCTAGAATATACAGCAAAACCTCGTTGCATTCTGTCCAAACTATCGACGTCCGGTTCTGACACCACTTCTATGTTGTGCGAGCACCATATTCTATTCCTCGACCCGCCCTCCTCGTGTCGCGCTTTCCACCCGTCGTTACTCAACAAAATCACGAATACATCGTCTACTGGTCACGATCTACCAGTCCTGATCTCCACTGGCCGTCTCCTGCTCCTGTTCGTACTCAATCTCAACATACGGGCCACTGGCCTTCTTCTGCTTCTTGTCCGTCTTCTTTGACATCGCAATTGTCTTGCGCTTCTTACACTTTGCTGCGGCTTCATCTTCGCTATCGGTAGCGTCACTCTCTCCGTCGTCGTCGACGGCAAACTCGTCGGCCAGATCCTCGAGATCGCTCTCATCTTCCTCGAAATCCTCCACGTACTCAACCTGGCCAACGTCCTCGTCCTCAGTTTCATCGTCGTTGCCATCAAGCTCGTACTCGACCTCGTCTTCGCTTTCTTCCTCCATGGTCTGGCGCTTGCCCTTGCTCTCGAGCACCTTGGAGAACTCACGTTCAGGAAAGTTGTAAATGTCACCATACGTGCCCTTTTGCAGCCGCTCGAGCAGCTCTTTTTCAATCGAATTGTCAAGCTTGGCAGCCACCATCGCCTTCTTCTCTCGACGCTTCTCACGACGCTCAATCTTCTTGTTAATCACCACTAGCTTCGGCTTCGTCTTGAGCGTGAGCTTGCGCATCCGCATCAAATACTGATGAATCTTCGTCAGTCGCTGCTTGTTCTTGTGCACGAGTTTCTTGGGCCAGAACTGCAGCTGCTCGTCAATCTGTGCCAGTGACTTGGTGTAGTTCCTACTGAGCTTGACGCGCTCCCACAACCGGTTCGGCGTATGCGCACGCTCGATCGTCTTCATGTAGAGAAAACACACGCCGTTCTCCTCGCGGATCGTGGCGTAGCGACTATTGGCCAATGGACACGCCGTCCGATTGCACAGACCCGTCACGTTGTACGGGTTACTGCAGAACATGTTGCCTGTCCCTGGCAGTCTGTAGCACGAGGCAAGTAATGGACACACAAAGACATAGAGTACGTGAGTCTGTAGCACAAGGCAAGTCCATTGGTTGGCGGTTACGAATTGGATGCGATCAATTCGACTCGGTAGTGCCACGTACTTGCTCTTGAACGAGCAGAACTGCTTGGAGATGACGCCCCAGATCACTTCGTCGTGCTGCATTGTCTCGTGTCGCTGTCGCTGTGGCTAGAGAGAGAGCGAGAGCGAGAGGAAGACGAGCAGCTACTGCCAAGCGCTTGTGCTGATGGGAACCAGTAAAATGCGGCTGATAGCGACTGGAGAGTGGCTGAAATGATGGGTGAGTATTAGCGAATCATCGATCGCGTGCGACCGACCGGGATCAAACAGCTGGCAGGGGTCGTCGTCGTCTCAATAATCGACTCGCACTTCTGTGACTGACGTGGGTACATTTACTGTCCTTCGACTTGTACTCTCGCAGGAAAGGCATCCACTTTGCATTCTGCCGCTTCTCACACACTTCTTCACCTTTTCATTACGTTCTTCTTGCGAGATAAGTAGCACTCGCTCATACGGAACGCACTAGTGGTTTCGCTCGCATCTTTCTTCATTGCGTGAAAGCTACGGTGTCAAATAGGGCTGTAACATTGGAGCTTCCAGCGTCGTGGGCTTGCTGCAACTGCTGCGGTTATAGCTGCCTTGTTCACCAAATGGTTCATAGCTGCCCTGCAATCGACAGGTCCACCTTGCACAACAGCTCAATGTCCTCAACCATAGCGGTAAAGTCCAGCTTGGGGCTGTAGCGTCTGTACGGCGTGCCGTCCGGGCTAACGAGGAACTGCACACGCACGTAGCAGCAACAGCAACAGCACAACCAGATCAGCATAGAACACACCGAACAAGATCAGTAGTCAGCAACATCTAGCCACTGTGCAGGACCCAGCACCTAGTAGCTAGCACGAGCGGTTCGTGGAGTACCTTTTCAAAGTTCCAGCTCACGTCTGCGCGAGTCACTGGCATCCAAACGAGTCGCATCGGGTGCGAAAAGACGCCACTGGGTGTCGTCATTTCGTCCAGCAGCGTGCGATCGCACGGGTGAGGCAGCGCCATGCGCAGAAAGTTAAACACCGCATGGGCGTGCGCGCCATTGACCTCGACTTTCTCCGTAAGCGGAAACGCTGGCTCAAAGCCTTTTCCCGGTCGAACGTGCCGCAAGCTCTGGTAAATCTCGTCTCCATTGAGGTTCTCCTGATGACCGAACTGGTTGCACGGACAGCCAAGGATCACGAGCTTCGGGAAGCGCTGGCTCAAGTCGTTCAGCTGGACATAGGCCGTGGTCGTCGAGTTGCAATGGGAAGCTACGTTTACGATGAGAATAGGCTTGCCCGCATACTCGGACAGACGCAGGACCTTGGAGCCGGTGAGGGATCGGAACGAAAAGCTGTGGACGGTCTTTCGTCGCGCAGTGGAGACGCAGTCGCGAGTGGATGATGAGACATGACTGGTCATGGGAACCGCTACTGCTACAGGGACGTGATGGCCGTCGTGGAGGTCGTTATGGGCGTGGGTCTGGGTGCGTTGGGTGCAATCGTCAGTTGAGACGTCGTCGCTGTTACTGTTGACGTGCTTTGTCATGGGTGAAAGGGATTCTGAGGAGGATTGTTGCAGCAAGTGGCTGGCTGGCTGGCTGATCGAAATGCTGACAGGGGCTTGGCCAGGGTTGGCCTGGAGTAAGGGACGCCACAGTAGCGTAAAGAAGGCGAAATTGAAGAACCAGTGGATGTGTGTGCAAGATGGTTGACACTTGCTCATGCAGGATGTTACCGCTACCAAGTGGTAACTCATAATGGATGCAACACAACTGTCGTTGTGGACCCTGTTCGAGATGTACGTGGAGCCAGGCTCCACTCGCTGCTGTTCGACATCCACGTGTTGGTCTTTGACGGACAACGACCGACATCCAGTACAATTGTACAATGACAGTGAAGAAGTTGGGTCTCCTTGGAATACTGTCGCCTTCTACTCGGCCCATCGATGCATTTGTCCTGTGGAGCTTGACTCGGATCAGGTGCCGTCACATCGGTCGCTATGGCATCAGTGTCGTCTCGAATACGGTTTCAAACTCATTGAGGCATCGATGATGCATTGCGATTGGAATAGCGACTTGCATGTTTGGACACCACATGCAGTCGTGCGATGACATTTCCACACTTTATCCTGTTTTTTTGCTGGTCTGTTGACGTCATTCCAGACTTGTGACGGACGTTGAGGGGCTGCTGTATAGCGCCGTCCGTCCGTCCGTGGGCGCCTGCATGTCAAGTCAAGTTAGTCCCAAGGCCCATTGAACTGTGTTTTCGTCCGTATTTGTCCCATTTGCAGCGACCTAAGGACCGGCTCACGAGACACTGGCGGCACAGTCTGCCGTATAGTGGAGTGCTCTCTCTTTTGATGGGATCAGGTAAGTGTAAAACCGGTCATACGCTTTCTTGCCGCGTCATTCATGTGGCGAAACTTTGCTGAAACCGCAAGAGGTGGACCGCATCGTCCTTCGACTCAGTGCGTGTGGATATGCGCGTAGTAGTAGAACCATCGATTAGCACACTATTTCGAATGTAAATATGTAGGTGGCGTGATCGGGGTGGAACTTTGCTGATTCGGAAGAGTTGGTGTCGAGTTTAAGCGTTTCAACACTTTTTCCGTCAGAAAGTGCCCACGCGACTGCTTTTTTGCTCGAGCGTATCCGGATATAAGCATGTCGAAGTGGATGGTTACATTGTCGCACGGGCTGCGGGACAGTCGATCGATAGACGAGGCAGTGAGTAATCTGAACCATGTGACACTGTTCATCTGATTTTATTCTCACCTTCACTTTTTCGTTACTTCACGGTCGTCTTTTGCTTTATTTATTCCGTCGCCGAACAAAACGTGCACGTTATCGCAAATGAAGCACCGACCAAAAAAGCTGTAGCCATCTCGGACCTACACGCCCATGAACGTTGACATTACGCTTGTAGGACTCACTCCCGCACTGAGCAGCCCAAAGAAGCACTTTACGGTCGTTTGTCAGCCTATCAAGAAGATAAGCGTTGCGTCGTTGCGTGACTATACCGTGTAAGCGGCGCCTGGCCCTTACACAGTGATACAACTGTGATGATTATTCCCCGCACGGGATATGTCAGCGAGAAAGCAGGTAAAAGGACAGGCGTGGCATTCCCATACTCGCGTATACCTCGTACTGACGTCGGCAGCCACAAACTCCACGAGGTCGACACACAAGCTATAAAAAGCAAAAGGGAGAAAAAAACTCATGATCTCGTCGTCTTCACTGAGTTCAGCAGCAGTAAAAAAGCAGCAAAAGAAAGCAGTCGAAATTTTGCCTTTGTGGACGACCGGCCACTGTCTCTTTTCCTCCTTTAACCGCAGCACTCAAGAGCTGCTGGTGGTACGAACACACAACTTTACCCGGACCACCTGCCACGAAGGACCAGTTTCGCGATCGATTGGCTAATGTGCCATCGCTGATTGGTCAGCCGAATCCCACCCACTGGCTACCGTCCCCGACCCCACACATTCCTTTCGACAAATCTGACTGTCCGTCGTCGCGAAGCAGCCGGCAGTTCTCCATCGACCTCATCGTGCCCAAGCGCCTCCCTCCCTCTCAGTCTCCCTCCCCCTCTCTCTCTCTCGCAGCCAGCCAGTGAGCGCGTCATGCCGCCCAGCGCCATGCGTCTGCAGCCACAAAACGCGTCGCTGTCGTCCACCGTCAAGACGCCGCCCAAGTCGTCGCTCGGTCTGCCGCCTCGGCCAATCGCCGCCAGCGGCCACGCGCCAAGTGCCACGCGCTCTCGCACGCAGAGTCTCCCCAGTATACACAAGCAGCAGCCACTACAGCAGCAGCAGCAGCAGTTGGTGCTGGACCGCCGTCTCTTTTCCCGCTTGGAGCAAGTGACGAGTGAAGTGGCGCAGCTGGAGCGTCTCGAGCGCTTGAACGTGGCCGAGGAGTCGCGGACGACGACGACAGACGGGGATGACGCGATGGACAGTTGTCTCGAGCCGTATCCGGAGCTGGTGGTCGTGCAGACGGAGCTGCAGCAGGCGCGACGGCGGTCGCTGCGTCTCCGCGAGGACCAGAAGCTCATGACGCAGACGCTCGAGGCGCGGCAGGAGCGCACGGGGCTGAAAAAGTACGTGGCGCTGGCCACGGGGTCGTTTAAGCAGCACAAGAGGAAGACGGAGGCACTCAAGAAGACGCTGGGACAGCACATGGCTGACGCGGTGCGCGCGGACGCTGAGCTGGAGCTGCTGGAGAGACGGTCGAGTACGCTCGTGGGCGAGTGGAAACGCCGCTCGTCATTTTCCATGACCTCGAGACGGAGCGCGCGACGGAGTAGCAGCAGCAGCAGTAGTACTGGCTACTGTGGGGTTCTTGTCGGTCAGCCGGAAGGCGAGGACGACGTGGAGCAGAGGGCGAGCTGGACCACTGGAGACGGTGACGTTGATGGTGGCTACTTTAACGAGGAAGACGAAGAAGAAGAAGAAGGGGAGGACATGGAAGTTGCTGAACGACTGGAGAAATTGGAGAGGGAGAAACAGAGGTTGCTGAGTCATTTGCTGCGGACACTGCGACTTCCAGATGCCATTCGGATGCATACGAATGTAGCCATGTACGTCTCGGAAGTGCAGGCGTGCGAGTCGATCAAGAAACAGATCGACCGTGCAGTTGGACTGTATCAACAGGCACTGCAGTTGCTGCGGATGGCGATGGCGACGGTCGTGTCGTCACAGTACTCGGGCTCGGCGAGGGAGTTTGCCACGGGTCCGTTCGCTCTCACAGTGGAAGCTGGTCAGCTCATGAAAGCAGCGGCGATTGGGCTTCAGCCTGAAGCTCGTCGCAGGTACCGGCAGTTCACGCCCGAGCTACAGACGCTGCGTCTGCCCAAGTTCCCTCAAGTCGTGAGCGACTTTGTGCGACGGGCACGAACGACTTTTGATCCACGCAGTGCATTGGCACAGGAGACGGTGAGGCGCCTTCCGGCCTGCGAGACTACCATGGTGATGACACACAAGCTCGTGATTGAGAAACTTGAGCTGCTCGACCGATGGAAACAGACGGTTGAAGCGGACCAGGCCCATGCACTCGATGCGCAGCGTCGTCTCGAGACGCATTTGCAGCAGCGTCTCACCGTCCTGGCTCGATCTATGTCAGTCTGAAGCTCAGCGCAGTAAAGTATCTTTATGCTTGCGCTGTGTGAAAGTGGCGAGGTGAAGACCGTCAGCTTCTCGCTTTCCAGTTGATGCGTTCGTAACTTATGAGTTCAGGCGACGAGAAGGCCAGAGCCATACGAGCGTGAGCGATACATCGCGACGTGTCGACAATGTCGTTGTGAGGCGACGGCTGATGGCAGCAGGTGAGTGAGATGCTATCAAATGAAAATGACGGTCGCAACTTGCTGTACAAAACATGCATGCAACGCGACAGCGGGTGAGAAGCAAGAACGACAAGAGTGCGCTGACATGTGTGTGTGGACAGTATACCTTGTAGCCGACCTTTCTCTGTCTAGACCTGTAGCGTTTAATCACTGGCCCCAGTCTCCCATGTTCACATCGTTCTCGTCGGGCTGGTTCAAGCCGGGATGCTGCATGTTATCGTTCAGACCGCGGTATGGTCGGCCCATCAGAAACTCTTGGCCCGGCGTAGTCCGTGGCTGATCCGGCTGCTGCTGCTGCTGCTGTAGCTCACTCGCGAACATGTGATGGTGGTCGGGAAGCTGCCGCTGTGGTCCCGTCATAATCTGGGAACCAAACACGTCCTGCGAGTTGAGCTGCCCGCCCTGACCATCGTCTCCATAAAAGCTTGTTCGCGCTGCCGCTGTCTGCTGGACAGCACCACGTGCCGCTTCGCTAGGCGTGATGTAGTGAGCTCCACGCAGGCTTCCTGACGTGGCGCTGCCCACAAAGTGGCTCGAGTCCTGGTGCCGCACAACATCGTGCATGTTGATGCCCATTTGAGCCGCCTGCTGGACGTACACGTCTTGCTGACTGGTTCCCATGCCGGCAGACATGAGGATGGTCTTGGGTATATCGCCGTACAGTGGATGCTGCAGCTGGCGAGAGTGCTGCTGCTGTTGAAGTGCGGCTTGTTGTTGTTGAAGTTGTTGTTGTTGCTGCTGGCTGAGCATTTGCAGATGAGGTGGTCCAGAAGGCACGACTTGCGGGAGACTCGTCGATTTGCCGTGTTGAAAGTGCCGTTTTTGCTCTTGCTGCTGCTGCTGCTCCTGCTGTCGGCGTCGGAGCTCCAGTTCAAGTCGCTGCTGATCTTGCCGTCGTCGCTGTTGTTCTTGGCGTTGCTGCTCCTGTCGCTGGGTTTCATTTCGCTCCAGCTCCTGCTGGCGCTGTGTCTCCTGGTGCTGCTGCTGCTCGAGACGCTGCTGCTGCTGCTCGTTGAGTTGTTGTTCAAGATGCTGTTGCTTCGAACGGTGTTGCTCCTCCAGGCATCGCTGTTCCTCGACACGTTGTTGCTGTTCGCGACGCTTTTGTTGCAGTCGTTGATGCTCGCGTCCCAGTTGCTGCTGCTCCAGCTCCCGGCGCTCCTGCTCCTGACGATCCTGCTCTTGACACTGCTTCTCAATACGCAGTCGTTCCCGCTCTTGACGTAGATGTTCAGGATGCAGCTGCTGCCTGTTCGACATCTCGAACCCTTGGTCCGAGAACGAGTGCTGGCTTTGACCAGAAAATCGCACAGCCGGCTGAGTTGGCTGCGGTCTAGCGGGTGGTTGTGCAAGCGTGTTCCGCTTGTCACTGCTACCGTTTCTGTCGGGAATCACGAACTGACCTGGGGATGTGAAAACGCGCGACGCATCCAGTACGGGCTTTTCAGTTGACAATAACGGGTTCAGCAAGTCCGTGCGGGGATCGTTTCCACCAGAAATATCGGGCAGAACTGAAGAAATGTCAGCAATTGCGCGAGACGCTTGCTCTAAGTCTTCTTCGCTGTCTTCGCATGACTTGCTGGCAGCAGAGCTATAATGAGAGTCCCTTCCGTCTGAATCCTCGGTGCCAAGCAGCGACGAAATACCCTTCTTTTCTCTCGGAAGTGTCGCTTCAATGGCTGCCGTAGCAGCAGAGCTCGAATCGATATCGGAGAACGTGTCAGAATGATGGCCAGCATCGTTCAAGCATTGCTTTTTGGCCTCGGGCTCTTCTACGCTCGCATCGTCGTCGTCGTCAGCTCGTTGACGACCATATACAGTATGTTCATCTCCATCGTCCTTGGCCGCAGCTTCTGCTTCCTCCTTTAGCCTCAACTCTTCCTCTTCTGCATCCGTCTTCGCGTCGCGGCATTTATGGTACAGCATATCAGCTCTCGTGACAATTTCCTCGCTCAAATGCTCTTCCCGAGCGATCTTGAGAATGCCAGAAAGTGTATGGCGCATACGCGCACGATTGTGACGAATGGAATTCAGATTCATCCTAAAGTTAGCAATCTGGCGTTCAATGAGACGTTTCGAAGGAGGGATTCCTATCTGTGCGAACAATGGCACGCTCGGTGGAGACGTTACAGCAGCACCCGTGCACTTTCGCTTTGTGCCGATCAACGACAGTGACTTGTTCAGATTCGACGTCATGGTAACGAAATGGCGCTCCATCTTTGTCCATTCATTCATCACTTCCGTGATATCACGCAGCTTTTCGAGCAAAACCGTTAACAGCAGCTGGTCGCTACTCGTTGTCATGAGTTTCGTGCTATGACGGTACGACGGCACAAAACGATCCTTAATGTTTGTGGATCGAATGAAATGACGGCGGCGGTTGATGCTTTTGAGAAGCACCTCATCGTAGTAAATTTTCTCTTCGCACATCCTCAATTCGCTCGAATGCTGATTAATCGAATCCACCATTTTCGAGATAGCCATGGCCTCTACAGTACGAGATTCTTCCAGTCCCATCACTTCGTTCTCAGCGATTCGCAGATGCTTTTCAGTGCGCTTAGCTAGTGCACTTGTGGTGCGCTCAAATTGAGACTGTGATGATAAGATCTGATGGCGTAAGTCAAAGATCTCTATGAGAGCATCCACTTCAGACGTGTTGCAGGATGCAGTGTCATCATGGTCATCTTCCTGTGCGCCACCCCGCTCGTTGTCGTATTCACTTTCGAGCTGATTTGCCGCCAGTATCTTTACTTTGCCATATTCCACAAGCTGCACCAAATGCGTTTTTTCAAGGTGCACTAACGTCGCACCCGTGCTGTTGGCAATCAAGCTAGCCCTATCATCTCTGGACGAGACCTCTGCAATAAGATTGTCAATCAACAGCAGAAAATCTTCTTCCGCCTAGACGATCAAACGTACGAAAAGAACGGGTTAGTTGTCAACCATCGTCTTCCCACAACCACAACAATAAACGTACGCTCGTAGTCTCTTCTGCCTGGGTAACAGACACTTGCCCGGTCTCGATGATTTCTTTAGCAGGATCGTCTCCATCGCTTTCGAGGACATTATCTCCAACTTCCTGTGCTACCGGCACATCAGTGGGTACGTCAATTGCCGCCTGCTTTCTCTCCTTCTCTTCCACAGTATCAACAGTAACATTCATTTGCCCCGTTGTCTCGGCCGCCTCTGCCTCGCACAATGCCTCTTGGGTTGAGCCCTCGCTGGCCTTTGTTTCACGGTCAGTTCGCATCCCTGCCTTTGGCTCGATCGAGCACTCAGCGGTCGTCACAGACGTGTCGTTGTGACTAGACTCGTTCGTTTGATCTTCTTCCGACTCACCAACAGAGACGACGGCTTCAACACCAGCTTCCTTCGCTTTCTCCACATCATCAACAGCATCTTTTGCACTATCAACTGGAGTGGAACAACCGTCACTTTCTGCAACGCTGCCATCAATCTTCGCTTCAACCGCCTTTACCGCAACTGTCATCGTCGTCGTCGTCGTCATCTTTTCCTTTGCTTTCTTCTGCTCTGCAATCCTCTCCACAAGCACACGACGTGTCTGCTGAAGAAACTCGAGAATCCGGTTGGCTTGTCCCGTTACACACTGCTCACAAAACCAGGATTCAGCTCCACCTGTCTTGAGTGCAGGACTCGCACACTTCCAGTGTGTTTTGCTGTGGCAAGCGCTGCACTCAACAACGTCCGTCGTGGCTTCTTTCCGACATGCACTGCACTTCTGCACGCAGCAATAACATGACAACAACAACAACAACAACGATCAGAATAGCAATAACAGCGACAGCAATCAGGTCTTGTCACCACAGACACTGACAATGGACGTACTGGCACCGCTTTCCGTGTGGCCAGAGCAGCAGTCAATTGAGCCACTCGCTCCTTCACGGTCAGCGACGGTGGCACGGCCTTCCTCTCTTTACCGGTCGAGCGCGCATTGGTTCCCCGTTTGCGAATGTTCAGCCGATCTTTAATGTCTTTGAGACTTTCGCCCGATGCAGCCGAGTACATAGACGACCAGCCAGCATCGGTCTTGAGAGCTGCGGGTAGGCGACACGTTAGTCCGGACACGGTTGTTCCATCCAAAGAAACCAAGTGCTGACATTTAGCCAATGAACAACACGTACTCGGATTTAAGGTGCGTTTCATGTGCAGCGCACAGGGCACTGGCGACGTGTATACTTCGTTCTTATACCGGATCGACCCATCCGGCAGCAGGTCGGCGTATACACGTTTGCGATAGTACGATACATACAGTCTCTTGGGACCTGTTGAGGAGACGGAGGGTGTATACAGAGCTGGGTATACGTATACACGACCCCTTCGAAAGGATTCCTAGCACGTACCTGGCACCAGCAGTTTCTCGTCCATGAGGGTCGTCAACACAATGCGCGCATCTCCCTATACGTATAGTAGCACCACGAGTATACATGCAGCACACACACGAGAGCGCCATGTCAGTGACGGTAAAGGCTCATTGTGACCAATAGACGCAAAGGGATCACAACGTACCATGACGAAGGACGCAACAAGGCGACGGAGCGTTCGGAAGGCGGAGGGAGAGAGAGAGAGACGCACACAGGGACGACGAGAGTGGCGCTAGTCGGGGGATTGTGGCTGCGATTTACGTGATGTATACAGATACTACCGATGAGGATCGACAATCGCACTTGGAAAATTAATTGATACTTGTGGGAACGTATACAGTTTGCACTGATACTGAACAAACGATAGTTGCTAAAAGTCCCGACTTTTTGTTAACAACGACGGACATTTCAGTTAGGTTTGTTGCGACGGGCTTTTCTGATAGGTTTGCTGCGACGAGCTTTTCGTGTGTACTGAAATAAGACAAGTGAGCAGAGCAGTTGGAAAAAAGAAAACAAAAAGCTGCAAATGCTTTTTACGAAGCACATTTTGTCGCAACTGAGACGTACCGACACAGACCCCACCCAACCCACCCTTATCCCCTGCTTCTTTTCGGCCAGAGGATCGATCATAACGTGACTGACATCCATCACGCCATGAAACGCGTACAACTTCCTTACCCGAACTGTCCAGCGTCCAGAACATGTCTGGAATCGTAAGCTTAGAATGCAAACGGCGTAGACACCAAGCTGATTTTGCATCGACAAAACGTCGACCGCTTTGACCGACTTAGCTGTAATCAATCACGTGCTAGATGTCCACCGTCTCCGACAACCTTTGCGCGTATCTGAAGCTGAGCAGACGGAGGTCGAAAGTAGGTTCCAGCGTAGTAAGTGTGCTTCGAATACACGGCCAGCCATTCTCCAGCAACACGTAAAGCATCGACCACAGGGTTGCTTCGTCGAGACTGCTTGCATCACCAAACAAGCTGCAAGTCTCCCTGATAAATACGTGATGGCCTGCGATAAGCGAGCTTGCAACGGGTGTCTTTTTCCCGTGCTGAAAAACTGTCCCAAGCGCAGAAAGTGATCAATTGCTCTAGCTTCTGCGTGATCAGCCAAGTGCGTCAAGACCATCGAGACTCGTACGTTTATTGCGTCTTTGACGCTTCGATCGAAAACTCAGCAGCGCCTCGTGGCCTGCTTCATCCATTCTTCTTCCCAGCCCAGCTCGTGATGCAATCCACTAACACTGCACAATAAAAATCACCACGCTCGTATGATGTCCTCATTCTGGCCTACCGAAGTGCTCCACAAGTGATCACTCCAAAGAGAATCCAAACGATACTGCATCCTCCGACAAATTGAACGCACATTTCCCTCGTCCTTCAGCGAACACGTATGCTCACGCCTACATAAGTCAACCGGCACCAGTTGGGGAGACCATCGGACTAGTACCCACTCTGCATTACTACAAGGAGTTGCTCCTGTAGTCGCTGCTTAATAGCAGAGTAAAATCGTAGATCAGCCTCCAAAGACTGCTTGTAATTGCCGTTGACCTTCGCGTCGACACTTGTTAGCCCACGGTGGCACCGACCAATGTTCTCGTTCACTTTACGTAGCCGACTCTCCAAAATGTCCCACTCATCAGGAGGCAACACCACGTCTACTGCTCGTCCAGCAAGTGCCGTCGAGAACGCTTTGGCCGAATGCGCCTGCTTGCCGGAGTGCGGAACAATATCGCTCACGCTAGAGACATTGACAATCGCGGTAGCACTTTCTTCACGTGGCCGTTTTCCAAGTGACGATGTCGTTGCGTCCACACACTTGTCGCCAGCGGGAGACTTGCTTTGGACACGCGTGCTCAAAGCACTAGCTTCAGACCGGGACTCTGTCTTTTTCTGCTTCAGCGGCAACGCCTTTGACTTCGATCCTCTCGCTGACTGCGCACCCGCTCCACGGTTTAACGTCTTTCCGTTGCCGACTGTTTGAAGCTTCTTCCGCGCAAGCGACTTCAGAGCCGACGATTCTGACGTCCGCCTATTTGCTTTAGCCACCGTACTGGCGGTTCGTACAGCAGCCGTCTTTGCTGGTACAGCATTCAGGAACGAAGTCGCAAGTGGCAAAAATTCGTCCATCTCTGGATTCTGTGTTGGTATCTTGCAAGGTCGTGAGATAGGGGCGGACTTTGATGGAACAGCACCGGCGTCACTTCCAGTAGCAGCCACCGTCGAAACATCGACACCAGCAACCACGGGAGTCGAAGTAGAAGCACATACAGCAGATGCAGTAGTAGCAGCAGTTTTAACTGCAGGAGTCAAAGCAATGTCAGGAGTAGCAGTAGCGGCTGTAGGAGCCGAAGCAGCTACAGCCGAAGTAGTAGCAGTAGCAGCAACTACAGCAGCAGGAGTCGAAGCAGGTACAGCAGTAGCAGCTTCAGTAGCTACGGGAGTAGCAGTAGCAGGAGTCGAAGTAGCTGCAGAAGAAGCGCTAACAGCTGCATGAGGAGCAGGGATAGCAGGAGCAAAAGCCTTAGCTGCATCTGCAGCACCCGATTTGATCTCAGGAGACGTACGAGTGGACACAGGACCCGTCTTAGCTTCGTCTACCAACGACTTGCCAGATGACCGAGCTGGAACCTTCGTACCGCTCCTCGCATCTTCAGATGTTCCATGTGCAGCATCGACCTTCCCTCCATGTCCAGGCGTCTCCATCTTGATCTTGCTACTCCCATCCCCATCAGCAAACACCAGTTTACCCGACAAGAGGAACTCGTACAGCTTTGGTTCAAGCAGCATCGCCATGTGTAGATACAGCAAGTCCAGTCGCCCCGCACAAAAGTCCACGAAAGAGTGCGTCGCGTCCCCTTTCCCTCCTGCAGCATCAGCAGCAGTAGCAGCAGCTTCTGCCTTTGCCACTGCATCTCGATACAACGTGACAATGTCCATCCACATCTCCACGAGCCGCGACGCCGAGTGCGCGACCACCACGTGCGGCGTCACGTCCTTGAACAGCGCGTCATCAAAGAGCAGTCCGTCCAGCTCCGGGGTCCGCTTTCTCTGCCGGAAAGCCGCGTGCACGTCCAGCCACAACGAGGTCATCTCGAGCGTTCCATTGGACGTCTTCATGGCGTCCCAGCGGTCGATAAACGCCCGACTCAAGAGCACGTTCAAGAGACGGAACCTGCAGCTGCGACGTGTGCGAACGACGTGCAGAGCGCTCGGATCCGACGCTTGTGACGGGCGCGGTAACGTCAACGGTGCAGCAGCTGATCTCGTGGCTCTCGTGGCCTTGTCATTGGCTCGTAAGAGCGCGATGAAGTTGACGCGGTTAGCGACGCGGTACGGACCGGTGCGTGGCAGATGGAGGCAGCGTGCGGACACGGCACGGCGCAAGTCGGCGTACGCGTGGTCTTCGTAGGGCTCGTGGAGCGTGGACGGCGTCTTGGTCGACGCTTTGGGTGGCATGAGGATGGGCGACAACTGCGTTGCCGCGTTTTTTTTTGGAGTTGGCGGGGTTTTTCGGGGTCGGGATGGGGTCGGGTGCAGTCTTTTCGATACAGACGGATCGGTCTTGGTGTGTGGAGATTGACTATTTGGACCAAGACGTTTTGCACTTTTGTGATTTGGTCGTGATGTTTGAGTAACATCAAGCTTGGTGACGACATATCGAGTCGTCGTTCGCGCACGTAAATTTAGCTACAGGGACTATTTTTTTCGCACCTTTATCCGACCGGGCTTCAAGTGTTGAGTATTCGACATCGATTTTTTAGGAGACCAAGACGTCGTGTCTCATCGTGACTCCAATTTGATCTCGTTCTAATGACATGTTTGAGAAGATTAGGAACAGAGTAGACGATAGAATCGAAGCTCATCGTAGTGGGAATGCGGGGACCTCCGATCGTAGACCTGCACCATTTTCTGTGCCACTCACTTCGAGTCGACTAGAGCTGACACCTTGCACAGGTTGCACATACTTTGCCTACTTTCCAACTATACTCGCCTAGTGCTGACATGGCGACATTGTCCTCAGCCAGCTCATCCATACAGATGACGATAGCGATCGTTTATTGATCGTCGTGAAGTGGTCCTTTTGGCATTGCAAGTCATAGAAGCAGCTCAACTTCCATCGTAGGCCTATTCGACCGCAAACAGAAGTGAAATTGATCAGCATTAGACACTAAGAGTATCGAAGTGCGAGAGTTTATCTTCGCCCGATAGGAGCTTGGATGGATCGTAAAGGTACTCAAGCCTATCTTGATCTACACGAGTTGTACGTACTACACGAGTACAAACATGTTGGCAGCTCGACGTGGATCTCTATCCAGCTGGGCAATCAGTACTTGACGCGGACGGGCAAGTGGCACAGTCTCATCGCTCTTACGACCGATCCTCGCACGATGCGAATGGCGGGTAAACTTTGCAGGCATCTTTGAGCTCAAGATGCACGGCTGGTACACTCGTATGATATGCAATAGATGAAGAACTTGATAGAGAAACATGAATGTAGCAGTAACAATGCCGATCTGACAGTGCGACCAGAGCAAAAAGCGGTAGTAGTCTCATGGTGAAAGACCGATTCGCAGCAATTTTTGACGCATAACAATGACCCATCAAATGGCCGGTGACTTATGCACTCGATCTAGACGCCTCGCGCGCACGCTTGGCGATTTGCACTGCGAATTGTCAGCAACACAACTCTTCAAATTGACATGCACCTTAAATGCAAGCCAACCTCCTTTGAACGAGTTGTGTCAACAAGAATTTACACCTCAAAACAGGAAGCAGAGCGACACTCCGCACCAAAGCGTTGGCGGTATCGAAAACGTAGACGATCTAGTGGCAAGATCGTTTCCGAGCGTGGTTTTACGAGCTAGGATGCTCTCATTATGCGTCTTGTTTTCAGCAACTGTACCGCCTCGAGTCAGATAGAAGCAAACGGTGAGTCCCTGACTCATCACAAGTACAACGCGAAAAAGTAACGAGAACACTTTTTGAAGACATGAGCTTTTCGGAAGCAGTAAAGTGTCACGAGGGCTATGGTAATGCGGATGTTTAGTACAAGCAAAGGGTGATAAGCTGGCTACACTCCGTACGTTTAGGTGTGCACGCTCCATGAGTGTCTTGCGTTGCTAACTCTACACGTAAGACTGTATGAATGACAACTTGAACGCATTTGATGATGATGGCTCGTTTGTGGTACTTAGCAGACTAGAGATACTTTCTTCAGCGTGCGCGGAGATCGGTCTCCGTAGAAGCGCTCGAAAGGGATTCACGACATCGTGTATTACAGAGCTCAAGAGCTGGTGACTAGAAGCAGTGATTCAGTTGAAGGCAAACTGGAAGCTACAACTGGAAGTCGCACGATAGCACTATGCAGTGTCTACTACCAATTTTACTGCTATGTAGAAGACAAATAAACACGTTAAGCAACCCCTCTCTGTCAAGCAACGATCGTCGCAACTACTATACGCGAAGTCCTGTCTAAATCGAGCACGATGACGTATTACTCAGCCTCTGCACAAGAGATGCTGTTGACTCTCCACTGAGACGGGCAATCAAACAACGACATAACGTGTTATGTGGCTAGAACCTGCTTAGTAATGCGACTTGATCCGTCGCTGGTGCGATCAGCGACGCAGCGAGCAGATGAGATGCTTCAGTCAGCGGGTTGTGTCCTGCAGGCTCGCAGTGAGTGAATGATGTAAGGCTCTTGTACTCGCAAGAAGTCTAACGCGAAATCGATCGTATTCGTGTTGCATTAGACTAATAAATAGCGCAACTGGGTAGCCTTGGACGAGGTGAGGAGAGAGAGAGATGCGGGTCTGCCACTGTGTCGTCTGCCTGTCGAGTTGCGTCTCCGATAAGTAGACCAGGTAAGTACAAAGAGGTGGGCTGCTACAAAGGAGTGGGCTGCCACGTGCGTGCCAATTGACGGCCGCCTATACTGAATGTGCGCTGGGTCGCAACTTCTTGGCCTTCACCTTCTTTGCGGGGTAGTAGGCACGACGACGATAGGCCTCGAGTGACGGGTTGACGGGCACGAGTGCATGGTCTTCTTTGATACACGGCAAGGGCTTACCCACCTTCCTCTTGCGCTTGTGAGCGTCGCGTGTGAATGGTACACGCTTGCCACTCACTGTGACGCGGCCTTGCTTCTCTCGGGTGAGGTAGGTATTGGGAATCGACACGGGCGGCACGACGACGTCCATTGCCGCTGTCTTGTGTTCGACTCGGTTCCGACGCTCGTGCTTGAACAGCTGCCGAAAGGAGAAGCGGTGCTTCTGTCTGCTCGTCTCACCCATTCGTGGTTTATTACTCCAAGTCGGGCTCAATGAACGCGGGTGCGCTGCGTGAATTGGTTCAGGACTGCTTGCACCCTTGCCATGGCAGAAGTTGTGGGTCCAGATGCGAGCTCCATGCATGTGCGACTTTAGAGGTGCCAGGACATTGTCCATTGTTGCGGGTGGGACGATCGCCTCTCGGTGCTTCCACGACATGTTGACGGTCATCTTCGACACGACGAAGTTGAGCGCCGGTGCGAGACCGATCAATCTGGTTGGAAAATGGTTCCGAGCGACGTTGTTGCGCGTGACATGTTGGACATGGTTCTGCACACTTGAAGCAGATGGCGGCAGGCACGAGTTCACTTGCCTCGCCTGACCAACTCCCTGCGATACAATTTTTCAGCTGTTCTTATGATTTGGAACCGCCTACGAGTCCCGAGATGAGGCTGTTTCGCAAGCATGTCGTTGACCGTCGAGTTGGAGCACGTGAATCTACTGAATATACAAGTAGAGGCTCGACTTTGAATCTGACACACGGTGCCGATTACGGTCGAAGCAAAGGCACACTTACATATTTAGTAAGAGGCAGACCTAAGAAGGCAGGCATTATTACTGCGCATGAATTTGGGAGAACAAAAGCTCTCCTGCGTTCACTCGTGACTTCGTTCTTGGTTGGGATCGATGTTCACAGCCGTCCAGATTCGTTCGCAATCGACAACAAGAGACTCAACTACTTGCAGTCCATTACGATCGAACCACAGCTTCAACTGCAGAACATCGCCGAACGACGACACCTGGACGCTGGTCTGAGACGCTCGACGCCGTCCATCTATCGCACCCGAAGCGCTGCTGTTGCGTCAGCCAAATTTTACTCGCCGGGAGCCTTTTTCGCCGCGACACGTTGGTTGAACCAGAGCATGCTTTGACAGACGGGTCGCCACGACAAGTCGTTGTCGAGTCGAGATTCTAGGCGGCGCCAACCATCGGACTGCCACGAACAAAAGAGCCACTTCCCTCCGACAAGGCCGCGGCCAATAATTCGTGACGCACATCGCACCTGCATGACAGCAGTTGTCGTGCAACATCGAGATCACGCCAAAAATTGATGCCCGATCGAAAAAAGTGCTTGCAATGGCCTGGACCATGAATAAGTTGCCATGAGGTCGGTCACAGCACGGCATGGTAGCAGCAAGCTGTCATTCCAGCTGATACCACTGCAGGGAGGGTTGACAGCGCCAGAAGGATCAGATCCAGTCGCTTGAACGCTTTCTTGTGACACGTTCAAGTCTCTGGCTGGCAACTTCCCACCCCACCTCAGAGTTGCGATCTCGTCTGCAGCCTCACCGATAGCGCTGCAGGCAGACCTTCTTGCGCGTTCCTTTCAACTCGCTGATGCTTGTTTCGAATCAACCGGGATGCTATCACGGTGGCACATGGAGTTTGCGCAGTGCATGAAAGGAGTGGCGCATAGTGCGTGCGCATGTAAGAAGTAGGTTCGATCGAGATTTGACGTTTGAGCACGAGCACTTCGAGATGTCGACGGTGCCGCTCTCATGACTCGTGCTTTCGATCGTGTTCTTAGTCGATAGGACGTCTAAGACGGCACTACTATCGTGCCGATTGGGGACAACACAAAGTCCGTCAGCCTTGGGCATTACTGGGTGACACACAAACTTGTTGCTTAGCATTTCGGCAAACTCATGCACCTCAGCACCCACGCCAGCGATCCAAGGGTGGCTTATCCCGGTCGTCAGCAGTAGCACCGAGAGCAAAACCAGATGACAAGATTGTTGAATGGCAAGCAAGTAATGTCCGGACTGGGTCGTTCGAACTTTGACATGCTTCACATGTACATGGATCATGCAGGGAGAGGCGCTGCACTGCCTGTTCCACTGCGTGAACTACATTCGCGCGTTGTTTCTCACCGGACGACTGATGTGTTGTAAACGAGGTGTCACGTTGAACTCTATCGTTGCTCACACTGAGCAACGCAAGGAATCTGTGGAGGTGTAATTTTACACATACAGTATGCATGCTGTTCATCTGCTGCTGTTTTCTCGGTGGAACTTGTCGAGCAATCGCGTCTGATGTTTTCCTGAATTCGGGTAATGGCGATC
Source organism: Peronospora matthiolae (assembly GCA_921007115.2). NCBI lineage: Eukaryota > Oomycota > Peronosporomycetes > Peronosporales > Peronosporaceae > Peronospora > Peronospora matthiolae. The sequence continues at coordinate 183,257 of CAKLBY020000312.1, forward strand.
AAAATTGTGGAACACGTTCAGAGTGAGCGATGACTTTGACGATGTAATTTTACCCGAAAACTGAAAAACAACAGCAAAAGATGACGGGTATATCGAGTTCTGGAGCATGATTCCCTGATCGTTGCCACGACTGCATTCGTAATTAGTTAGCTCAACGATGGGCTGTGATATAACTGACACATGCAATGACACTAGCTGGTTTCGAGAATCTTTTTTAGACCTAATTTCTTTCGTCCTGCTTCTATTTTGATCCTGGTTCAATTTTGGACCTGCTTCTAGTTCGACCACACCTTCCTTTTCATTCTTCTTCTCTATCTTTTAGTCCTTTGCATCTTTTGGTTCATGCGACCTTACGGTCCTTGTTATCGTTTAGTCCTTGTCAAATTTCAATCAGAGGCTTTGCATTGGCTTTACATTGTCAACTTATCTTGAAATCTTTGCTTTCTTTTGGTCCTAGCTATCTTTTAGTCCAATACATCTTCAGGTCCCAATTTTGTTCGGTCCAGAAAAGATTTTTCACTTTGTCGTTTTTTAGCTCAGTTATATTTAAATTATATTAAGACGAAATGATTCTTTTGCGACGAATATTCCACGATTGACTTCTCCAGAAGTTAAGCTTTACAATAGTATGTTGGCACTGGATTATTTTCTTAGAAAATCGTGAGATTCACTCCCTTTTCAGTCGGATTCACTCTTTTTGGACAATCAAAACAAAGTATCCATTCAGGTTTGTCAGTGGAGATTCACCTATTTTGCTTTGTGTGCACAACTAGTTCTTCGTAATAGTCACTGACCACATAAATATAACTCGCACGAAATCCTACGGCTAGACAGCACATTCACTGTGAACGTCGTCTTAACAGAAAATAAGAAGCGTCAATCTAGACCCGCTATATCTGCATGTGAAGTTAATCTCATCAGTTCGGTTGTAAACAAATGCTAGTTTGCACACTCGTGTATGACACCAGCTTTTCCTTTCAAGAACGTTCTGCAAAACGTGCTGATCAAGTTATCTGGGCCAGACACAGACTGCACAACCACTATCAAGACACTAGCACGACTCTCGTAGACTACGTGGTGGAACACGGAGCATTCAAGAGCCGCAGGGGTCATGTATGGGCTTCATTTTTTAAATCCCGAGGTGTATAGTAGTACTGAGCTGTACAAGCTCAAGAGGAAGAAGAGCCGATGCTGCAGCTTTAAAGTGTGACGTGCAGCCAATATCCAGAAAAGCACAAGCTTTATCAAAGAGAAACTGTAATTGGTGTCAAGGCAGTTTAAAATTGAATAAAGAAGGTCTACGAAGTCTTCTCAATGTTGCCGAGACCTTCAGTCCTGATCCCATTCACCACCGGATGCATTTTTTCACCGAGCGTTTGCCTGCAATTATGAGCTGGACAGATACCATTCAAGTGCATGCTCATAGGAAAGTATCAACGTGCATCACCTGTACTTGATGTCGGGAAACCTGTTGCTCTTCTGTCAAATCAGGGCTAGGAAGATCTGGAAAGAAGCGTTTCGGAGAATGAGTTTTTTCTACCAACTTTAACTGGGTGCTGCATATCGGTACCCTGATATGTATCCGCTCCTTGACCATGTTCACTGCTAGCAGGACATTTGCTTGCCTTCCTTCTGTCCGTCTCCTGTAGAACCACAACATACAAAACAAAAGATTATGCTGAAAACATCCCATTGATTCGAGCAGTCCTTCCATTCACGAGCTATCAATCACGCTTATCTTCAGCAAAATTGTTATCAGTAAAACAGTCGATGCGTGGCGGTAGATTCGGGCCATCATCTCAATCTAAAAACATTTTCGACTAGTAGTGCCAGCCAAGTAGGAGGAGAAGGTGAGATATTTTAAGTACGCGAACGACCCGATATGTTCTGTCTACAGGCAACAATAATACCGTGTAGACATCTACTTTTATATACTAGGGTAGAACTAGGCTTCGGACGGCCGAGCGGCGTTGCGCAAGGTGTTTTCTCGAGATTATTAGATCCCTCGCATGTCTTTCGCGGCTCTGTAGTTCGGTAGGATCGGCTTGGAGAATCTCCATCCAGTGGTTAAAATCAATGTCGAGGAAGACCGCGGCCTCTGAGACGGCACGGTGCCCCAGGTAGCGTGCACTTGAATGGAGGCGCACGAATCCATAGCGAAATTGGCCAGTCGATCCGCCATCTTGTTGTAGTCGCGGTAGTGATGGCCCCAGCTGGTGACGTCAATATCGTCTGCTTAAACCCGCGCCTCCTGAAAAGTCAATTTCAGGTGTGGTTTGCGAGGGGGGTGATGGGTACGAAGTTGGTATAGCACGAGCGCACTGTCCTTAGTGACATGCAAAGGCGAATGTACTCTATCCTTGGCGGAGATCGGTGACTAGCCTCCGGTATTCCGCGACGTTGTTGGTAGTATAAGTAGGGCTGTAGGACATGCTCGCCACCCACATGATGAAAACGGCGTCCGTCGTAGCGTGCAATTTGACGATAACAGATCCAGCCCCACCCGGTCCGGGATCTATACGCGAATCACCGTCGAAGAACGAAAGGTAAAGAGCGCCTAAGTTACTGTTGCTCGGCAACGCCCGCAACGAGGGGGTTGGTCATCGTAGCACAGAAGAGAGTCAGCAAGGGCCGACCGCACCCGTGAAAGATGCTGGCCATCCGCTCTCATATCTGAGTGGAACGTGGACCCGCGAAAACGAGTGACCAATCGATGGAATCAGGTTTGATCTTTGGCGGTGTGTACCTCCGGCGGCAGAGCTATTTTGTCCATGCGGCGGAGACGCTCGACCCAGGTAGAGTCGTAGAAAAGACAAAAAGCCAAAGCTCACAAGCTGCTGTTAAGGCCGCTTCCTTCGCACCCAACGGATCTTCATCCACGTGGAGAATATATTTCGGAGCGTTACAGCCGCGCTTGGATGACACGGCAAGTCCATTCCAAATACGCAGACTTGAAGGTCATCCTCCTAAATGTCGCCGAGACTTCGCCACCGAGATAGCAGATGATGCCAATGTCGTTGGGCACTAGGCCATGCCAGTCAAGTAGCGCACAATACGATTTGCCAACTTTAAATGTTCAATCGTTATTGTGTGTGCTTGTGGAGAAGCACGATGGACAGCATGTAACGGGGTGAATCGTTACATAACAATTTATAAGAAATTGTTAATAGAATATAACTATAAGAGTTATATTCTGTAGCACTTACGAGTAGTTCCTAATTGGTTGATATAGGCCATTATATCAACCAACGAAGACGCGCCACGACAGACGCACGCAATGAGTGGTGAGCAGATAACTGATTTACACATTTGTATTTAGACATAGTTAGATGAAGATAAATAGTGATTTATTGCAGACATTAACTATTATAAATACAGTTCTACTTTTTACTCTAACCAAGTACTCGCTTCTTCCTACCGTCTTCCTCTGCACGTACCAGTGTACGTGAAGTTACGAGGCACCGCCTTATTCTGTCATCAGAATAAGTAGCTTGTACTGTCACCAGTACAAGCTTCAGGGTGCCCCGTTACACCTGGTAGCACTTCGTAGTCCGTCCAAGGACCGCGTTCCCATCCAACATGAATATGTTGGATGATGAAGATGACCAAAGCTTTCACGCTACGCGTGACGGCTACTCCCATTTGAGCGATGTCGAGTGGGATGCGGTTGAACGAATGGGTTCGACCATGGGCATCCATGCTGTTAGCGTCATGCTAGAGGCTCTCAATAGAGATGCCCAACATGCTACTATCGCCAAGTTCATTTAAAATGAACTTGACGCAGAACGCGAGAAAGTAGCCTTGCTTCACCAACAACGTTCTCAACAAGCAGAGTTGTTGAGAGAACAGGGTGCTCAACAGTTTGAACTGTTGAGACAGCAGCAGGCTGCTGCTGGTGGGTCGATGCACTCGCGTCGACCCGAGACCTTGAAGATTGACATCTCCAAGTATAGGGGAGTCGAAGAGGACTCCCTCTTGAGATGGTTCGTCGAATTGGATGACGCCATAAGGGCGCGTCGCATCGACGACGGGGATATGCAAGTTGCATTTGCCCAGTCAAATCTGGCAGGACGTGCCAAGACTTGGGCACTGATGCTCAAGTTGCACGACCCATATGCGTTTGGGTCGTTGGAAGTCTTCAAGTCGCGGCTCAGACAAACGTTTGAACCGCCTAGAGCTAAGTTCAGGGCTCGAACCGAACTCTTGAAGCTCAAGCAGGGTAAGCGTGATGTGCACGCTTACGCCCAACATATACGACATCTCACGAGTTGTATAAGTTCCAATCCGGTGGATGAACACACGTTGGTTTCGGTGTTCATGCAGGGTCTTGCGGATGGTCCCGTCAGGTCCCGTCAACACTCACCTGTTCCGGCTTGAACTAGATTCACTAGAACAAGCCATTTCCATTGCGGAACAGGAAGACTTCAGTCTGAGACAGGCTCGCGCCAGCTCGACATCATATCGTCAACCGAGACGATATGACAACGGAGGTCCAGAGCCGATGGAACTCTGTTATGTAGAGAGCGAGAAGGCTCGCTCTACAGGCTACAAGAGGTTGCAGAGATGCAACAGATGTCAAAAGACAGGACACTACGCTTACGAGTGTAGTGCCCCTCGTCCAGTGTCTCGCGACACTGGGCGTAGTGACCGTCCACCCATGAGAAAGGGGCAGGGACGAGGGTCCGCCGTTGGTGCAAAGACGCAACAACGGGATGGACCGTCAAAAAACGGACAGGATCAGTAGGTGCGGAGCACCCTACTGGTCTAGCAACGTCAAGAGAATTTGTAGGCCTCTTGATGAAGGTTGCTCCCAACACACAAACGTTGTGCGTTGCTGCTCTAGGTAATGAGGTCTCACTCATTACCTTGAAACTCGAAGTGACGAATAAGTTGTCCCTTCGAGCTCTAGTCGATTGTGGGGCGTCCAACAATTTTGTGCGACGCCAATCGCTAGAAGATGGTCACTTTAAATTCAGTGAATGTGACACACCTCCTACGAGGATGACGGTACGTCTTGCGACAGGCGCATCCGTAACCGTCATGAATCGTATAGTGAAGATCCACTATACGCTAGAAGATACCCAATATGACGATGACTTTATCGTATTGGATTTGGATGACAAATTTGATGTCATCCTTGGAATACCGTGGCTCAGAAGGTACGAACCACGGGTAAACTGGCAACATCGGACAGTAACGATGCCTGCCGCTTGTTCATCAGATGGCCATCTGATGAACGTTTTGGAGCGTCCACAAGCGTGTGGATGTACTACGAGTGAGTGCGATGGCCTCACTTGTGGTACGGTCGTTAGTACGACTGCACAAAACCTTAGTGTACCAAACGGTTACACTTCGGAAGCAAAGTTCCGGCGGCTGTGAGGAAACACAGGCTGCGCCGAAGGTCCACCACTCGAATAAGTCGGGTGGACTGTGACAAAGAAGGCTAGCGCGGAGGGAACATCTAGAAGAGAAACAATCGATCACTCAGGTTAAGCGAAACGATAATCCTAGATCGACTGGAGAGTCTTTCGTAGAGGATCTCGCTGTGGTTGCGCAACCCCAGCTAGAGGAAGTAAAGGGAATAAGTCCCAAGATTACAAATACGGCGGAAATAAGTTCCCCGATACCCGCGGGAATAAGTCCTTCGAAGCCTGAGGGAATAAGTCCCCAGGAAATGACAGAGGCATTGAATGTCATAGTCAATAACGGATCAAGTGTAGGCGCTTATACACTTGATCTGATTGCGCCTCCGAAGTTGACTTCGGAGATCACTCAGTTGCCAACGCTCGAACATAAAAGGTTCTTGCGTGATCTGCGTAGTGGCAAAGTCAAGCAGATCTGCATACTCGTCGCTGACGACGAGTGTGTAACCGACATAAGGTCAGCAACAGTGTTTACTGAGAACGAGAGAGTTCTCAGTAGTTCATCTATGGACGAGAGTGTCCTAGATGAAAAGACACGAATTGAGCGATATGACTCCCAATCATGGGAATCGCTCAAGAAAAATCCTCTCTATGAAGATTTGGTTGAATTTAGGGATGTATTCCCTGAAACTGTTCCGTGCGAATTACCGAAGGATAAAGATATTCGACACGAGATCGAGCTTAAACCAGGCTCGAAGTACCTTGTCATGAAGCAGTGGCCACTGCCTCGTGAACAAGTACTTGCGACCGACAGATTCTTTGCCGATCGTTTAGCAGCGGACCATGTGAGGGAATCAACTTCCCCACATAGCTCTCCGACCTTCTGTGTGCGAAAAGCAACAGGAGGGTGGCGGATAGTGCACGCGTTCAACAAATTGAATGCTGCAACGGTACCGGCTCAGACGCCGATATCAAGGCAGGACGTCATCATTGATGGTATGTCAAAGAGTACCATCTTTTCGTCCATGGATTTGATGGATGGCTTCTATCAAATCCTTATGCGGGAACGGGATATACCCTATACCGCAGTTAGCACGCCTAGCGGCATGCTCTGGGAATGGCTAGTAATGCCACAAGGGCTCAGTAATGCCCCTGCCACGTTCAACAGGTGTGTATCACATCTGTTGAGACCAGTACGAGAATTCGCACCGAGTTATTTCGATGACGTATTCATCCATAGTCGGGCTATGGATGGAAAGTCGGACGTTGAGGTTCACAAATACCACGTCCGACAAGTTCTTACAATCATGCAAAAGCATCAATTGTATGCAAACCTCAAGAAGTGTATATTTGCAGCAAGCGAAATATCACTTCTTGGGTGCATCGTTGGTAAGAACGGTGTACGTCCTGATCTCGAAAAGATCAAGGCGATCACCGACTGGCCTGTGCCGGTCGATGTCAAAGGTCTTCGAAAATTCCTTGGGCTAGCGGCGTATTTGCATAAGTATTCACGCAATTACGCCGAGATGACTGTACACCTCTCTCGTTTGTTGAAAATGAACGAGAGGTGGTTATGGAACGCTGAATGTCAGAGCTCCTTTGAGGGTATCAAGCAGAGCTTGATACAATCCCCAGTCCTAGCAATAGCCTATCAGGACAGGCCATTTCATGTGGTCTGTGATGCCAGCGATTTCGCAATCGGCTGTGCATTAATGCAGTAAGACCGAGAAGGCGTTGAACGCGTCGTCTGCTATCAGTCGCGTCAGCTGCAACCAGCTGAGCGGAACTATCCAGTGCATTACAAGGAACTCCTTGCCATGAAGTATGCACTCGCGAAGTTCAGAGTCTATCTATTAGGATATAGACCCTTCATTGTTTACACTGACCATGCTTCATTACGCACGGCAGTGAACAGCCCGCACCTTTCACAACGAATGGCGCGGTGGTTGTCATTCTTTGCGGAATACAACTTTACGGTCGAGTACAAACCAGGAAGACTTAATGTCGTCGCTGATGCACTCTCACGTCGTCCCGACTTTGAAACAGTCGCGAAACCCAACAGTGAGACAGTCACTGTTGCGGTTATGACGTCCTCAGTCCCATCTACAACGTTGTATGATGATGTGAGGCGGGCGTATGCCCAAGATGGTAAGATTGTGGAGTTGTTGACACATCTCTCACAGCCATCTCGAGAATCGCTGAAACGATTGTCGTCTGCGTATCGATCTGCATCAGATCGATATACTACTCGCAACGGTTTACTGTATTATACAGCCGTTTCTGGTGACACACCACGTGTTGTCATTCCAGATGATACTGATCTGCGTTTGCGGATCATGTTCGAGTATCAAGATGCTCCTATAGGAGGACATCGTGGCCGAGTGAAAACGTATCTCACGGTGAGTCGAGACTTTTACTGGCCCCTCCAGTATCAGTTTGTGCGAAAGTATGTTCGCGCATGCGAAGTCTGCCAACGAGTGAAGTCAAGTCCTTCACTGCGTGCACCTTTACAGCCTCTACCGGTTCCGGCTGAGTGCTGAGAATCCATCTCAATGGATTTCGTCTTTGGATTACCCAAAGACGCACGCGGGAATACGGGTATTCTCGTATTTGTTGACAGATTCAGCAAAATGGTACACCTAGTGGCTGTACCTGAAACAATCACGGCAAGTGGCTGTGCTTGTGTCTTTATTGACACCATCTTCCGACTTCATGGGTTGCCTTGTGAACTCGTATCAGACAGAGATCCACGATTCACTGCTGATTTCTGGCGTTCCGTGTTCAAATCACTCGGAACGCGGTTGAAGGTGTCTACATCCGATCATCCAGAGTCAGATGGTCAGACGGAACGTGCCAATCGTGTCCTCGAAGAGATACTTCGAGGATACGTACACTCCTTTAAGAGTTGGAGTGAGTTCTTGCCAATGGTAGAGTTTGCCATCAACAACTCGGTGCATGCGTTAGCGACACATACACCGTTTTACGTGAATGGCTTGCGCCATCCGCGTGTACCCACCTTACTCGAGTGTAACTCTGGTTTAAGGGGGGGAGAGACTCGCGCGAGCAAAAACCGATTTGGTTCACGCTCATCACGCTCTGACGAAGAGGTCATTGTGTTTGATGCCGATATCGATAACATCGATATCGAAGAAGATGATGCAAGTGAGAGTGCGGAAGCCCTCACTGAAGAAAAGATTGATGTTTCTGCAGTGCACTCACAGCGCACTGAAGCTAACGAGTCATCAGATGAGTTCATACTGGCTCGTGAAACGGTAGTCCGTTTTGTGCAAGACTCCATCGTCGAAGCGGTGTATAAGCAAAAGCAAAACGCAGACAAGAATGGAAGGACAAACACTCTTTTATTTAATAAAGGTGACTTAGTCCTACTGTCTACGGTTAATCTACCAAAGCATGTAGTGACTAACTTGGGTAGTAGTAAACTACTACCCAAGTACATCGGCCCATTTCGTGTATTGCAACGCCTAGGCAATGCATACACGATCGATTTTCCACGTAAGATGCGAACGCATCCCACGTTTTACGTTGGTCGGCTTAAGCCGTACCATCAGTACGCTGTTTCTTCCGATGAAGAATGCCCTTGCGCTCAATCATTTCGCAGAGAGACTTGTGCTCCCGATGGTGGGAATCGACAAGGGTCTGAAGAGCAGTTATCTCATCCCGAGACCGATCAACAATCCCACGAGCTATCCTTAGCTCGTCACGAAGAGATGTCAGAGCTCTCTCGTTCTCAAGCTGAGCAAAGGCAAACTCAGCTCGATGCTTCGAGGCAGTGTCCGCCATTTGGAGACGCCTATTCCGCTCATGTTCGAGATCGCCGCGTAACCCTTGCGTTACGCGATCAAAGAAGCTCTCGGGAACACACGGATCCCCACGATTGTGTGGAGAGCGTCTTTCCTCCTCCTCCACCTCCATTAGAGGACTCTCGCGGTGTCCAGCGCTATCTAGTTGAGCAGCTGTTGAACCACCGCGACGTGAACGGACGTCGGACGAGTTATCTCGTCCGGTGGCGCGGCTATCCCCCGTCCTGGGGTACTTGGTAGCCCCGCTCTTAACTGATGGTTGACGTACTGGGTCTGGTTGAGCAGTACGACGCGGCACATTCTGTGCCGCAGAAGGACCGCCGGAGAAAGTCTTCCCGGCACGGTCGTAAAGGGATTTCAGGTTGTCAATCCCTTCGTACATCTCAGTAGAGATACGTACGCGCCACCACGGGCTGGTAAGGAGGTAAGCCTCCTTAGGTGCTCGTGAAGAGTTGTTCACACAACATGGGCACGAGTCTCCCCAAGAGAGGCAGGGTAACCCACTCTCCCTAGACAGACGATGCAGCTTATAGCTTGCACCTGTCGGGGTTCGCTTTTCAAACTTATCACGAGCTTTGATAAGTTTGTCGTTCCAAACGTCACGACCTACATCCTCAAGGTTATGGATGTAGGCGTTCCACGCTTGAAGTAGTGAGGGACCATCACGCTTGTGATTCCCACTGTACCATCGATGTCTAAAGAAAGCATCGATGAAGAATCCATTCTCAGCGCGATAGTTTTTCGCGCTGGGGTCAAGGTGATGGATCCTTGACGAATCGAACAACCGTGTTCGATAATGATCCCTCGTCGTCGCCGACAAGTTATCCATGACGGATTTGGGATGCATACATGCCTTCTTCTCGGGAGCGAGACGCAAGACATTGCGGTCCCGCTCTTCCTGCGACGTGCCGACAGAAGTACTGGCACCTCGTTGCGAAGTGGTGTCCATAGGAGAACCGACACCACTGTTAGCGCCCGAGTCTCGCGACCTCGAGCGCCTTTGCTTCGGCGATGGTTCATCTGATTCATCAGATGAACCAAAGATGCTACGACGCATAGCATCATCCATGCCACGCTTGACAGGCGGCTTGTATTCGATCGCCGTTGATACGGATCCGTCCTCCGTATCAGGAGAGTATGAGACTCCGAGCTCATACTCTGTGAAGACATGAGTGTCTTCATGACCAGCGCCTGCATCACCAAGTGACACAGGCTGGGTCGCTTCAGCAACCGATGAGACATCAGTTGCTGTGGTTTATGCTTCGGCGTCCGCACAGAGACGTGCGGACGCGCTCTCGGCGGCCTTGCTCGCGCATCGCATGGGCTTGTTAATTATGCGATGAAATGTTGGAAAGTGGACTCGGACCAACAAGTGCAAACCCTGTCCCAAATGATTTGGGACGAGTATCCATTTAGTCAATCAGTCACTAAAGTGACTGATGGTTAAGGGGGGTGATGTAACGGGGTGAATCGTTACATAACAATTTATAAGAAATTGTTAATAGAATATAACTATAAGAGTTATATTCTCAGAATATTGTCATAAGGACAATATTCTGCAGCACTTACGAATAGTTCCTAACTGGTTGATATAGGCCATTATATCAACCAACGAAGACGCGCCACGACAGACGCACGCAATGAGTGGTGAGCAGATAGTTGATTTACACATTTGTATTTAGACATAGTTAGATGAAGATAAATAGTGATTTATTGCAGACATTAACTATTATAAATACAGCTCTACTTTTTACTTTAACCAAGTACTCGCTTCTTCTTACCGTCTTCCTCTGCACGTAAGAGTGTACGTGAAGTTACGAGGCACCGCCTTATTCTGTCATCAGAATAAATAGCTTGTACTGTTACCAGTACAAGCTTCAGGGTGCCCCGTTTTAAATCAAGAGGCCAGGGACCGAAATGTCCTGCGCCACGCTCCCCAAGTGGAGTCTGCCTGGATGCCTCCATCCAGAGAGTTGGACCGGTTGGCCGGCGTGACTACCGAACGGGATCGAATCCCGTTGTTCGATTTCAGGAAGATCTGTCCGCCTGATTCCATCACGGAAACTATCCGTATGAGGAAGAGTTCTCCACTGATGCGTTCTTCAAACATCGCCGGTACAATGATAGCCGTGTACGAGACGGCAAAGTCTTGGTGCAGGGATGAAATGCCCTCATCCACAACATCGAGTGTATTGGCCGTGAGGCCTGGATCGGTAAAATTGATGCAGCTCGCGTCAGGTTTGAGAAACGCAACCCAGTCGGGGCGCAACACAAGTTGCACCGGCTTTCAGAAGAGGCTGGATTACCCTGTCTCTCCTGGAGTGATTCGTGTCCAGGTTGCCTGGACAACTCGAACCGTGCCCCTACGGAGGCCTTCCTCCCTAATGATCCCTACTGGAGGGCGCGCATCTCCTTCGAGATGGCCGAAGGAATCGACAAATTGCAATCCCTGTACTCGCGTTCGGGGAGGTCGTTTTCCGACGGCCCTTCTTCAAACGCAGCGGGTGGGTCTCGTCGTACTGCTCGGCGAGACCAAGGACATCAACAATTAGCTGGGCACGAGGCTCCCAGCTGTCCCACGCCGGTGGAAAGCCACGTCAGCGGACGAGGTAACTCGTCCGGACGCCAATTCACATCGCGGTGGTTTAAGATACGCTCCACTAGGAAGCGTTGACCACCGCTTGAGTCCACCAAAGAATGAGGTGGTGGCGGGAACACCTAATCCGGCTCGAAGGTCAGACCAGCTTGATGTCTAGGAGCTGAACCGTGTATTGGTACAGTTACACGATGACCTGGCTCATGAACGCAATCGGCGTTATGAGATTGAGGATATTGTAGGGCATAATTACAATTCCTTAGCGCACGATCGTTCGGACGATCGTGCCGCTTTTGCGTTTGCGCAGCTTGAGAACGAACGTTCGACTCGTTCTCTTCTTGACGAGCTGGCTGTAGCTCGTCGAGACATCGCACAACTGCTTGAACAGGTGGCTTCGCTAGTCGACCAGACTGGCTCGTTGATACGGGAACCTCGAAGGTGGTCTCGGCTCTCGACCGTGGAGGTGAACTTCGCAGCATCTCGAAACGGGCTCGTACTGATAGTATGGGCTAAGACGTCCAACGAAAAAAGTAGGATGCATACGCTTCTTACGAGGCAGTTCAGTCGTGTATGCATTGCCCATTCGGCGCAACACACGAAATGGACCGATATACTTGGGCAGTGGCTTACTGCTACCCACGTTTGTCACTGCGTGTTTCGGTAGATTTAATGTAGACAGTAAAACTAAGTCTTCTTCATTAAATGAAAGAGCGCTTGCTCTTCCATGTATGTCTTCGTTTCTTTTCTGTTTGTCTTATGCGTCTGAAATAAACTCTTGAACGAAGCGGACAACCGCTTCGCAAGTCAGCAAATAATTCCTCTGCTGATTCTCCCTTGTTAACAGCATTTCGCTTCGTGTGAACCGCTTAAGAACATTGTGTCGACCAGTGAGGGCGTCATCGTCCTTACTGTGGCAGTCGTTGGCGATGCCGGATATACCAGCATCGTCGTCATCATCGTCATCGGTGTCGATGTGATCGACATTGGCGTCCATCACGTCGACACCATTGTCGACGTGTGATGAGCAAGAACCGGATCGGGTTTTGTTCGAGCGAGCCCCCTCTCCCCCGTAAACTGTGTCACACTCCCAGAAGGCGGGTAAACGTGGATGGCGTAGACCATTCACGAAGAACGGTACATGCGTTGTCGACGCGTGCATCGAGTTGTTGACGGCGAGTTCTGCCATCGGCAAGAATTGACTCCAACTCGTAAGCGATTGGGACGTACCCTCGAAGCATCTCTTCGAGGACGCAGTTGACGCGTTCCGTTTTTATTATTTTCTGTTTCTGGATGGCTAGGAGTCGACATCTATGAATGTGTTCTAAGAGAACAGAACACGGATTGCCAGAACTCCGCTGTAAAGCGGGTTCCCTATGAGACACGAGCTGACGAAGTAACCCGTGAGGTCGGAAGTTAGTATCGATGAAGACACGAGTACAGCCTTGGGCTGTGATTGACTCCGGTAGAGCAACAATATGTACCACCTTGCTAAACCGTTCAACAAACACAAGAATACCAGTTTTCTTGTGAACGTCTTTGGGAAAAACAAAGACGAAGTCCATCGATACGGACTGCCAAAAAACTCTGCCGGAATCTGTAGAGGCTGCAAGAGTGCGCATGATGAAGGATTAGGCTTCACCCGTTGATAAATTCGCAAACGCGAATGCATTTGCGCACAAACTCATACTGGCGGGGCCAGTAGAAGTCACGATTCACCATGAGGTACGTCTTTTCTCTACCGCGATGCCCACTTGTTGGGGAATCGTGACACTCATACACAATGCGCAATCGCAAATTATCATGAGCGGGAACGACGACACGAGGTGTGTCGCCGTTGACTGCTGTATATTACAGCAGTCCATCATGAACCGAATACCGTTTAGTTGAAGAGCATTATCGAGACGACAAGCTTTTCAAAGCTTGACTGCATGGATTTGACACGTAATCCATCAATCGCAGAAGAGACTCCTCTTCTGCGTATGCTTTTCGCACGTCGTCGAGTAAATTTGACGACGGAAAACTCACTGTTAGTGTCGCTACGGTGGGATCATCTCTACTATTGTGTTAAGCAGTCGGCTCGAAATCGGGCCGACGCGAAAGAGCATCAGCGACGACATTAAGTCGTCCTGGTTTATACTCGACGGAGAAGTTTTACTCCGCGAAGAAAGACAGTCATCTCGCCATTCGTTGCAAGATGTGTGGACTGTTTACGGCCGTACGTAATGACGCATGGTCGGTGTAAACGATGAAGGGCCTATCTCCTAAGAGATATAGCCGAAACTTGGCCAGTGAATATTTCATGGCAAGGAGTTCCTTGTCATGCACCGGATAATTATGCTCAGCTGCTTGCAGCTGACGCGATTGATAACAGACTACACGCTTAACGCCGTCTGAGTCGTACTGCATTAACGCGCAGCCGATTGCATAATCGCTGGCGTCACAGACAACGTGGAATGGTCTATCCTGATCTGCAATCGCCAACACAGGCGATTTAACCAAGCTTTTCTTGATGCCTTCAAAGGGGTGATGAAACTCAGCGCTCCGTGACCACCTCTCCTTTTTTTTATCGACGAGAGAGATGTACGGTCATCTCGGCATAGTTGCGCGAGTATTTGTGCAAATACGCTGCCAAGCCAAGGAACTTTCGAAGCCCCTTGACGTCGACTGACACAGGCCAGTCGCCGATCGCCTTAATCTTTTCCGGATCAGCGCGTACACCGTTTTTAAAGTCGTTGGAAAAAGCTGGTAAAATGCAAAGTGAATATATTTAGGTCCTCAGTTCGCAAAGTCTGCTGCTACTCTACGCCTACTTGATTCTTCGACTATGCGTTCCTAATCGCTATATCGTACATTACTAATCGTCTAGTCGCGCATTAGTAATCGCCACATCGCACATTACTAATTGTCTAGTCGCGCATTAGTAATCACCACATCACGCATTACTAATCGTCTAGTCATACGTTTCTAATTCTGGTTGTGCGTTTCTAAACACCCAAACGTACCGAAAGTGGGGGACGTCACTATCTGGCAGGACAGTGCTGGTGAACCCCAAACACCAGATCCCGAAGGCTTAACTTTTTTGTTTGCACGCCCCACCGGTATCGAACCAGTGACCTTTGGGATGGTACTGCCATACCAAACCGGCTGAGCCACAGAACACTTTTATAAAACGTCATGCCGAGGCGTATCATTAACAACACTCCCACTCGCCTCGGCAGACCGTGGCGTCTTGATCCCCAGCATGCCCCGAAGATATTCGAACTGCGCAGCAGAGATCGGTTTCGTCATGAGATCTGCTTTCATGTCCTTTGTAGCGCAGTACTGTAGCAACACTTGACCGTCTGCGACCTTCTCGCGCACGAAGTGATACCGGATGTCGATATGCTTCGTTCTTTTATGGAACTCGGGGTTCTTGACCAGCGCGATGGAACCTTGGTTATCGTCATAGATTTTGACTGCTTCGTCGTTCTTCATCTCGCCAAGCTTACACAAAAATGCTTTGATCCATACTGCTTTTTGTGTAGCTTCTGTCAACGCCATGTACTCGGCTTCCGTAGATGATAGAGCCACTGCACGCTGTTTCTTGCTTCTCCAGCTGATACACCCATTGTTCATCAGGAACGCGTATCCACTTGTGCTTCGTCGAGTTTCCACATCACCAGCCCAATCTGGATCCGAGTATCTTTGAAGCTTGTCATTGCTTGTGGCTTGAAATTCAATCCCATGGGTTTGTGTGCCTTGGACGTACCTGAACACGCGCTAGAGTGCTTGCCAATGTGTCGGACAAGGGTCCGCTGCAAACTGGCTGAGCACTCCCACTGCAGCTGCGAGATCCGGGCAATTTCCTACCAGGCATCCAACAGCCTTACGATATGGAACGTTTGCCATCGTGTCTTCGTGCTTGCATCCTCCTTCGCACATGGACCTTGTCAGCTTTAGCCCGGGTTCTTGTGGAGTCTTTACTGGATTGCTAAGTTCCATGCCGAATTTCTGGAGGATATCCTTCACGAATTTGGACGGACGAATCGAGATTGTGCCGACCGTGAAATCTTGATCAACTTACATACCGAGAAAATGCTTGAGATTTCCCAATTCCGTCATGTCAAAACGATGACCCAGCGCCTTCTTTGTTGACTTGAGCAGATCGTCGTTGTTGCTCGCGATTACCAAATCGTCGACGTAAAGTGCCACGAAGATCATGTATTTATCCCGCATGTTTTCTTCTTCTTCTTTGCTGGAACACGATGAGTCTTCATCCGTTGAACTTTCTTCATCTTCTAGAACTAATTCGGCTTTTGAACGCAGTCGCGTCTTCCACTGTCGAAGACGTCTTCCATAAACTGTGCGTCGCGGCTGACCAGCACACGACCACTCTTGATCTTTTCGAATCGATAAGCTTTCTCGTTAGACGCTTCTGGCGTCATGCAGAGTTTGAAAAGCCATTTGCCCTCGCGAGCACCGAGATTTAACTTGACACCTTTCGTCTCCGCGAAGCATCCTTTGGTTTTGAAGGTGACTGGCCCGACGTCCTTGGTGAATCTACCCACGGAGAACAGATTACGCGATAACATCGGGATCTGACACTCGTCCGTGAGCACACCTTTCTTGGTACCGCGTGGCGTCTTCATTGACGTCACGATGTCGCCTTTTCCGATCGCTTGAACGACACCATCGTCTGCCAAGTGCACATCGACCGGATTAAAGACCTTGTAAATCTTCATGAACTTCTTGGAGCTCGTCATGTGCTGCGTCGCACCCAAGTCGACCAGCCACACGTTAATCGACTTGGCGACTTCACCACCAACCGAGAACAGATAATCGCCAAGATTTTCATCTTGCGCCACGTTCGAACGCTGGAATCGATGTCGTTCCGCGTCTTCTTGGATCCGCGAGGGGCATTCCGCGATCCAATGTCCTTGTTTCCCACACTTGTGGCACGCATCAGTCTTCTTACCTGGTCGTCCGTTTCGCTTGTTGTCTCTTGACATGAACGCTTGAGCTTGCCCATGCACGGATCCATCGACTCCTCCACCTTGCTCCTTGCGCTTCAAGTCTTCATGCATCAGACGAGACGTCACTAAATTCTATGTCAGCGAGTCGGATCTTGACTCCAGCGCCGTGATCAGGAATCGATAGGACTCGCTGAGACTGGCCAGAAGAGTGATGACCAAGTCATCTTCGCTGACCGGAGCACCAACCGCGTCGAGTTGCTCCGCCAGGGTCTTGAGCTTGTTGATGTGCTCTAGCACGTCACCACCTTCTCCCATCATTGTCGTGAAGAAACGGCGACGAAGAAGGAGCTTATTAACCAAGCTCTTCTTCTCGTAGTGTCCGTCCAGACGCGACCATGCATCGTACGCATTCTCCGCCGAGCGCACCAGTGGCAACTGCGAGTCCTCCATTGCGAGGCAGATGATCGCCATTGCCTTACGCGAATTCCTCTTGAACGTTGATTGGCCCAATGTCGACACGCAGTGCTCAAGCTTCACCTCCCCACTCACGACATCCCACAGGTCTCCCTCCTCCAGCACCATCTGCATCTCAAACTTCCACGTATGGAAGTTTGTTCCGGCGAACCTGTTGATGTGGGCGGTCGGCATGGCGTCCATTGAGAAAGCGTGGTCGAGGTCTTGGGCAGAGTCCGCAGGGTTTGGCCCATAACCAAAGTCGTTGGACAAAGCTGGTAAAATGCAAAGTGAATATATTTAGGTCCTCAGTTCGCAAAGTCTGCTGCTACTCTACGCCTACTTGATTCTTCGACTATGCGTTCCTAATCGCTATATCGTACATTACTAATCGTCTAGTCGCGCATTAGTAATCGCCACATCGCACATTACTAATTGTCTAGTCGCGCATTAGTAATCACCACATCACGCATTACTAATCGTCTAGTCGTACGTTTCTAATTCTGGTTGTGCGTTTCTAAACACCCAAACGTACCGAAAGTGGGGGACGTCACTATCTGGCAGGACAGTGCTGGTGAACCCCAAACACCAGATCCCGAAGGCTTAACTTTTTGTTTGCACGCCCCACCGGTATCGAACCAGTGACCTTTGGGATGGTACTGCCATACCAAACCGGCTGAGCCACAGAACACTTTTTATAAAACGTCATGCCGAGGCGCATCATCAACAACACTCCCACTCGACCCGGCAGACCTTGGTGTCTTGATCCCCAACATGCCTCGAAGATAGTCAAACTGCGCAGCAGAGATCGGTTTCGTCATGAGATCTGCTTTCATGTCCTTTGTAGCGCAGTACTGTAGCAACACTTGACCGTCTGCGACCTTCTCGCGCACGAAGTGATACCGGATGTCGATATGCTTCGTTCTTTTATGGAACTCGGGGTTCTTGACCAGCGCAATGGAACCTTGGTTATCTTCATAGATTTTGACTGCTTCGTCGTTCTTCATCTCGCCAAGCTTACACAAAAATGCTTTGATCCATACTGCTTTTTGTGTAGCTTCTGTCAACGCCATGTACTCGGCTTCCGTAGATGACAGAGCCACTGCACGCTGTTTCTTGCTTCTCCAGCTGATACACCCATTGTTTATCAGGAGCGCGTATCCACTTGTGCTTCGTCGAGTTTCCACATCACCAGCCCAGTCTGCATCTGAGTATCTTTGAAGCTTGTCATTGCTTGTGGCTTGAAATTCAATCCCATGGGTTTGTGTGCCTTGGACGTACCTGAACACGCGCTAGAGTGCTTGCCAATGTGTCGGACAAGGGTCCGCTGCAAACTGGCTGAGCACTCCCACTGCAGCTGCGAGATCCGGGCAATTTCCTACCAGGCATCCAACAGCCTTACGATATGGAACGTTTGCCATCGTGTCTTCGTGCTTGCATCCTCCTTCGCACATGGACCTTGTCAGCTTTAGCCCGGGTTCTTGTGGAGTCTTTACTGGATTGCTAAGTTCCATGCCGAATTTCTGGAGGATATCCTTCACGAATTTGGACGGACGAATCGAGATTGTGCCGACCGTGAAATCTTGATCAACTTACATACCGAGAAAATGCTTGAGATTTCCCAATTCCGTCATGTCAAAACGATGACCCAGCGCCTTCTTTGTTGACTTGAGCAGATCGTCGTTGTTGCTCGCGATTACCAAATCGTCGACGTAAAGTGCCACGAAGATCATGTATTTATCCCGCATGTTTTCTTCTTCTTCTTTGCTGGAACACGATGAGTCTTCATCCGTTGAACTTTCTTCATCTTCTAGAACTAATTCGGCTTTTGAACGCAGTCGCGTCTTCCACTGTCGAAGACGTCTTCCATAAACTGTGCGTCGCGGCTGACCAGCACACGACCACTCTTGATCTTTTCGAATCGATAAGCTTTCTCGTTAGACGCTTCTGGCGTCATGCAGAGTTTGAAAAGCCATTTGCCCTCGCGAGCACCGAGATTTAACTTGACACCTTTCGTCTCCGCGAAGCATCCTTTGGTTTTGAAGGTGACTGGCCCGACGTCCTTGGTGAATCTACCCACGGAGAACAGATTACGCGATAACATCGGGATCTGACACTCGTCCGTGAGCACACCTTTCTTGGTACCGCGTGGCTTCTTCATTGACGTCACGATGTCGCCTTTTACGATCGCTTGAACGACACCATCGTCTGCCAAGTGCACATCGACCGGATTAAAGACCTTGTAAATCTTCATGAACTTCTTGGAGCTCGTCATGTGCTGCGTCGCACCCAAGTCGACCAGCCACACGTTAATCGACTTGGCGACTTCACCACCAACCGAGAACAGATAATCGCCAAGATTTTCATCTTGCGCCACGTTCGAACGCTGGAATCGATGTCGTTCCGCGTCTTCTTGGATCCGCGAGGGGCATTCCGCGATCCAATGTCCTTGTTTCCCACACTTGTGGCACGCATCAGTCTTCTTACCTGGTCGTCCGTTTCGCTTGTTGTCTCTTGACATGAACGCTTGAGCTTGCCCATGCACGGATCCATCGACTCCTCCACCTTGCTCCTTGCGCTTCAAGTCTTCATGCATCAGACGAGACGTCACTAAATTCTATGTCAGCGAGTCGGATCTTGACTCCAGCGCCGTGATCAGGAATCGATAGGACTCGCTGAGACTGGCCAGAAGAGTGATGACCAAGTCATCTTCGCTGACCGGAGCACCAACCGCGTCGAGTTGCTCCGCCAGGGTCTTGAGCTTGTTGATGTGCTCTAGCACGTCACCACCTTCTCCCATCATTGTCGTGAAGAAACGGCGACGAAGAAGGAGCTTATTAACCAAGCTCTTCTTCTCGTAGTGTCCGTCCAGACGCGACCATGCATCGTACGCATTCTCCGCCGAGCGCACCAGTGGCAACTGCGAGTCCTCCATTGCGAGGCAGATGATCGCCATTGCCTTACGCGAATTCCTCTTGAACGTTTATTGGCCCAATGTCGACACGCAGTGCTCAAGCTTCACCTCCCCACTCACGACATCCCACAGGTCTCCCTCCTCCAGCACCATCTGCATCTCAAACTTCCACGTATGGAAGTTTGTTCCGGCGAACCTGTTGATGTGGGCGGTCGGCATGGCGTCCATTGAGAAAGCGTGGTCGAGGTCTTGGGCAGAGTCCGCAGGGTTTGGCCCATAACCAAAGTCGTTGGACAAAGCTGGTAAAATGCAAAGTGAATATATTTAGGTCCTCAGTTCGCAAAGTCTGCTGCTACTCTACGCCTACTTGATTCTTCGACTATGCGTTCCTAATCGCTATATCGTACATTACTAATCGTCTAGTCGCGCATTAGTAATCGCCACATCGCACATTACTAATTGTCTAGTCGCGCATTAGTAATCACCACATCACGCATTACTAATCGTCTAGTCGTACGTTTCTAATTCTGGTTGTGCGTTTCTAAACACCCAAACGTACCGAAAGTGGGGGGACGTCACTATCTGGCAGGACAGTGCTGGTGAACCCCAAACACCAGATCCCGAAGGCTTAACTTTTTGTTTGCACGCCCCACCGGTATCGAACCAGTGACCTTTGGGATGGTACTGCCATACCAAACCGGCTGAGCCACAGAACACTTTTATAAAACGTCATGCCGAGGCGCATCATCAACAACACTCCCACTCGACCCGGCAGACCTTGGTGTCTTGATCCCCAACATGCCTCGAAGATAGTCAAACTGCGCAGCAGAGATCGGTTTCTTCATGAGATCTGCATTCATGTCCTTTGTAGCGCAGTACTGTAGCAACACTTGACCGTCTGCGACCTTCTCGCGCACGAAGTGATACCGGATGTCGATATGCTTCGTTCTTTTATGGAACTCGGGGTTCTTGACCAGCGCAATGGAACCTTGGTTATCTTCATAGATTTTGACTGCTTCGTCGTTCTTCATCTCGCCAAGCTTACACAAAAATGCTTTGATCCATACTGCTTCTTGTGTGGCTTCTGTCAACGCCATGTACTCGGCTTCCGTAGACGATAGAGCCACTGTACGCTGTTTCTTGATTCTCCAGCTGATACACCCATTGTTCATCAGGAACGCGTATCCACTTGTGCTTCGTCGAGTTTCCACATCACCAGCCCAGTCTGCATCTGAGTAGCCTTGAAGCTTGTCATTGCTTGTGGCTTGAAATTCAATCCCATGGGTTTGTGTGCCTTGGACGTACCTGAACACGCGCTAGAGTGCTTGCCAATGTGTCGGACAAGGGTCCGCTGCAAACTGGCTGAGCACTCCCACTGCAGCTGCGAGATCCGGGCAATTTCCTACCAGGCATCCAACAGCCTTACGATATGGAACGTTTGCCATCGTGTCTTCGTGCTTGCATCCTCCTTCGCACATGGACCTTGTCAGCTTTAGCCCGGGTTCTTGTGGAGTCTTTACTGGATTGCTAAGTTCCATGCCGAATTTCTGGAGGATATCCTTCACGAATTTGGACGGACGAATCGAGATTGTGCCGACCGTGAAATCTTGATCAACTTACATACCGAGAAAATGCTTGAGATTTCCCAATTCCGTCATGTCAAAACGATGACCCAGCGCCTTCTTTGTTGACTTGAGCAGATCGTCGTTGTTGCTCGCGATTACCAAATCGTCGACGTAAAGTGCCACGAAGATCATGTATTTATCCCGCATGTTTTCTTCTTCTTCTTTGCTGGAACACGATGAGTCTTCATCCGTTGAACTTTCTTCATCTTCTAGAACTAATTCGGCTTTTGAACGCAGTCGCGTCTTCCACTGTCGAAGACGTCTTCCATAAACTGTGCGTCGCGGCTGACCAGCACACGACCACTCTTGATCTTTTCGAATCGATAAGCTTTCTCGTTAGACGCTTCTGGCGTCATGCAGAGTTTGAAAAGCCATTTGCCCTCGCGAGCACCGAGATTTAACTTGACACCTTTCGTCTCCGCGAAGCATCCTTTGGTTTTGAAGGTGACTGGCCCGACGTCCTTGGTGAATCTACCCACGGAGAACAGATTACGCGATAACATCGGGATCTGACACTCGTCCGTGAGCACACCTTTCTTGGTACCGCGTGGCTTCTTCATTGACGTCACGATGTCGCCTTTTACGATCGCTTGAACGACACCATCGTCTGCCAAGTGCACATCGACCGGATTAAAGACCTTGTAAATCTTCATGAACTTCTTGGAGCTCGTCATGTGCTGCGTCGCACCCAAGTCGACCAGCCACACGTTAATCGACTTGGCGACTTCACCACCAACCGAGAACAGATAATCGCCAAGATTTTCATCTTGCGCCACGTTCGAACGCTGGAATCGATGTCGTTCCGCGTCTTCTTGGATCCGCGAGGGGCATTCCGCGATCCAATGTCCTTGTTTCCCACACTTGTGGCACGCATCAGTCTTCTTACCTGGTCGTCCGTTTCGCTTGTTGTCTCTTGACATGAACGCTTGAGCTTGCCCATGCACGGATCCATCGACTCCTCCACCTTGCTCCTTGCGCTTCAAGTCTTCATGCATCAGACGAGACGTCACTAAATTCTATGTCAGCGAGTCGGATCTTGACTCCAGCGCCGTGATCAGGAATCGATAGGACTCGCTGAGACTGGCCAGAAGAGTGATGACCAAGTCATCTTCGCTGACCGGAGCACCAACCGCGTCGAGTTGCTCCGCCAGGGTCTTGAGCTTGTTGATGTGCTCTAGCACGTCACCACCTTCTCCCATCATTGTCGTGAAGAAACGGCGACGAAGAAGGAGCTTATTAACCAAGCTCTTCTTCTCGTAGTGTCCGTCCAGACGCGACCATGCATCGTACGCATTCTCCGCCGAGCGCACCAGTGGCAACTGCGAGTCCTCCATTGCGAGGCAGATGATCGCCATTGCCTTACGCGAATTCCTCTTGAACGTTGATTGGCCCAATGTCGACACGCAGTGCTCAAGCTTCACCTCCCCACTCACGACATCCCACAGGTCTCCCTCCTCCAGCACCATCTGCATCTCAAACTTCCACGTATGGAAGTTTGTTCCGGCGAACCTGTTGATGTGGGCGGTCGGCATGGCGTCCATTGAGAAAGCGTGGTCGAGGTCTTGGGCAGAGTCCGCAGGGTTTGGCCCATAACCAAAGTCGTTGGACAAAGCTGGTAAAATGCAAAGTGAATATATTTAGGTCCTCAGTTCGCAAAGTCTGCTGCTACTCTACGCCTACTTGATTCTTCGACTATGCGTTCCTAATCGCTATATCGTACATTACTAATCGTCTAGTCGCGCATTAGTAATCGCCACATCGCACATTACTAATTGTCTAGTCGCGCATTAGTAATCACCACATCACGCATTACTAATCGTCTAGTCGTACGTTTCTAATTCTGGTTGTGCGTTTCTAAACACCCAAACGTACCGAAAGTGGGGGACGTCACTATCTGGCAGGACAGTGCTGGTGAACCCCAAACACCAGATCCCGAAGGCTTAACTTTTTTGTTTGCACGCCCCACCGGTATCGAACCAGTGACCTTTGGGATGGTACTGCCATACCAAACCGGCTGAGCCACAGAACACTTTTATAAAACGTCATGCCGAGGCGTATCATTAACAACACTCCCACTCGCCTCGGCAGACCGTGGCGTCTTGATCCCCAGCATGCCCCGAAGATATTCGAACTGCACAGCGGGGATCGGCTTCGTCATGAGGTCTGCTTTCTTGTTCTTCGTAGCGCAGTACTGTAGCAACACTTGGCCGTCTGCAACCTTCTCGCGCACGAAGTGATACCGGATGTCGATATGCTTCGTTCTTTTATGGAACTCGGGGTTCTTGACCAGCGCAATGGAACCTTGGTTATCTTCATAGATCTTGACTGCTTCGTCGTTCTTCATCTCGCCAAGCTTACACAAAAATGCTTTGATCCATACTGCTTTTTGTGTAGCTTCTGTCAACGCCATGTACTCGGCTTCCGTAGATGACAGAGCCACTGCACGCTGTTTCTTGCTTCTCCAGCTGATACACCCATTGTTTATCAGGAGCGCGTATCCACTTGTGCTTCGTCGAGTTTCCACATCACCAGCCCAGTCTGCATCTGAGTATCTTTGAAGCTTGTCATTGCTTGTGGCTTGAAATTCAATCCCATGGGTTTGTGTGCCTTGGACGTACCTGAACACGCGCTAGAGTGCTTGCCAATGTGTCGGACAAGGGTCCGCTGCAAACTGGCTGAGCACTCCCACTGCAGCTGCGAGATCCGGGCAATTTCCTACCAGGCATCCAACAGCCTTACGATATGGAACGTTTGCCATCGTGTCTTCGTGCTTGCATCCTCCTTCGCACATGGACCTTGTCAGCTTTAGCCCGGGTTCTTGTGGAGTCTTTACTGGATTGCTAAGTTCCATGCCGAATTTCTGGAGGATATCCTTCACGAATTTGGACGGACGAATCGAGATTGTGCCGACCGTGAAATCTTGATCAACTTACATACCGAGAAAATGCTTGAGATTTCCCAATTCCGTCATGTCAAAACGATGACCCAGCGCCTTCTTTGTTGACTTGAGCAGATCGTCGTTGTTGCTCGCGATTACCAAATCGTCGACGTAAAGTGCCACGAAGATCATGTATTTATCCCGCATGTTTTCTTCTTCTTCTTTGCTGGAACACGATGAGTCTTCATCCGTTGAACTTTCTTCATCTTCTAGAACTAATTCGGCTTTTGAACGCAGTCGCGTCTTCCACTGTCGAAGACGTCTTCCATAAACTGTGCGTCGCGGCTGACCAGCACACGACCACTCTTGATCTTTTCGAATCGATAAGCTTTCTCGTTAGACGCTTCTGGCGTCATGCAGAGTTTGAAAAGCCATTTGCCCTCGCGAGCACCGAGATTTAACTTGACACCTTTCGTCTCCGCGAAGCATCCTTTGGTTTTGAAGGTGACTGGCCCGACGTCCTTGGTGAATCTACCCACGGAGAACAGATTACGCGATAACATCGGGATCTGACACTCGTCCGTGAGCACACCTTTCTTGGTACCGCGTGGCTTCTTCATTGACGTCACGATGTCGCCTTTTACGATCGCTTGAACGACACCATCGTCTGCCAAGTGCACATCGACCGGATTAAAGACCTTGTAAATCTTCATGAACTTCTTGGAGCTCGTCATGTGCTGCGTCGCACCCAAGTCGACCAGCCACACGTTAATCGACTTGGCGACTTCACCACCAACCGAGAACAGATAATCGCCAAGATTTTCATCTTGCGCCACGTTCGAACGCTGGAATCGATGTCGTTCCGCGTCTTCTTGGATCCGCGAGGGGCATTCCGCGATCCAATGTCCTTGTTTCCCACACTTGTGGCACGCATCAGTCTTCTTACCTGGTCGTCCGTTTCGCTTGTTGTCTCTTGACATGAACGCTTGAGCTTGCCCATGCACGGATCCATCGACTCCTCCACCTTGCTCCTTGCGCTTCAAGTCTTCATGCATCAGACGAGACGTCACTAAATTCTATGTCAGCGAGTCGGATCTTGACTCCAGCGCCGTGATCAGGAATCGATAGGACTCGCTGAGACTGGCCAGAAGCGTGATCACCAAGTCATCTTCGCTGACCGGAGCACCAACCGCGTCGAGTTGCTCCGCCAGGGTCTTGAGCTTGTTGATGTGCTCTAGCACGTCACCACCTTCTCCCATCATTGTCGTGAAGAAACGGCGACGAAGAAGGAGCTTATTAACCAAGCTCTTCTTCTCGTAGTGTCCGTCCAGACGCGACCATGCATCGTACGCATTCTCCGCCGAGCGCACCAGTGGCAACTGCGAGTCCTCCATTGCGAGGCAGATGATCGCCATTGCCTTACGCGAATTCCTCTTGAACGTTGATTGGCCCAATGTCGACACGCAGTGCTCAAGCTTCACCTCCCCACTCACGACATCCCACAGGTCTCCCTCCTCCAGAACCATTTGCATCTTAAACTTCCACGTATGGAAGTTTGTTCCGGCGAACCTGTTGATGTGGGCGGTCGGCATGGCGTCCATTGAGAAAGCGTGGTCGAGGTCTTGGGCAGAGTCCGCAGGGTTTGGCCCATAACCAAAGTCGTTGGACAAAGCTGGTAAAATGCAAA
This sequence comes from Peronospora matthiolae, assembly GCA_921007115.2. NCBI lineage: Eukaryota > Oomycota > Peronosporomycetes > Peronosporales > Peronosporaceae > Peronospora > Peronospora matthiolae. The sequence goes on from CAKLBY020000312.1 coordinate 209,546, forward strand.
GTGAATATATTTAGGTCCTCAGTTCGCAAAGTCTGCTGCTACTCTACGCCTACTTGATTCTTCGACTATGCGTTCCTAATCGCTATATCGTACATTACTAATCGTCTAGTCGCGCATTAGTAATCGCCACATCGCACATTACTAATTGTCTAGTCGCGCATTAGTAATCACCACATCACGCATTACTAATCGTCTAGTCGTACGTTTCTAATTCTGGTTGTGCGTTTCTAAACACCCAAACGTACCGAAAGTGGGGGACGTCACTATCTGGCAGGACAGTGCTGGTGAACCCCAAACACCAGATCCCGAAGGCTTAACTTTTTTGTTTGCACGCCCCACCGGTATCGAACCAGTGACCTTTGGGATGGTACTGCCATACCAAACCGGCTGAGCCACAGAACACTTTTATAAAACGTCATGCCGAGGCGTATCATTAACAACACTCCCACTCGCCTCGGCAGACCGTGGCGTCTTGATCCCCAGCATGCCCCGAAGATATTCGAACTGCGCAGCAGAGATCGGTTTCGTCATGAGATCTGCTTTCATGTCCTTTGTAGCGCAGTACTGTAGCAACACTTGACCGTCTGCGACCTTCTCGCGCACGAAGTGATACCGGATGTCGATATGCTTCGTTCTTTTATGGAACTCGGGGTTCTTGACCAGCGCAATGGAACCTTGGTTATCTTCATAGATTTTGACTGCTTCGTCGTTCTTCATCTCGCCAAGCTTACACAAAAATGCTTTGATCCATACTGCTTTTTGTGTAGCTTCTGTCAACGCCATGTACTCGGCTTCCGTAGATGACAGAGCCACTGCACGCTGTTTCTTGCTTCTCCAGCTGATACACCCATTGTTTATCAGGAGCGCGTATCCACTTGTGCTTCGTCGAGTTTCCACATCACCAGCCCAGTCTGCATCTGAGTATCTTTGAAGCTTGTCATTGCTTGTGGCTTGAAATTCAATCCCATGGGTTTGTGTGCCTTGGACGTACCTGAACACGCGCTAGAGTGCTTGCCAATGTGTCGGACAAGGGTCCGCTGCAAACTGGCTGAGCACTCCCACTGCAGCTGCGAGATCCGGGCAATTTCCTACCAGGCATCCAACAGCCTTACGATATGGAACGTTTGCCATCGTGTCTTCGTGCTTGCATCCTCCTTCGCACATGGACCTTGTCAGCTTTAGCCCGGGTTCTTGTGGAGTCTTTACTGGATTGCTAAGTTCCATGCCGAATTTCTGGAGGATATCCTTCACGAATTTGGACGGACGAATCGAGATTGTGCCGACCGTGAAATCTTGATCAACTTACATACCGAGAAAATGCTTGAGATTTCCCAATTCCGTCATGTCAAAACGATGACCCAGCGCCTTCTTTGTTGACTTGAGCAGATCGTCGTTGTTGCTCGCGATTACCAAATCGTCGACGTAAAGTGCCACGAAGATCATGTATTTATCCCGCATGTTTTCTTCTTCTTCTTTGCTGGAACACGATGAGTCTTCATCCGTTGAACTTTCTTCATCTTCTAGAACTAATTCGGCTTTTGAACGCAGTCGCGTCTTCCACTGTCGAAGACGTCTTCCATAAACTGTGCGTCGCGGCTGACCAGCACACGACCACTCTTGATCTTTTCGAATCGATAAGCTTTCTCGTTAGACGCTTCTGGCGTCATGCAGAGTTTGAAAAGCCATTTGCCCTCGCGAGCACCGAGATTTAACTTGACACCTTTCGTCTCCGCGAAGCATCCTTTGGTTTTGAAGGTGACTGGCCCGACGTCCTTGGTGAATCTACCCACGGAGAACAGATTACGCGATAACATCGGGATCTGACACTCGTCCGTGAGCACACCTTTCTTGGTACCGCGTGGCTTCTTCATTGACGTCACGATGTCGCCTTTTACGATCGCTTGAACGACACCATCGTCTGCCAAGTGCACATCGACCGGATTAAAGACCTTGTAAATCTTCATGAACTTCTTGGAGCTCGTCATGTGCTGCGTCGCACCCAAGTCGACCAGCCACACGTTAATCGACTTGGCGACTTCACCACCAACCGAGAACAGATAATCGCCAAGATTTTCATCTTGCGCCACGTTCGAACGCTGGAATCGATGTCGTTCCGCGTCTTCTTGGATCCGCGAGGGGCATTCCGCGATCCAATGTCCTTGTTTCCCACACTTGTGGCACGCATCAGTCTTCTTACCTGGTCGTCCGTTTCGCTTGTTGTCTCTTGACATGAACGCTTGAGCTTGCCCATGCACGGATCCATCGACTCCTCCACCTTGCTCCTTGCGCTTCAAGTCTTCATGCATCAGACGAGACGTCACTAAATTCTATGTCAGCGAGTCGGATCTTGACTCCAGCGCCGTGATCAGGAATCGATAGGACTCGCTGAGACTGGCCAGAAGAGTGATGACCAAGTCATCTTCGCTGACCGGAGCACCAACCGCGTCGAGTTGCTCCGCCAGGGTCTTGAGCTTGTTGATGTGCTCTAGCACGTCACCACCTTCTCCCATCATTGTCGTGAAGAAACGGCGACGAAGAAGGAGCTTATTAACCAAGCTCTTCTTCTCGTAGTGTCCGTCCAGACGCGACCATGCATCGTACGCATTCTCCGCCGAGCGCACCAGTGGCAACTGCGAGTCCTCCATTGCGAGGCAGATGATCGCCATTGCCTTACGCGAATTCCTCTTGAACGTTGATTGGCCCAATGTCGACACGCAGTGCTCAAGCTTCACCTCCCCACTCACGACATCCCACAGGTCTCCCTCCTCCAGCACCATCTGCATCTCAAACTTCCACGTATGGAAGTTTGTTCCGGCGAACCTGTTGATGTGGGCGGTCGGCATGGCGTCCATTGAGAAAGCGTGGTCGAGGTCTTGGGCAGAGTCCGCAGGGTTTGGCCCATAACCAAAGTCGTTGGACAAAGCTGGTAAAATGCAAAGTGAATATATTTAGGTCCTCAGTTCGCAAAGTCTGCTGCTACTCTACGCCTACTTGATTCCTCGACTATGCGTTCCTAATCGCTATATCGTACATTACTAATCGTCTAGTCGCGCATTAGTAATCGCCACATCGCACATTACTAATTGTCTAGTCGCGCATTAGTAATCACCACATCACGCATTACTAATCGTCTAGTCGTACGTTTCTAATTCTGGTTGTGCGTTTCTAAACACCCAAACGTACCGAAAGTGGGGGGACGTCACTATCTGGCAGGACAGTGCTGGTGAACCCCAAACACCAGATCCCGAAGGCTTAACTTTTTTGTTTGCACGCCCCACCGGTATCGAACCAGTGACCTTTGGGATGGTACTGCCATACCAAACCGGCTGAGCCACAGAACACTTTTATAAAACGTCATGCCGAGGCGTATCATTAACAACACTCCCACTCGCCTCGGCAGACCTTGGTGTCTTGATCCCCAACATGCCTCGAAGATAGTCAAACTGCGCAGCAGAGATCGGTTTCGTCATGAGATCTGCTTTCATGTCCTTTGTAGCGCAGTACTGTAGCAACACTTGACCGTCTGCGACCTTCTCGCGCACGAAGTGATACCGGATGTCGATATGCTTCGTTCTTTTATGGAACTCGGGGTTCTTGACCAGCGCAATGGAACCTTGGTTATCTTCATAGATTTTGACTGCTTCGTCGTTCTTCATCTCGCCAAGCTTACACAAAAATGCTTTGATCCATACTGCTTCTTGTGTGGCTTCTGTCAACGCCATGTACTCGGCTTCCGTAGACGATAGAGCCACTGTACGCTGTTTCTTGATTCTCCAGCTGATACACCCATTGTTCATCAGGAACGCGTATCCACTTGTGCTTCGTCGAGTTTCCACATCACCAGCCCAGTCTGCATCTGAGTATCTTTGAAGCTTGTCATTGCTTGTGGCTTGAAATTCAATCCCATGGGTTTGTGTGCCTTGGACGTACCTGAACACGCGCTAGAGTGCTTGCCAATGTGTCGGACAAGGGTCCGCTGCAAACTGGCTGAGCACTCCCACTGCAGCTGCGAGATCCGGGCAATTTCCTACCAGGCATCCAACAGCCTTACGATATGGAACGTTTGCCATCGTGTCTTCGTGCTTGCATCCTCCTTCGCACATGGACCTTGTCAGCTTTAGCCCGGGTTCTTGTGGAGTCTTTACTGGATTGCTAAGTTCCATGCCGAATTTCTGGAGGATATCCTTCACGAATTTGGACGGACGAATCGAGATTGTGCCGACCGTGAAATCTTGATCAACTTACATACCGAGAAAATGCTTGAGATTTCCCAATTCCGTCATGTCAAAACGATGACCCAGCGCCTTCTTTGTTGACTTGAGCAGATCGTCGTTGTTGCTCGCGATTACCAAATCGTCGACGTAAAGTGCCACGAAGATCATGTATTTATCCCGCATGTTTTCTTCTTCTTCTTTGCTGGAACACGATGAGTCTTCATCCGTTGAACTTTCTTCATCTTCTAGAACTAATTCGGCTTTTGAACGCAGTCGCGTCTTCCACTGTCGAAGACGTCTTCCATAAACTGTGCGTCGCGGCTGACCAGCACACGACCACTCTTGATCTTTTCGAATCGATAAGCTTTCTCGTTAGACGCTTCTGGCGTCATGCAGAGTTTGAAAAGCCATTTGCCCTCGCGAGCACCGAGATTTAACTTGACACCTTTCGTCTCCGCGAAGCATCCTTTGGTTTTGAAGGTGACTGGCCCGACGTCCTTGGTGAATCTACCCACGGAGAACAGATTACGCGATAACATCGGGATCTGACACTCGTCCGTGAGCACACCTTTCTTGGTACCGCGTGGCTTCTTCATTGACGTCACGATGTCGCCTTTTACGATCGCTTGAACGACACCATCGTCTGCCAAGTGCACATCGACCGGATTAAAGACCTTGTAAATCTTCATGAACTTCTTGGAGCTCGTCATGTGCTGCGTCGCACCCAAGTCGATCAGCCACACGTTAATCGACTTGGCGACTTCACCACCAACCGAGAACAGATAATCGCCAAGATTTTCATCTTGCGCCACGTTCGAACGCTGGAATCGATGTCGTTCCGCGTCTTCTTGGATCCGCGAGGGGCATTCCGCGATCCAATGTCCTTGTTTCCCACACTTGTGGCACGCATCAGTCTTCTTACCTGGTCGTCCGTTTCGCTTGTTGTCTCTTGACATGAACGCTTGAGCTTGCCCATGCACGGATCCATCGACTCCTCCACCTTGCTCCTTGCGCTTCAAGTCTTCATGCATCAGACGAGACGTCACTAAATTCTATGTCAGCGAGTCGGATCTTGACTCCAGCGCCGTGATCAGGAATCGATAGGACTCGCTGAGACTGGCCAGAAGAGTGATGACCAAGTCATCTTCGCTGACCGGAGCACCAACCGCGTCGAGTTGCTCCGCCAGGGTCTTGAGCTTGTTGATGTGCTCTAGCACGTCACCACCTTCTCCCATCATTGTCGTGAAGAAACGGCGACGAAGAAGGAGCTTATTAACCAAGCTCTTCTTCTCGTAGTGTCCGTCCAGACGCGACCATGCATCGTACGCATTCTCCGCCGAGCGCACCAGTGGCAACTGCGAGTCCTCCATTGCGAGGCAGATGATCGCCATTGCCTTACGCGAATTCCTCTTGAACGTTGATTGGCCCAATGTCGACACGCAGTGCTCAAGCTTCACCTCCCCACTCACGACATCCCACAGGTCTCCCTCCTCCAGCACCATCTGCATCTCAAACTTCCACGTATGGAAGTTTGTTCCGGCGAACCTGTTGATGTGGGCGGTCGGCATGGCGTCCATTGAGAAAGCGTGGTCGAGGTCTTGGGCAGAGTCCGCAGGGTTTGGCCCATAACCAAAGTCGTTGGACAAAGCTGGTAAAATGCAAAGTGAATATATTTAGGTCCTCAGTTCGCAAAGTCTGCTGCTACTCTACGCCTACTTGATTCTTCGACTATGCGTTCCTAATCGCTATATCGTACATTACTAATCGTCTAGTCGCGCATTAGTAATCGCCACATCGCACATTACTAATTGTCTAGTCGCGCATTAGTAATCACCACATCACGCATTACTAATCGTCTAGTCGTACGTTTCTAATTCTGGTTGTGCGTTTCTAAACACCCAAACGTACCGAAAGTGGGGGACGTCACTATCTGGCAGGACAGTGCTGGTGAACCCCAAACACCAGATCCCGAAGGCTTAACTTTTTTGTTTGCACGCCCCACCGGTATCGAACCAGTGACCTTTGGGATGGTACTGCCATACCAAACCGGCTGAGCTACAGAACACTTTTATAAAACGTCATGCCATGGCGTATCATTTACAACAGTTTTAACCCACGATGCAACCAAGAAGTGGTATTTCGTTCGCTGCGAATATACACTTCTTCAGGTTCGCGAACAACTCATGCTCTCGCAGTAGCGTAAGAACTCTCCGGACGTGGATTCTATGAGCCTCCTTGTCCGTCTTTACATACATAGCCCGGTTACGGACAAAGACATTGTCGAAGTAACTCGATGATCGCAACAGATTCGTATAACATATGTTAAACGTTGCGAGGGTGTTACTTAGCCCCTGTGGCATTACTAACCACTCCCAGAGCATACCAATGAGGGTGCTCATTGCTTTGTACGGGATGTCCCGTTCACGCTTGAGGATCTGATAGAATCCATCAATCAAATCCATGGATGGAAAGATGGTACTTTTGCCATACCATCTATGATGACGTCCTTTCTTGGGATCGGCGTTTGAGCCGGTACCGTTGCAGCATTAAATTTGTTGAACGCGTGCACTATCCGCCCCCCTCCTGTTGCTTTTCGCACACAGAAGGTCAGAGAGCTATGTGGGGAAGTTGATTCCCTCACATGACACACCGCTAAATGATCGGCAAAGAATTTGCCGATCGCTGTGACCTGTTCACGAGGCAGTGGCCACTGCTTCATGACACAGTATTTCGAACCAGGTTTCAGTTCGATCTCATGCCGAGTGCCTTTGTCTTTGGGCAGCTCGCATGGCACGGATTCCAGGAAAACATTCCTGAATTCCACCAAATCCTGATACAAAGGATTTGTCTTTATAGACTCTTAAGATTGAGACGTGCATCACTCAATCCGGGTCTCCTCATTGACGACACTCTCGTCCATAGATGAACTACTGAAAACCTTTTCTTTCTCAGCAAACACTTGTTCTGACCGAATATCGGCGACGAACTCGTCCTCTGTGACGAGTACGCAGATCTGCTTGATCTTGCCACTACGCAGATCCAGCAAGAATCCTTTAGATTCTGGCGTTGGCATTTGACTACCTCCGAAGCTGACTTCGGGGGCGTCACCAGATCAAGCGTTTAAGCGCCTACACTTGATCCGTCATTCACCAAGACATTTACTGACTCGGTGATTTCCTGGGAAAACACATCCGCATGTGGTTGAGGATCCACACCCTCAGCATAACTCTCTCGGGAGTAATTGCTCTCAGGAACGCTAAAGGTTTCTTTCGTTACGTGTCTTATCACGGTCACGTCCTCTTTGATCGACTCTTTTTCAGTCAAGCGGGCTTGCTCTACGATCGACTCTCTGATAGTCGATCTCGCTGCAACGTGTTATCCATCCTGAACAACACTAGTCTCTCTTCTCGAATGCACCCTTCTTGGTATGCATCCGTGTTCCATTCCACTCGATCTCTTCGAGTGGTGAACCTTCAGCGCAGCCCGTGTCTCTACACAGGTGCCGGAATCTGGTTCCACAGTGCAGTGGCCTTCTACACTGTGATCTTGTGCAATCGCACTATCGACCGTACCACAAGTGAGGCCATCGCACTCACTCGTAGTACATCCACACGCTTGTGGACGCTCCAAGACGTTCATTAGATGGCCATCCGATGAAGAAACGGCAGGCATATTCACGGATCGATGCTGCCAGCTGACCCATGACCGGTACCTTCTAAGCCATGGCAGACCGAGGATGACATCAAATTTGCCATCCAAATATATTACGATGAAGTTATCATCGTACTACTTTTCTTCCAGCATGTAGTGAATTGCCACTACACGTTTGTTCACTGTTACGGATGTGCCTGTAGCAAGGCACACCGTCATCCTCGTTGGAGGGAACTCTCGCTCAACATGGTTTGACCTACTATCTTCTAGCGACTGGCGTCGAATAAAATTGTTCGACGCCCCACAGTAAACTAGGACGCAATGTGACATTCCACTTGTCACTTCGATCTTCAAAGTAATGAGGGACTCCTCATCTCTAGGGGCAGTAACACACAGGGACTGCGTGTTGGGAGCAATCTTTGTCAAGAGTTCTGCAAATTCTCTTGACGTTGCTGGATCAGCAGGGTGCTCCGCCCCTACTGACCCTGACCGTTTTTTGAGGGTCCGACTTGCTGTCGCGGCTTGGCGACATGGTCGGACCCACGCCTCGGACCCTTCCTTGGCCAACGGCGGTCATCACGTCCTGTCTTTGGACGTGTCGCAGTTGTCGGGACACTACACTTATAAGCGTAGTGTCCAATCTTCTGACAGCGATGGCATCTCGCCGTTCGCTTGTGACTCAGAGAGCGAGAGTTCTCGCTCTTGATGTAAAAAAGGTCCATTGGTTCGGGACCTCCTGTTTCCTGTCGCCTTGTCGGACGATAGTTTAACGAGTTAGCCTGAGACTGTCTCAGGATGAAGTCTTTTTGTTCCGCATACGCAATCGCCCTTTCCTGCGTATGGAAGTCCTCTTGTAACATGTAGGTCTTCACCGTCCCATCCATAAGGCCGTCGATGAACACGTTGATGAGTGTGTGCTCATCAACAGGGTTTTCCGAGACGCTACTCGCAAGGTAGCGCAGGTGCTGTGCGTAGGCGTGAACGTCACGCTTACCTTGCTTAAGCCTCAAGAGTGCAGACTGTGCTCTGAATTCGGCTCTCGGCGGCTCAAACGTCTCTTAAGCCGAGACTTCAAGACCTCCAACGACTCAAACACGTTTGGGTCGTGAAGCTTGAGCCCTAAGGCCCAAGTATTTGCTCGTCCTGTCAATTTTAACAGGGCGAAAGTGACTTGCATCTCTTTACCCTCGATGTGAAGGTTCCTGATGGCATCGTCTAACTCAACGAACCATCTTTATAAGGAATCTTCATCGGTTCTCTTGTCCCTTGAGATATCAATCTTCAAGGTTCGGGTCGACGCGTGTGCATCGGCACGCCCATCGACTCTTGAGAGCCTTGCTGCTGTAGTAAGGCTATCTTCTGTCATTCGACGGCAAGTTCCCCTTGTAGGAAGTTGTAAATAGCAGCATGTTGCTGGTCTCTGCTTAGAGACTCCAACATACCACTGATGACGGGGTCGCCCATGAGCACACTCATGCGGCCGACTACCTCCCATTCTGAGTCACTCAGATGGGAGTAGCCGTCACGTGTGACGTAAAAGACGTCGTCTTCTACGATTAATAGTTCATGTAGGACGGACACTAAGTAGTCGTTGGACGGACTACGAAGTGCTACCAGGTGTGCGGGGCACCTTTTGTTTGGAAAGCCGCACAACTTCACGTACACTGGTACGTGCAGAGGAAGCTAATCTACTTGAACGACTCGATCAAGTAAAGGTAAAAAGAGAACTGTATTTGATACACTTAAGCTATCAGTATAACTTTAATCTTTATCTAAATGTATTAAACTACGTCGTCTTATGACGAAGACCCTCTCACCACTCATTGCACGCGTCTAGCAGTAATTGGTGGTATTCTATGGTTGCTATGTCTTATATCGACCAATCTTGGAGCAGCAAATGAATATTATCCAAAAGGGGATAACACCCTTCAGGATTATCCATCTCGGATAATATCGGTAGAATATTGTCATACTAGACAATATTATATTTCATGTAACGGGCTACCCCGTTACAATTATCGTCATCAGGCATCATCATTCTTGTAGCTAGTGTTAGTTTGGCTTGAACACTATCATTTCTATTGCGAGCATCGTTTTCGGTATCCGCTCGTTCTTGCTCCTAACTTACTGGCTATAGGCTTCTTCGCTGTGTAGGCATTTTTTGTTAATGGATTGCACTTGCGTGATTTGACCTCACACAAACCTTGCATTTTGATCCGCGCAGACTTTTCCTGCGTGGCGTTATGATAGGTGTAACGGGGCACCCTGAAGCTTGCACTGGTAACAGTACAAGCTACTTATTCTGATGACAGAATAAGGCGGTGCCTCGTAACTTCACGTACACTCGTACGTGCAGAGGAAGACGGTAAGAAGAAGCGAGTACTTGGTTAAAGTAAAAAGTAGAACTGTATTTATAATAGTTAATGTCTGTAATAAACCCCCTGTTTATCTTCATCTAACTATGTTTAAATACAAATGTGTATATTAACTATCTGCTCACCACTCATTGCGTTCGTCTGTCGTGGCGCGTATTCGTTGGTTGACATAATGGCCTATATCAACCAGTTAGGAACTATTCGTAAGTGCTGCAGAATATTGTCCTTATGACAATATTCTGAGAATATAACTACTGTATAAGAGTTATATTCTCAGAATATTGTATATAACTACTGTATAAGAGTTATATTCTCAGAATATTGTCATAAGGACAATATTCTGCAGCACTTACGAATAGTTCCTAACTGGTTGATATAGGCCATTATATTAACCAACGAAGACGCGCCACGACAGACGAACGCAATGAGTGGTGAGCAGATAGTTGATTTACACATTTGTATTTAGACATAGTTAGATGAAGATAAATAGTTATTTATTGCAGACATTAACTATTATAAATACAGCTCTACTTTTTACTTCAACCAAGTACTCGCTTCTTCTTACCGTCTTCCTCTGCACGTACGTGTAACGGGGCACCCTGAAGCTTGTACTGGTGACAGTACAAGCTACTTATTCTGATAACAGAATAAGGCGGTGCCTCGTAACTTCACGTACACTCGTACGTGCAGAGGAAGACGGTAAGAAGAAGCGAGTACTTGGTTAGAGTAAAAAGTAGAACTGTATTTATAATAGTTAATGTCTGCAATAAATCACTATTTATCTTCATCTAACTATGTCTAAATACAAATGTGTAAATCAGTTATCTGCTCACCACTCATTGCGTGCGTCTGTCGTGGCGCGTCTTCGTTGGTTGATATAATGGCCTATATCAACCAATTAGGAACTACTTGGAAGTGCTACAGAATATTGTCCTTATGACAATATTCTGAGAATATAACTCTTATAGTTATATTCTATTAACAATTTCTTATAAATTGTTATGTAACGATTCACCCCGTTACATCACCCCCCCTAACCATCAGTCACTTTAGTGACTGATTGACTAAATGGATACTCGTCCCAAATCATTTGGGACGGGGTTTGCACTTGTTGGTCCGCGTCCACTTTCCAACATCTCATCGCATGGTAAACAAGCCCATGCGATGCGCGAGCAAGGCCGCCGAGAGCGCGTCTGCTCGTCTCTGTGCGGACGCCGAAGCAGAAACTACAGCAACTGATGTCCCATCGGTTGCTGAATCGACTCAGCCTGTATCACCTGGTGATGCAGGCGCTGGTCATGAAGACACTCGTGTCTTCACAGAGTACGAGCTCGGTGTCTCGTACTCTCCTGATACGGATGACGGATCCGTATCGACGGCAATTGAATCCAAGCCGCCTGCCAAGCGTGGCATGGACGATGCTTTGCGTCGCAGCATCTTTGGTTCATCTGATGAGTCAGATGAACCATCGCCAACGAAGGCGCTCGAGGTCGCGAGACTCGGGCGCTAATAGTGGTGTCGTTTCTCCAATGGACACCACTTCACAGCCAGTGCCAGTACTTCTGTCGGCACGTCGCAGGAAGAGCGGGACCGCAATGTGTTGCGTCTCGCTCCAGAAAAGAAGGCATGGATGCCTCCTAAATCTGTCATGGATCACTTGTCGGCGACGACGAGTGATCGTTATCAGGCACGATTGTTCGATTCGTCGAGATTCATCACCTTGACCCCAGCGCGAAAGACTATCGCGCTGAACATGAAGTTCTTCATCGATGCTTTCTTCAGACATCGATGGTACAGTGGGAATCACAAACGTGATGGTCCCTCACTACTTCAGGCGTGGAACGCCTACATCCATAATCTCGAGGATGTAGGTCGTGACGCTTGGAACGACAAACTTATCAAAGCTCGTGATAAGTTTGAAAAGCGAACCCCGACAGGTGCACGCTACAAGCTGCATCGTCTGTCAAGGGAGAAAGGATTACCCTGCCTCTCTTGGGGAGACTCGTGCCCATGTTGTGTGAACAACTCTGCACGAGCACCTAAGGAGGCTTACCTCCTTACCAGCCCGTGGTGGCGCGTACGTGTCTCTACTGAGATGTACGAAGGGATTGACAACCTGAAATCCCTTTACGACCGTGCCGGGAAGACTTTCTCCGGCGGTCCTTCTGCGGCACAGGATGTGTCGCGTCGTACTGCTCGACCAGACCCAGTACGTCAACCATCAGTGGGAGCGGGGCTCCCAAGAATCCCAGGACGGGGGATAGCCGCGCCACCGGACGAGGGTAACTCGTCCGACGTCCGTTCACGTCGCGGTGGTTCAACAGCTGCTCTACTAGATGGCGCTGGCCACCGCGAGAGTCCTCTAATGGAGGTGGAGGAGGAGGAAAGACGCTCTCCACACGATCATGTGGATCGGTGTGTTCCCGAGAGCTTCTTTGATCGCGTAACGCAAGGGTTACGCGACGATCTCGAGCATGAGCGGAATAGGCGTCTCCAGATGGTGGACACTGCCTCGAAGCATCGAGCTGAGTTTGCCTTTGCTCAGCTTGAGAACGAGAGATCTCTGACATCTCTTCGTGACGAGCTAAGGGTAGCTCGTGGGATTGTTGATCGGTCTCGGGCTGAGATAACTGCTCTTCAGACCCTTGTTGATGCCCACCATCAGGAGCACAAGGCTCTCTGCGAGATGCTTGAGCGCAAGGGCGTTCTTCATCGGAAGAAGCAGCGTACTGATGGTACGGCTTAAGCCGACCAACGTAAAACGTGGGATGCGTTCGCATCTTACGTGGTAACTCGATCGTGTATGCATTGCCTAGGCGGTGCAATACACGAAATGGACCAATGTACTTGGGTAGTAGTTTACTGCTACCCAAGTTAGTCACTACATGTTTTGGTAGATTAACCGTAGACAGTAGGACTAAGTCACCTTTATTAAATAAAGAGTGTTTGCCCTTCCATTCTTGTCAGCGTTTTGCTTTTGCTTATCCACCGCTTCGGCGATGGAGTCTTGCACAAAACGGACTACCGTTTCACGAGCCAGTATGAACTCATCTGATGACTCGTTAGCTTCAGTGTGCTGTGAGCGCACTGCAGCGACAACAACCTTTTCTTCAGTGAGGGCTTCCGCACTCTCACTGGGATCATTGTCTTCAGTGAGGGCTTCCGCACTCTCACTGGCATCATCTTCTTCGATATCGATGTTATCGATATCGGCATCAAGCTGCAATGACTTCTTCGTCAGGCGTGATGAGCGTGAACCAAATCGGTTTTTGCTCGCGCGAGTCCCTCCCCCCTTAAACCAGAGTTACACTCTAGTAAGGTGGGTACACGCGGATGGCGCAAGCCATTCACGTAAAACGGTGTATGTGTCGTGGACGCATGCACCGAGTTGTTGATGGCAAACTCTACCATCGGCAAAAACTCACTCCAACTCTTAAAGGAGTGTACGTATCCTCGAAGTATCTCTTCAAGGACACGATTGGCACGTTCCGTCTGACCATCTGACTCTGGATGATCAGATGTTGACATCTTCAAGCGCGTTCCGAGTGATTTGAACACGGAACGCCAGAAATCAGCAGTGAATCGTGGATCTCTGTCTGATACGAGTTCACGGGGCAACCCATGAAGTCGGAAGATGGTGTCAATAAAGACACAAGCACAGCCACTTGCCGTGATTGTCTCTGGTACAGCCACAAGGTGTACCATTTTGCTGAATCTGTCAACAAATACGAGAATACCCGTATTCCCGCGTGCGTCTTTGGGTAACCCGAAGACGAAATCCGATGAGATGGATTCCCAGCACTCAGCCGGAACCGGTAGAGGCTGTAAAGGTGCACGCAGTGAAGGACTTGACTTCACTCGTTGGCAGACTTCGCATGCGCGAACATACTTTCGCACAAACTGATACTGGCGGGGCCAGTAAAAGTCTCGACTTACCGTGAGATATGTTTTCTCTCGGCCACGATGTCCTCCTATAGGAGCATCGTGATACTCGAACATGATCCGCAAACGCAGATCAGTATCATCTGGAATGACAACACGTGGTGTGTCACCAGAAACGGCTGTATAGTACAGTAAACCGTTACGAGTAGTGTATCGATCTGATGCAGATCGATACGCAGAACGACAATCGTTTCAACGATTCTCGAGATGGTTGGGAGAGATGTGACAACAACTTCACTATCTCACCATCTTGGGCGTATGCCCGCCTCACATCATCATACAACGTTGTAGATGGAACTGAGGACGTCATAACCGCAACAGTGACTGTCTCACTGTTGGGTTTCGCGACTGTTTCAAAGTCGGGACGACGTGAGAGTGCATCAGCGACGACATTAAGTCGTCCTGGTTTGTACTCGACCGTAAAGTTGTATTCTGCAAAGAATGACAACCACCGCGCCATTCGTTGTGAAAGGTGCGGGCTGTTCACTGCCGTGCGTAAGGACGCATGGTCAGTGTAAACAACAAGAAGGGTCTATCTCCTAATAGATAGACTCTGAACTTCGCGAGTGCATACTTCATGGCAAGGAGTTCCTTGTCATGCACTGGATAGTTCCGCTCAGCTGGTTGCAGCTGACGCGACTGATAACAGACGACGCGTTCAACGCCTTCAAGGTCGTACTGCATTAATGCACAGCCGATTGCGAAATCGCTGGCATCACAGACCACATGAAATGGCCTGTCCTGATCGGCTATTGCTAGGACTGGGGATTGTATCAAGCTCTGCTTGATACCCTCAAAAAGGCGTTGACATTCAGCGTTCCATAACCACCTCTCGTTCTTTTTCAACAAACGAGAGAGGTGTACAGTCATCTCGGCGTAATTGCGTGAATACTTATGCAAATACGCCGCTAGATAAGGAATTTTCGAAGACCTTTGACATCGACCGGCACGGGCCAGTCGGTGATCGCCTTGATCTTTTCGGGATCAGGACGTACACCGTTCTTACCAACGATGCACCCAAGAAGTGGTATTTCGCTTGCTGCAAATATACACTTCTTGAGGTTTACATACAATTGATGCTTTCGCATGATTGTAAGAACTTGTCGGACGTGGTACTTGTGAACCTCAACGTCCGACTTTCCATCCATAGCTCGACTATGGATGAATACGTCATCGAAATAACTCGGCGCGAATTCTCGTACTGGCCTCAACAGATGTGATACACACCTGTTGAACGTGGCAGGGGCATTACTGAGCCCTTGTGGCATTACTAGCCATTCCCAGAGCATGCCGCTAGGCGTGCTAACTGCGGTATAGGGTATATCCCGTTCCCGCATTAGGATTTGATAGAAGCCATCCATCAAATCCATGGACGAAAAGATGGTACTCTTTGACATACCATCAATGATTACGTCCTTCCTCGGTATCGGCGTCTGAGCCGGTACCGTTGCAGCGTTCAATTTGTTAAACGCGTGCACTATCCGCCACCCTCCTGTTGCTTTTCGCACACAGAAGGTCGGAGAGCTATGTGGGGAAGTTGATTCCCTCACATGGCCCGCTGCTAAACGATCGGCAAAGAACTTGTCGATCGCAAGTACTGTTCACGAGGCAGTGGCCACTGCTTCATGACACAGTACTTCGAGCCTGGTTTAAGCTCGACTTCGTGTCGAATACCTTTATCCTTCGGTAATTCGCACGGAACAGTTTCAGGGAATACATCCTTGAATTCAACCAAATCTTCATAGAGAGGATTTTCCTTGAGCGATTCCCATGATTGGGACTCATATCGCTCAATTCGTGTCTTTTCATCTAGGACACTCTCGTCCATAGATGAACTACTGAAACTCTCTCGTTCTCAGTAAACACTGTTGCTGACCTTATGTCGGTTACATACTCGTCTTCAGCGACGAGTATGCAGATCTGCTTGACTTTGCCACTACGCAGATCACGCAAGAATCTTTTATGTTCGAGCGTTGGCAACTGAGTGATCTCCGAAGTTAACTTCGGAGGCGCAATCAGATCAAGTGTATAAGCGCCTACACATGATCCGTTATTGACTATGACATTCAATGTCTCTGTCATTTCCTGGGGACTTATTCCCTCAGGCTTCGAAGGACTTATTCCTTCGTCTTCCCGGGGACTTATTCCCGCGGGTTTCGGGGAACTTATTTCCGCCGTATTTGTAATCTTGGGACTTATTCCCTTTACTTCCTCTAGCTGGGGTTGCGCAACCACAGCGAGATCCTCTACGAAAGACTCTCCAGTCGATCTAGGATTATCGTTTCGCTTAACCTGAGCGATCGATTGTTTCTCTTCTAGATGTTCCCCTCTAGGGATACATCTTTGTCCCAGTCCACCCGACTTATTCGAGTGGTGGACCTTCGGCGCAGCCTGTGTTTCCTCACAGCCGCCGGAACTTTGCTCGAAGTGTAACCGTTTGGTACACTAAGGTTTTGTGCAGTCGTACTAACGACCGTACCACAAGTGAGGCCATCGCACTCACTCGTAGTACATCCACACGCTTGTGGACGCTCCAAAACGTTCATCAGATGGCCATCTGATGAACAAGCGGCAGAGCATCGTTACTGTCCGATGTTGCCAGTTTACCCGTGGTTCGTACCTTCTGAGCCACGGTATTCCAGGATGACATCAAATTTGTCATCCAAATCCAATACGATAAAGTCATCGTCGTATTGGGTATCTTCTAGCGTATAGTGAATCTTCACTATACGCTTCATATTTGATTACGGATGCGCCTGTCGCAAGACGTACCGTCATCCTCGTAGGAGGTGTGTCACATTCACTGAATTTAAAGTGACCATCTTCTAGCGATTGGCGTCGCACAAAATTGTTGGACGCCCCACAATCGACTAGAGCTCGAAGGGACAACTTATTCGTCACTTCGAGTTTCAAAGTAATGAGTGAGATCTCATTACCTAGAGCAGCAACGCACAATGTCTGTGTGTTGGGAGCAACCTTCATCAAGAGGCCTACAAATTCTCTTGACGTTGCTGGATCAGTAGGGTGCTCCGCACCTACTGATCCTGTCCGTTTTTGACGGTCCATCCCGTTGTTGCGTCTTTGCACCAACTGCGGACCCTCGTCCCTGCCCCTTTCTCATGGGTGGACGGTCACTACGCCCAGTGTCGCGAGACACTGGACGAGGAGCACTACACTCGTAAGCGTAGTGTCCTGTCTTTTGACATCTGTTGCATCTCTGCAACTTCTTGTAGCCTGTAGAGCGAGCCTTCTCGCTCTCTACATAACAGAGTTCCATCGGCTCTGGACCTCCGTTGTCATATCGTCTCGGTTGACGATATGATGTCGAGCTGGCGCGAGCCTGTCTCAGACTGAAGTCTTCCTGCTCCGCAATTGAAATGGCTTGTTCTAGTGAATCTAGTTCAAGCCGGAACAGGTGAGTCTTGACGGGACCATCCGCAAGACCCTGCATGAACACCGAAACCAACGTGTGTTCATCCACCGGATTGGAACTTATACAACTCGTGAGATGTCGTATATGTTGAGCGTAAGCGTGCACATCACGCTTACCCTGCTTGAGCTTCAAGAGTTCGGTTCGAGCTCTGAACTCAGCTCTAGGCAGTTCAAACGTTTGTCTGAGCCGCGACTTGAAGACTTCCAACGACCCAAACGCATATGGGTCGTGCAGCTTGAGCCCCAGTGCCCAAGTCTTGGCACGTCCTGCCAGATTTGACTGGGCAAATGCAACTTGCATATCCCCGTCGTCGATGCGACGCGCCCTTATGGCGTCATCCAATTCGACGAACCATCTCAAGAGGGAGTCTTCTTCGACCCCCCTATACTTTGAGATGTCAATCTTCAAAGTCTCGGGCCGACGCGAGTGCATCGACCCGCCAGCAGCAGCCTGCTGCTGTCTCAACAGTTCAAACTGTTGAGCACCTTGTTCTCTCAACAACTCTGCTTGTTGAGAACCTTGTTGGTGAAGCAAGGCTACTTTCTCGCGTTCTGCGTCAAGTTCATTTTGAATGAACTTGGCGATAGTAGCATGTTGGGCATCTCTATTGAGAGCCTCTAGCATGACGCTAACAGCATGGATGCCCATGGTCGAACCCATTCGTTCAACCGCATCCCATTCGACATCGCTCAAATGGGAGTAGCCGTCACGCGTAGCGTGAAAGCTTTGGTCATCTTCATCATCCAACATATTCATGTTGGATGTGAACGCGGTCCTTGGACGGACTACGAAGTGCTACCAGGTGTAACGGGGCACCCTGAAGCTTGTACTGGTGACAGTACAAGCTACTTATTCTGATAACAGAATAAGGCGGTGCCTCGTAACTTCACGTACACTCGTACGTGCAGAGGAAGACAGTAAGAAGAAGCGAGTACTTGGTTAGAGTAAAAAGTAGAACTGTATTTATAATAGTTAATGTCTGCAATAAATCACTATTTATCTTCATCTAACTATGTCTAAATACAAATGTGTAAATCAGTTATCTGCTCACCACTCATTGCGTGCGTCTGTCGTGGCGCGTCTTCGTTGGTTGATATAATGGCCTATATCAACCAATTAGGAACTACTTGGAAGTGCTACAGAATATTGTCCTTATGACAATATTCTGAGAATATAACTCTTATAGTTATATTCTATTAACAATTTCTTATAAATTGTTATGTAACGATTCACCCCGTTACAGTACGAGTGTACGTGAAGTTACGAGGCACCGCCTTATTCTGTCATCAGAGTAAGTAGCTTGTACTGTCACCAGTACAAGCTTCAGGGTGCCCCGTTACACCGTTGCAATAGGAGTCGATTGCACCAGACATCATTTCTCGTGGTGGACCCATCGTACTAACAACGGCATCATCACTTTTCACCGTAGACATGGCTCCACGTAAATGAGAACCTGAACGCATGATCTGTACTACTTGCGAAGTATTGACTTTCCTCGCGAAGCACGAGCTATGTTCAGGCAGAAATTCATCAAAGCAATCAAGTCGCGAATAGTGGTCATTTCCTGCAGTCCTTTCGTCGAGAATGCAAAGCAGCATGACACTGCTACAGCCCTGACGACGCGTTTGTGGCAGATCCAAGTGTATCATTCACAACGGTCCAGCGTTGCGTTCTCGCGAAAAGAAGACAATACGATCAAACAATCACATGAACACGATGAGCTGGATTATGTTTAGGTTACTGGCTACCGACTCGGTGTCATGGCTAGTCGACTCGCTCACTTTCCTCGAGCGTACATCGGCTTGTAGTTTCATACGGTTGCTTCGTAAAGAAGCGCTCAATTATTCATGCTCCACGGATGTCCTTATAGCTCTGCAATTTTTGAGTGAGGGAGACCGTGGTCGAGACTTGTTTTGTCAACATTCTTACGTGGCATGCAGCTCCGGGAATCGGTTCCGTAGCCACTGAGACAGAAACGCCAAGACCTCGTCTTGCTCCGGGTCTTCAAATACGCTATGGAACACACCGTCGAATGCAGCAAATTCTTTGTCCGTATTGGCAAGTTTGTCATAGAACCTCCTCGTGACCCCTTGATCAGCTACGTGGTCTTCCGAGCCAACGAGGAAGAGCATGCTCAGCGCACAAAAGTCGCTGCCAGCTTGTTGTATGTGCTTGTCTTTCGTCAATCGGTGCATGGCACGAAGCGTTTGTTGCATGGTCCTTGCAGTGATATCGCTCATGGTCGCTAGTGAATCAGCCTTAAAGTCCTGCAGCGTGCCGGGATCTCGCCAAAGCAGATGGTAGTCAACGCCCGGCACAAGTCGCACCCGAGGCAATAGTAGAGACAGTGGCTGGATGAATGCTGCTTGCACCTTCCAGAGAGTTGACATCTCCATGCCCACGGTCGGTCCTGCCCAGAACCCAGCGCAGAACTTGTGCTGTCCAGAGAGTACCACGTGCAGTCCCACAAGTGATCCAAATGACGTGCCCGCAATGATCAAAGGCGGCGACAAGTGACTGGTCAGCGGGAAGATGGATGCCTTGGCAAACGTGACGTACGCGTTCGTGTCTTCTACGAGCTGCCGAAAGCTGCGAACGTGACCTCGTGTCGCATGATGATCGCAGTCACTCGCGCCGTGGTTCACCAAGTCGTACGTGATGATACCGAAACCTTCTTCACACATCCGCTCGTACAAGGACAAGTACCGACGGCAGTGATCACCTACTCCATGCAGATAAAGCACGACACCTCGCAGCGCATGGTGATGTGGTGGGTAGAGCGAATAGTAGAAGAGCTCATGGCTGCGGAAGCTCTGGAACCTGCCTTCAAAGTGGCGCAACCCCAATGGTGTGTAGGTGCTGAAAGACGTCGAAGATAATGATGAGTACGTCGACGACGGCGGTGCCATTGACGACCACGTTCCAGCCGACATCCTCGATCACTTGCAGCTTGAACTTTGACACCAATCGAGATAGACTCGGACGGCTTTCGTATCAATCAATTCAGTTCAAGCCGCTCGAGTTAAAGCACGGAGAGTCAACGAAATCGACATGAGCTCGAGGCTGGAGATGCTTTGGTAAACAGGCGAGTCGCGGTATGACGAACGGTGCTTATTCTCTGCGCCCACAATCGATACTCTCTAACCACGTCGTACGATCGCTGGTGTAGATGAGCCATTTGACTCATTCCGATGGCAAGAAAATGACGACCAGTTGATTGAGTGGACTGAGAGGAGGGAGACCCTACAGATTCTGACAGAGTAGACTTAGACGTCACTGAGTATGGCAACGAATACAACGACGAGAGTTACAAGACGCTTACAGGCGCTTATCTTTAGTAACAATCAACATGGACCCGCCATGCTGATGGGAGTAGTTCACAACACGGAGGCTCTTTTCTTTGCACGTATACCTTCTTCTACTACAGACCTGCAGCAGTACCATGACACGTCAGTTGACTTGACGTTTTTCCGACTCTCTTTCGGTCTGTTCACCCTGCTGCGCTGCAACGTACAGAGTCGGCTGCTTACATTTTCTACTTCTCGCTCATGAAGCTGCATACTGACTGGGATCGCAATGATAACTACCGTCGCCACTAATAATCCATTTTTTGAGAGCCGCAGGAAGATACGCTTCAGCTCAAACTACTGACTGTGTGAAACACCCACTGTAGCGTATGACATGCGATGTTTTCGGCCTTGCATCATCGACATGGCAGTCATCCAGGCTAATATAACTGGACCAGCATCATGACATGGTTGCGCAAGGATGGACACAATTTTGATGTCTGGATTTCATCCTGACATCGGGCAGTGGGTTTTTACGGCAGGCAGTCTTTGCCATGCACATGTAGAGGATAGGAGAGAAGCTCTCCAATCAACCTGAGGCGGAGATGGCGCCGTATGTGCCTGCATATTCTGCTTTCGCGGCGTCGTTTATCAACCATCGCACATAACTCGCAGCTCAACGTATTCAATAACGATAGTCGCACTCGACCAGGTCATCCTGTGGCTTGTCAGGTTGCGTCCACGAGGCCTAAGATACCGCCGGCATGTGCCTCCGCCCTCAATATGCAAGCCGCATTGTCTGCAATAACTCACTGCTCCGTGCCAACAAAAGAAGCTGTAGGGAGCGGGTATGCACAGAGTCATCAGTTATCAGCGTGTTCAAGCGCAAGCAAGCGTTTCTGGTAGTAACTCTCCAACTACGACTTGGCAGCATGTAGCATGAAAGGAGAACCTCGCTGCGAGCAGTTGAGATATTCGTGACAGACGATGTGGTCAAAGACGACCGCGTAACGCACGCGTCATCTCATACTTTGCTGCATCAAAGTAAACCATTCATATGACTGCACTTTTCTGAGCACGAAAACGGTGTTTCTTGATCGAGGGTCTAGCAGTTTGACAAGAAAGATGACCGCATGAGCTTGTGAAATATTCTAAGCGCAAAGTACACTCGTGTGAGAGCATCTCAGTAACCGCGTAGCCTCCGAGCACACGTACAGGCAGGCACCATGCATGTCCTGGACATGCTTAACTGTCAAGAAGCGTGTACCTGTCAGCCGCATGGTGGTTGATTTGGCCACGATACATTGATGCATACTGTCTACAACGAGCCAAATTCGTGTACAAAAGAAGCGTGGAGGCTCGTCGCAGCAAGACACTTGGTGACAGCTTTCAAGTGACAAATCCACGGCCACTTCCTCGATTACTCGCCAAAATGACACAGCTCATCAGTAGCACGTACGTCAGGTAGTGCTCACAGAAGTCACAGAGTGCAATCACAAAGTGCTGAGACAGTCAGTGATACTGGGTACATCCAAACTAGTGGCGACTGCTCCTCTGTCTTCCTCATGCCTCACACATGCTCAGTACCACCGAGGTCTGTACTGCAAGCGGGGGATACAGAGCATGCAAAAGTCGTTCTTCTTATTGATCCGACGTGTTGTGCTAATTGCTGTACGTGGCAGCGGAAAGACAAACACTACCGAGGGTCTCACCGTCACCAGCATACCTGCACTTGAACTGCATGACAGGCGTGTTTGACTAGGTACACAAGCTAGCTCTCCGACTTCAAGTCCTGGTATCGACCATACAGTGCGGTACTCATGACGCAGATTACATCCCCGACTGAGTCTGAGCATTTGAGCTTACGCCGCCGTAAACCTCGTATCGCCCGCACTTCTATCTCGTAAAAGCGGCACAGTAGTCGCATTGCCTGCATCTTTGGCAGTTTCTTACGAGGCATCAAGCTCGATACCGTCTTACCGCACCAATGAAGATCTTCCTCGTACATACCCTCGACACCATATCTACCTGAGGCGTCGCGCCGCGGTGCCAGGACAACACAGAAGAGGTGTGAGAGCTACTACCAGTGATTATCTTTCCTGCCGCCTGAATGATCGCGTCGTATCAGGAGAGGACCAGGGGATCCGACAAAGGAGCAGCTGAGCTCCGGATTGCAACGTCCGTCCTCCATCCGTTCGCTGACCGACATCAACGAAACTGTCGCTGATCGCCGTCATTGTCTCTACAGTATCAAGGATGCAGCCTGCCAGGTTTCCCACAGATCGACTGTTCCGGCTGGATCCTAAAATGTCGCGGCAGGGCGAGAAGAGGGAGAATGAAATGGACAGGTCTCACAAAGCCCTTCATGCAATGTGCAGCTAGGGTAGACCCCGACGCGGACATGAGTCGATATGTAAAGCACCAGACGACCAGCTCTAGAATTGTACAAACAAATCTCTGCAATCACCGTCTGCAATCACCGTCTGCAACCACCGTCTGCATATCCATCATACGATTCCACCGTCTTGATCAATCTTGTGGGTGGCAAACCTCTCCTCCTCCCACTCCATCAAGCGTTCGCTTGAAGCATCCACCCGCCCCTAGCACGTCTATGCTCGAACCAGGCGAGAGCGGGCATCCAGCTGTACAAAAGCGAGTCACTTTGCTTCGAATTACCGGGCGGTTTCTACGTCGCATCAGGCTTTCGCTCCTTATCCGCCGGCTCTTCCACGTCTAGACATCTCCATGAATCTCTTCCGCATGTCGTACGCGCAAATCGATGCCCACAGACAGTGTCACATCTCTTTTCTCTCTTCCTTCGCTCTTCGTAATCCTCCTCTCTCTCTCTCTCTGCTGACATCATCTACTTGCTTGGAAACCAACCTAGCAACCCAACCAATGCCCAACTGTAAGAAGGTCTCTCTTAGTAGCGGCAGGGCCCATCGTCCGCACGTCCCTATTCGAGACGCGCTCCCAATGTCCGTCATTGTGGAAGAACCAGCAAGTATGCGCGAGTCGCGTCTCGAAGAACAGTTCAAACATCCGGACGACATTAAGCCGAGCAGCGGCAGTTTCCTCGATGCACTTCAGGAACGACCCCGTGACTCCCCAAAGCAGAACGGGGTCCACCAGCCAGCTCTCGAGTCACCAGTTCATCGCTCCGAGATTGTGCCACCGATCGAGTCCGTGGTTACTGCCACCAAGACGCTGCAGGTCTCTCCGCACAGTCCTCATACCGGCGAGGACGCAACTAAGACGTGGACCTCTCTGGAATCCCGTTCCAGCTATCGCGAGCCATTGAGTCTAAGAAACGAGCGCAACGATCGCTGTAGCACCCGTCAAGGGCGTCTGGATCCAGAGAGTGCGTTACGTGTCCACTCGAGAACGTCGTCGTCGTCGTCGTCGTGCAAAGAGAAGGAGGAGACCGAACCGATCGAGCTTCAGAAACGACCTATCCGTCGTCGGACGGATCACCACGCATCCAGCACTACCCGTCCTAAAGCTTTTTCGGATCCCCCTTTAGCTCCACGAAGGAGTGAGCGGTGCCCCTCACCAAAGGCTTCGAACAGTAGTAGGAAGCCTATTGCGAGGATCCGATCCAAGTCGTCAAGCAAGATGAACCCGATTCTCTCACCTCAAGTGGACGACCATGACCGACGAGCTGAGCCGGATCTTCGTCAAGCAGTTCGACCACGTACGACGTCACGTGACAGTAGTCGGTCCAAGTCCCCGCCTTTATCTTCAGAAGTTCAGGGGAAGCGCATGCTCCCACCATTTCGAAGCCCGAGTCGCCTAACTGACGACGACAGTCCGAGGTCCCAGACGCTTTCGGGACAAGTTTCTGGTTCTAGCGACCAAAACGAGCTAATGGGAGGTCGACAGCCATCTCACCATGCTGGAGCTACAAAGGTCGACCGAGTAAAGTCGTCTCCTCTTTCGCCTGCGTTGCTCCTGGACACTGAAGATCGTCGGACAGGATCGGTCAGAGAATCGAGTCCTCCTACACGAGAACATTCGACGACGCAGTATCCGAAGTCGCGTCATAACGATACGGAACAACGTCAAGTGAGATCATGTCGGCAGTCAAGACTGCCCGCGACGCAGTCTTCGGAGTTTCCACTCCCTACGAACTCAGCAAAGGACAAGCTGCAAGTCTCTCCTCGTCTATACGGGAGCTCTCGAGAACGTCCGCGTTTGCTGCAATCGTTTCTTCCAAGCAGGTCACCGAAAAAAGTGGCAAGTGAAGAAACGGTTCCTCGTTCGACATCGACAGCCAGCTTATCTCCGTCTACTCCTTCACCTCGAATGAGCGTGCCAGCGTCTCCGTTGCGTCTGCGTCATTACGAGGGCCGATTCATGAATCGACGAAGACAGACGCTGTTCTACTTCTCTCTCTTTCCCCCGGAGCGAATGCCATTGCGTGGGGTGGTGCTGTGTCTGCACCGGCTTGGCGATCACTGTCGTCGGAACGTGAACTTGTACGAACGCTTGTGTCGAGAAGGTTTCGGGGTAATCACCTACGACTTGCTCAACCACGGTGTGAGTGACCTCGACGAGCACAAAATTCGTGCGCACGTTGGGGACTTTACTCATCTCGTCGAGGATACAAACGATTTTATCACGTTTGCAAAGCGCTCGATCTACACGGATGCACTTCGGTACTGGCGAAAGTGTCACTACCGTCATCAGGAAGGTGACCCGGACAATGCTCCCGTTCCGGAATTGCCCCTGATCATTGCTGGGATGTGTTTTGGCTCGATCGTCGGCATTCACACGATACTATCGGGGCAGCACAAGTTCCACGCTGCGGTGTGGAGCTCACCGACGTTTGGCGTGGTTTGGAATCCACTGCTTTGGGCCGAGTCCAAGCTGGCGAAACCGTTGTCTGCAATGATGCCAAAGGCCAAGGTGGTGCCTGCTGTGCAGTATGAGCTGCTCAGTCGGGACCCCAACTTCTTGAGGAGATTTAAAGCTGATCCGCTGACGTACGTGGGCATGATGACAGCGCGTACTGGACACGAGGCCCTTCAGGCTGTCGCTCGACTGCAGGAAGACGCCAGGGTGATGGATCCACGCAGCACGTTCTGCGCCGTTCCGACGCTCTTTCTTGGAGGTTCGCTCGACGGAATCTCTGACCAGCAGGCGGCGATCAAATTCTTTGGTACGATGGGGAACTTCGACAAGGAGTTCAAGCTCTTTGATGGACTCTATCACTTGGTGTACGAAGAGCCCGAGAAGGAGAATGTATTCCGGTACCTCGCCAAGTGGTTGCGCCGTCGGTTCCCGTCCGAAACGCGTTAATGAGCTGCTATTCGTCTGGAACGGTGTCGAGTGCGTCGAGCTGCTCTCAGCATGCTTTCCATATTGAATACCACCTACCATCTAAGCAAGAACCACTTTGCACCAGCATGTTGAAGGCCAAGGTTCTAGAGTTGTCATTGCCATTCGCGTCTTGTACCGGTCAACGGGCAATCTATTGACACGCTTGCTTCCTCACGAAGCTGACGAATGCAAAAGAGAGGACTGAACAGCTACAAAGAACTATGCAACGTGTGATACCAAGGCACTTGTGAAACAAAAGGCAAGTCTAGCTGCAGTAGGTATAGTAGACATGTCGCGTCGCATTTTGCAGTGTGCTGAAGACAGTGGAACGGACAATGTGTCCCGAAGAGACTTCCATGCAGCCAGTTATACGTACAGGTGCACACACGCATTCGCTTCGTCTACAAAGTCCCCTCTCTGCGAAAAACGCAGTCGAGGTCGTCTCATTTATATCAAAAAGCCAGCGCTTCAGGTCGTGGTATAGCCCTGGCATCACCGGCCGACGCGCGAGTCTCCGAAGCAGACGTTTGCAACACTTGTTGCTTGACAACCACTCGACACGCACGTCCCTTTCATGCAGACCTCATGTGCTGAAACCTTGTCGACCTCGCTCCAACGCCATAGCTAATGACGAGAGATGAGCGAACAGTGACCCGAAAGGCCACGCACCATCTCAACTGGTGCTCCTGGTTTCAACGCGAGTGTCTGGCTTTCTTCAAGTCAGGACTCCATACCCACCGAGCAAATAAGCGATCGAGCGACCGACCGATCGATCGATCGATCAATCGTCCGTCGAGGATTCATTGATGGGGTAGCCCTGGCACCTCGCTCAAAATTTCTCAAACCTCCCCATTCATTCAGAGACAAACTGACGCGCTTTTGAGCCAAGCCGTCGTGTCATTTCCGAACCGATGACCAAAGGACCCATTGGACTTCCCGTCCGCCACGCCCACAATCGCAATGCACTGCTCGCCATGTCAGCCATCCAAGAGGAGCGGATGAGTGCATTACAAGGATCATCCATCCGACCAACTACGACAATGACGTCGCTCAAGGAGTCGGGGAATTCGTGTGACACGTCACCCACCACGTCGTTGTCCAGCTCCGATTCGAGTCCGGACCAACCGCGTCCGGTGTGCCCCGCACCGACTCCAGCTTTTGCGCCGGTGATTGCTGGGAAAACGGTCAAGTCTCGATCATCGTCCGAGTCAACAAATTCTGCTAGAGCTGCAGAGACGACGACGACGAAGCCCTTGGAAGTCGTGGAAAACGCGTCATCTGCGACGGTTCCCAAGCCGCCAACACGCACGTCGAAAGCGCGATCGACGCCGTTGCTGTCTCAAGCTTCAATAGCTGGATCTAAAGCTTTGAGAAGTCTTAGGGCCAGGGCCCCGGGAATTCCTCGCTTTGATGGCTCTGCTTCTGCTAGCAGTACAAGTTCCAGTACGTCCAAGAAGACGCCACCAAAGAAGAAGACGAAAGCGCAATCGGTGCGGTCTCGTCCTACAGCTGAACTCGTTGACCACCTTTCAAACGAAGCAGTCCAGCAGTCCGCCCCGGCAAAACATCCTCTTGATTTAACTGCTTTGAAAGATGGCAGGGCACTTCCTCACTCGCAGCCTGCGCTGTGTTTTGAAGACTTGCTCGCGTCGAAAGCTGCATGCCAACCGACAACGGAGAAGCGAAAGCCTTGCGTGGTGGACTTACGCTCGGGTACCAGCTCCACGACTGCTGCACCAGGTTCGAACAAGCAGTCAGGTCACTCTCCAGCTGCAGTAAAGGACCGCTTTGCGGGTGCCAAGTCGTCCGTTGATTTGGTTTTTAAGCAAGCTAAGCAGACCCGTAGTCGTCGTCACTTGTCGGATGATCATGAGAGGATGCGTGGACGGGCATCCTCGGACGGAGGTCGGATGTCGGTTGATATTCCGATCCTCGGGGATACTATCCGGGCGCGTCCGAGAGCGTCGTCCGAACACTCGGTATCCATTCCGCTGTTGCAGAGGACGAAAGAGCCGTATGCACGACTCCGGCACTACGAAGGCACGTTTACGAATCGACGAGGCCAGTCGCTTTTTTACTTCTCCTTGTTTCCGCCGGAGAAGTTGGCGATGCGGGCAGTTATAGTGCACTTGCATGGCATGGGTGACCATTGCCGACGGAGTACAGCGCTCTACGAACGGTTTTGCAAGGCAGGCTTTGGTGTTATTACCTACGATCTCTTAAACCACGGCGTCAGTGACTGCGACCGATACAAGGTGCGCGCACATGTCAGCAACTTTGACCACTTCGTTGACGACACGAACGACTTTATCACGTTTGCCAAGAGCACCATCTACAAAGATGCGCTTCGATACTGGCGGAAACACCACCACCCTCGTCACCCGCATGGAAAAGAAAAACGACGCAGGGCTCCACCCGAGTTGCCGCTCATTATCTCGGGAGCTTCGTTTGGGTCTCTCATTGGATTGCACACGGTGCTAGCAGGTGAGCACAAGTTCCACGCTGCTTTTTGGGCGTCGCCGACCATTGGTGTCACGTGGACGAAGGTGTTGTGGGCTCAATGGAAATTCGCTCGTCCGTTGGTCGCGGCGTTCCCAACAGCGAAGGTTATCCCAGCGATTCAGCACAGCTTACGATCTCGAGACCCCGAGTTTCTGAAACGGTACCACGACGACCCTTTGACGATCAGTGATATGATCACCCCGCTCAGTGGTCATCAATCACTTCATGCCATGATGCGACTTCAACATGATCGTCGAGTGGCTGATGGTGATAGTCCGTTTTGTGGGGTCCCGATGCTATTCCTCGCTGGATCCGTCGACCGCATTTCTGACCAACAAGCAGCGTATAAGTTCTACAATCAGATGGGAAGCTTGGACAAGGATTACAAACTGTTTGAAGGGTTGTATCACATGATCTACGAGGAGCCCGAGAAGGAGCAAGTTTTCGAGTACCTTGTGGATTGGTTGCACCGGAGGTTCCGACTCGAGACTCGCCATCGTGTCGAACCATGAACTATGAAGGTCTTGGCTCGGAAGCGTGCCACCCGATTGAGTGTTGTGCTACCGCAGCTACACCATCGATGGCTTTTACACCGACAAGCATCACGTGACTTTTTATCAGCAGCAACGATGCTTTCGAAGGTCAAAGGAGCGGTGGGAAACTATAGATCACCAACCATAAAAAGCAGCCCGAGTTGACACACAATGACGGGGGTCCACTTGGTCCCACCGGCAACGAAGAGGTGCTTCTTCATGTTATCATGTTCATCTACACGCGTTTTGGCACTGCGACCTTCCAGTGCTTCTGTCGTCTCGTACATCGTCTTCTGCTCGAACAGAGGGAGGTCAACGCAGTCATGTTTGGTCAGGCAAGTAACAAAGAGAAGGCACAATGCTACCGTCAGCACACACACGTTCGAGCATGGACGGAAGTTCCGCACAACGATCATAGTTTTGAACATTCCCGTATCAACACACTGAGTATTCCTACGGCTGCAACCAAAAGTGCAAATGCGTCCATCCGGGAACGAGTCCACCAACTAAGAGCACGAAAACTTAACGAGTACTCGCTCTGTCATTCGACCGACCGCATATCTCGAAGACATCCATCGCATCTGCTAACGTGCTTTCAGTAGCAGCGGTCGAAACCTTGTTATTTATGGTAGCAACGATGCCAGCAAGTCTTCGACGGCTGTCACAGCTTCACCTTTGCCTGCTTCTGGTAGCGGTTGAGCATGTGCTGACCTGCTGTCTCACGTTTCACCGCAAGCCACGAAAAACATGCAGCACGAAAACTGCTATAAATAAGCGCGATGCAAACCGCTGGATGCTTGCCGACGAGGGCGATCACGGTGTTGACTTTCGTTGAAGTCTTTGAGCTGACCTGAAAGCTGGAGTTGGCTGCGTGCGTTCTTACGAAAGCACTATTGCGAAAGCTAGTCAGCCAGATGAGCACCAGTCGCAGTTAGTTTAGATTTTGGCTGAGCCGTCACGCCAAATGACATGTTCTTGCTAGCGCCACAGGCTCGCAAAGCTAAGGAAAGAAGATCTATTCCGTGGTGTGAGCTTTATCCGATCTGCGAGCGAGTGTGAAGGAGGGCAACGCAAGTTTACCGATAAAACATGACCGGAAGAAAAGGTGTAGGCTATAACATTGGTGTCAGCATGTCGTCAAAAGCGTCGAGGTGTGTTTGTGTACGGCCATGGTCAGTATGTCAGCACGATCGGAGTGATTCGTATGGGTCTGTAGGTGTGGTCAAAACGTCATCATGTCAAGCGTGGTGCCACAGCACGAAGGCCTGGTGACCACAATCAGTTAGACATGGTTCATACGTGTTACTTTTATTAGCTTAGCACTACCCTCACACGCCTCCTTGAAACTCATTCGTTCGAGTCTCGATCGGGAATCGTCGATGAAGCCATTGCATGAGATGCTCAATAGCAGCTTTCTTCTGTGTATCTTCAAACACGAAGTGAAAGCCTTCGTTGATGAGCTTGAATTCCTTGTCACTAGTGCCCAACGAAGCAAAGAAGCGAATCGCAGCCTGCTGGTCCGAAACGCCATCGTTGGAGCCGGCAATGAAAAGCACGGGAATAGCGCAGAACGTGCTGTCCGACTTCAATACGCGCTTGTCTTTCTCAAGCCGTTTGATCGCGTTTAACGCCTCGGCGCCACTTCGAGCAGTCATTTTGTCCGTGCAAGTTAGTGGGTCTTTCTTGAACGCTTCAAGAAACATCGGGTCTCGGCAGAATACGTCGTAGTTCACAGCAGGCACGATGCGTGCCTTTGGGATGAACCTCGCAA
The DNA here is from genome assembly GCA_921007115.2 of Peronospora matthiolae. Lineage (NCBI taxonomy): Eukaryota > Oomycota > Peronosporomycetes > Peronosporales > Peronosporaceae > Peronospora > Peronospora matthiolae. The sequence goes on from CAKLBY020000312.1 coordinate 240,576, forward strand.
GCGGCAGAAGCGATTCGACATACAACAACGGGTTCCATGTCACGCCGACCGTTGGTGCAGCCCAAACGCTCGCATGAAACTTATGTCGACCCGTGAGCATCGTGTGGATGCCAACCAATGACCCGAATGAGGAGCCAAGAATGATCAGCGGGGGTTCTGGCAGTGCAATGAGATTCGTCATGTCGACTTGAGAGTGGCGTGAGTAGTGGTGTTTCCGCCAATATCGAAGAGCGTCCGAGTAGATGCTTCGCTTGGCAAACGTGATGAAGGTATTCGTGTCATCAACGAGGTGCTGGAACTTGCTGATGTGGGCGCGCGTCTTGTGCTTGTCAAAGTCGCTTGCGCCGTGGTTTACCATATCGTACGAGATGACACCAAACCCGTTTGTACACAGTTCTCGGTAAAGACTAATGTGACGTCGACAGTGGCTGCTGCTGCCGTGCACGTAGAGCACGACGCCACGGAGAGGCTCCTTCTCGGGTGGAAAAAGCGAAAAGTACTGGAGGGACTGACCCCGTCGGTTGTCGAATCTGCCTTCGTACCGACGAAAGCGAAGCGGAATGTCCGTGGGCGTATACGAGAGCCTGATACATGACGCCGAAGTCGCAGATAACGGGATCGTCGAGTCGGACGACGAGCTCAATTCGGTGGCGTCCAAAGCATTTTCATCCACGAGCCGAATGGTCTTCTTGCGACTTGAGGTGTTAGTATCGGCGACCTTGACGACGTCTGCCGCTTTTTTCGTCCGAGCGAACTGGACTCTATCTGACGTCAGACAATAGGCAGAACGCGAGCCTCGGAACGAGTTCTTGACGGTTGACGATAGGCGACAGTTTGGCATTGTATTGAGGAGTGAGCAGTCAGTCTTCATTCAGGAAGCTGAGCTTACCACTTCCAAAGGTTCGGTTCTGAAGCATTGCACGTCACACCAAAACGTGCGGTCTACCCGCATGGGATCTAGGAACAGTCACAGAGGTCCAGAAGTTGGTGCTTGGGTTGTCGCGTTTTCAGGTGGCGTGTCTCCCGCTCGACGGATCAAAAAGAGCTGCGTCGTGATCCGATATCGTGCGACCACTGCACCATCAGTCTCAGTGTGACATGCTACACCATTAGTTAGCGCGAGTGTGTAACTTTGATTCTGCTGGCATCGGGGATGAAACGGCTGTAATGCGCTCGATGCAGATACATCAACGACTCTGCATTTCAGTTGCTGCACATATGGTCCTAGCAAACTGGCTTCGAATGCAAACGGTAGCGTCCTGATAGACATCCTTGGGACAAGCGGGTCACAACGAACTCTTACCAGCTTGTATCGGATCTTCTTCTGAAAGTCTCAATTTACATGCGCCTAGTCGTCACACCCACTCGAAAGAAAAGTATTAGAAGCCCATTCACGGCTGGTCTTCAGAAGGAAAATGTCGCGCTGCAATACGTCAGGCAAGACACGGCTGGCAAGTTGTTTTTGAATTGATTGATTGTCATCTTCGATACCTTCCCATGTTGCTTGCCATTCTATGTGCATGTTTTTGTGCTTACTTGCTACTAGGCGTGCACGGCCACGGTGCCGATTTCACTTCACGCAGAACGTTAGACATCACTTGGTACTGAAAACGGCATGTCGTAACGGCGTGTAAACAATATTTATTGACTTTAATCTGGTTCGGTCGGTCGGTCGGAATCGCACCGATCGTAAGCGTATCAAATAGTCCGACACGGTCCAGAGACTGACAAAGTCAATCAATTATTTAGTTCCACCAAACTCGTCTACATAATTGAACAGTTTGAAATGATGTCCATGCCTTTCGTACGACCGACCGCTCGAAGGAGCTCCTCGTTTGTGGACTGGGAAGAGCTGCGAGTCATTGCCACGCGTGTCCAACAAGCGCTAGACGCGTCTGAACGCACGGAACGTCATAACGAATACGAGTACGTGGCTCCGAGTCTATGGTCAGTTGCTCCAAGTCTATTGTCGATATACAGACTATATCTAACTCCACCGTCTTTTGTGACTCTACCGTCTTTTGTGTTGTCTCTTCACGTAGAACGGTCTTCAGTATGTGGCAAGCCCAATTGAGTGAACAAAGTGGAGAAAATGCAGAGGAAGAAGGTACCAAGGAGCGGCAGCTCGGGTGGTACACAAGTGCACACGACTACTGGAACGACGAGACTAATTGTCCCGCAACGAACAACGGGGTCCTTGGCGGGTTCGCCCACGTTTCAGGCGTCGATATTCGTGAATCCAAGCGGTTCCTCAAACATGTTCGAGATACAGTGAGACCCGAATGGAGCTGTCATGCTGCAGCAGATTGCGGCGCTGGCATTGGTCGCGTCAGTAAACTTCTACTGGCGCCTGTGTTTGACCACGTGGATCTAGTGGAGCAGAGTGCGAGACTATTGCGGGCAGTGCCGCAATACTTTGGAACGAACGAGATGCTCCGTGCTCGAGTGCGAGACTTGTATTGCATGGGGCTCCAGGACTTTGAACCGGCACGTGCGAGCTACGACCTCATCTGGATGCAGTGGGTGCTAGTACATCTCACGGACGTAGACCTCGTTCGGTACCTAAAACGGTGCAAGGAAGCCCTCACGTCCAGTGGCTTTATCGTGATCAAAGAGAACATTTTCCAGACGGCCGAGCCCTACGACCTCGACCGACGAGATAGTAGCATCACCCGCTCAGCTGTTTATTACAAGAGCTTGTTCCAACAAGCTGGGCTCACGCTGCTTGCCGAGCGTCGACAACGTCATTTTCCAGAAGAACTGTACCCTGTTCAAATGTACGCGCTTGCTTAGACTCGACGCCACCTACGCCTCGAGCTCGGCCACTACCTTCTCGAGCTGCTTCCGATCCGAGATGTACACGACAGTATGATTTGCTCTTGATCGCACCTTGCGCTTCTCGTCTTTGCTCGGTGCCACTGCGTCAACTCTCGCCGATGGCACAAGCGCCAGCTTGGTCGCTTTGTCACCGTCGTGCTCCTTGGCAATTGATACCAACTTCGACACGAACGGCTGCAGCTCCTGTGCCTGCTCCAGCGTACTGAGACACCCCACCACATACAACCCAAGTCGTGCGCGAGAAAAGGCCGCCGTGGCACGACGAACATCACGCAGGTGGCCGACGCTGGTCCCGCTACGCACTGTGGATAACAATACGAAATCGTTCTGTTGGCCTTGAAAGCGATCAACAGTAGACACTTGACAGGACTTGGCGGCTTCGGGAGCCTGGGCGTGCAACAATCGCTGCAAAAGCTCATTTTGCGCGTTGTAGGTCGAGAGGATGGCCACCTGGTTAGCACGGTAACCGATGTGCAGCATATACCGGAACAGCGCGACGATGAAGCGGGCCTCTTCTTCGTTCTCGTAAGCAAACGGTTTCGACTGACGCTCTTTCGCTGTTCCCGTGAGATCCACAAATTGTGCTACATGCGAGAACCCGACGTTGCCTGCCTGGTATGGGATCTCTGACTTCACACGAGGTAAATCGCCCAACGTAGTGTGCTTCCCTCCATTGGCGAAAGCATCGTCGTACCGCCATCGATAGATATCGGCTATCTCACCCCGACTGCGACCTTGGCGGTCAAGAACAATATGAGGCACACCGAGACGCAGCAGTCGAGTAAAGAGGCTCTGGTCAAAGTGAGCATAGCTTTTCAGCGCAAGCGACTTTACCACAGGAGGTAGCTGTTTTGCATCGCCCATGAGTACAACACGCTGGAGGCCTGAGCGCGGATTGCTTTCATGTGACGTTGTGCCAGCATCTTTGGAGCACGTTAGTAGGAGAGGCACAATGCTGTCCAGTTCACTTACCTGGGCAGCTTCTTCCATAACAAGACTTCCAAATCGCAGTCCGAGGTCTGCGATCTTGCTGTAATTTAATGCCGCGTGCGTACATGTCATAGCTATGATGCGAGCGTGATGTATCAAATACATGTCACCACGCTGGCGCGGAGTCTGCAGCAGCTCAAAAGGTTGGAGACGCCGCAACTCGGCAAAATATGACTCAATGTCCACAGCAAACTGACGCAAAGCCTCGATCGTGCTGGGGGGCTCACCCTTCCGCATAGCAAAAAACGCTGAAAACGCCGCAACCTTGTCATCTTTTGAGCCCAACGCGGTTGCCTCATGGGCCGCATCAAGAAACGTCTTCATGTGAAACTGATAAAAAACAAGAGCGTTTGCACAAGAGTACGACGTCGAGCCGCCGGCAAGGCCAGCGTATTGCACGGAATCGTGCTTGATCAGCCATTGAGCCATCTGTTCCACCTCCGCCAGTAAGGCTATCCTTCGCTCCAACAGGAACGCCACACGCCCATTGCGACTGAAATCCGCATGAAAGGCTTCCTTGCCTTCCTCTTCTGGTAAACCACTTGTACTTGTGAATTGCCGTTTTCCCATTCGCACAATCTCAGCTTCATGGACGACACCTTGTGCCAGAATCTTCGAGAAAAAGTCGTTCAATGCTTGGTTTGAATGAGCGACGATTAGCACCTTTTCTCGTGGTGGCGTGAAGCGGTACAGGTTCAACACGAGCTGCACAGCTACATCCGTCTTGCCCGTACCTGGTGGGCCTACGACCAGAGTCAAGCCTTCACAGAATCCGGTGCGCACGGCAGCCACTTGTGCTTTGGTAAAGCGAACTGGCGGACAAGTGCTCGAGTGCTTTGTAGAAAGCTTTTTCTCGTGGGATGCTCGGATAAAGGTTGAGCCATCCCGTATATCCTCGACATAGGTAAACGGGGCAACTGCATCCTTCGCGCTCAGCTCTTGAGTTTCATCATCGATGTGTATAAGCTTCTCAGCACCACCAGCTTCGAGTGCATGTTCGCCATCTAGCAGCAACTCGCTTATCGGCACTGTCAACTGCTTCTCTGCCCTCGCCTTGTAAATCGACTTGTACAGCGCAGCAGCCGGATCACCGTATCCCAAGAAGAGGTCATGCAACCATGCTGGTAACAATTCTTCTTTATCAGCATTGCGCCATGCGCCGGAGATCGTATCCAACACAGCCTTGAAATTGTTATCGCGGGGTCGACGCCGTACCAATAAATTCACGTGTTCGTATGCCTCAAGTTGGCCAGCTTCTAAATCGTTCTTGTATTGCACGCCGTCCAAGGCTAGTGTAAATGCCCGCTTACTGCCTTTACCGATAGGGTTTTCGTCATTGATAGCACAACCAGCAGCATCTGTGACCTTCACGACTTCTGCTGCACGTACATATTGTACACCAAAGTTCTCAGGAAACGATCCTTTGTCTTTCGCCTCTTTCTGAAAGCCCATTATCTCGCAACCTTCGTCAGCCGTAGCTCTCACAGTCACGAGAAATACCACTTCCTTCGTCTGGTAGCAATCAAACGACTTGCGATCATGGCGGCTGGACAGATCCACCTCCAGCTCCGCAATAACTGAGGCTGGAGCAACTTGGCCAAGTAACGGCTTGCCAACTTTTACAGTCCGAAGCGTGCTTACTAGCGCAACACCGAAACGAGAGAAACCACGAAAAATTGTATCATTTGCACGCGATGAACGCAAAGCACGCACGGCGTCAAGCTGTCGAATAGTCGACTCGAGATCTTCGCGAATATCTTGTGCTGCTTCTAGCTGAAGCAGCTCATAATTACGCTGCAGATAGTCTGCTATGTTCAGGAATTGCAGACCCAACTTGCGTACAGGCAGCACCGGGAACAGGTCAGACTCGTCAGCGCTATAAACGTGATCCACTGTTTTCATGGGAGCTTCATCACCTGATGCATTGACGTTTTGCACCGTCAGGTCTTTTCGGTTCAGCATCTGATTCCAAATATCCAACTCGGTAGGATAAACCGGCATATTGGAGGAAAGTGCGTCCTGCTCGGTCTGGTTAATCGAGTATTCTTCCTGGAAGAAGTCAATCAATTCGGCATCAGAGACAGTGCTGGCTTCTGCCTGGTCAGCTAGAACACCAACAGCGATAGCCAACGATGACAGCTGCAAGCGATCTGCAGTGACGATAGACGTCAGCATTTCGGTGAAGCTAGAAGCATTTGCAATGTGACTGCATGGTGCGATGGCAAGTCCTTCCACCGTTGAGCCCCTAAATGACTGGAATGCGCGCTGTTGCAAAGCTTGAATATGACGATCCTTATGTTCACGATATTCTCGCGGAGAAAGCGACAAGCCCGTGTGCGCATCAACTGGAAATCGCATGCATGCATCCAATAGAGATAGCTGCTTGCTAATAGCTTGCCTATCATTGGCACTCTGCCACTGTAGTGAATGTTGCATCAGCAAGCTGTTTCGAAGGGCAGTGCGCACGTGACGACGCCTCAACACTGTCAGCAAGAAGCGACGCGTCGGCAGCTGACTCAAGAGGTCAATCAGCAAGGCCAAAAACAACGCCACGAAGCGCAGTCGCGAGGCTATCTCGTGCTTGGACACATCTTCGTCAACTGGCGTCTTCAGTATCTGAAAAAAAGCGTCAAGCCGATGCACCAGCGCAGTTTGATCTGGTCGTAACGACGCTGTCGGTTCTTGCACTTTGCGGCGCTTGTTCTTCGTCGACTTTTTCTGCTTTTCCGTCGTAATCTTAGCAGAGTCGGACATGATACGATTCCAGTGTCGCTCAAGCTTCGGGTACATCTGGAACTCCAGCGCCCGTTGGTTCGGTGACAGTGCCGTCCAAAGAGGCAAAGACGTCATCTGCAGCACGGACGAAGCAACCTGCGGCACATCCAGGCTTTGAAAGCACGTGACCAGAAACTGTGTCAGTGCTGTTTGTTCTTTGAGTGTCCACTTAGCGTCGTCCTCCATTGCAGCATCTGCTTCTTCTACTACTGTCCATAAAGTCGTCAAAAATGCCTTCCAGGCCTGGTCTTCGCTGCTAAGGAATGACCACACCCCAGTAGAGCCACCTGCACCGGACGTTTCATCTCTTCTCCGAGCTTTAAATCCCACAATTAGCAGCACCGACACCAAGTAGGCCTTCTTTACATCGTGGTGACAGTCACGAACGGTCGAGACGACGTCCACGAGCGGCCACAACGCGCGCTCAAGGAACTGCACAGCTTCTAGTTCTTCCAAGCACTCGAGTGTCTTTCTGTCGCTGTTTTCTCCACTTAAGTACGATACATACAGCGCAGCGACGTTATCAAGAGACTGGCGCCAGAGAGACACATGGAAGCGACAGTCACATCAGCGTTAGACAGCGGCCCGTGGTACAATGATACATGGTTGCATACCTCTTTTGATGGAGGTTCAGATAGGATCGCTGTGGCAAGTTGACGTGCGGTAGGGGCGCCGCAAACAGCTTCCGAAGAGGACAGTCTCGATGATCGTCGAGGCATCTTGAATCGCTTGGGTTCTAAGCCGTCCACTGTCACTAAGTTCGCATGTGATTTACCGGGCACATCGTACTTACCAATCGTACCCAGTCAACCACAAGCGAACTTAACGAGAGTGTTCTCACCGGATACCCCCCAGGGTTACATAGTCCGAACGCACGGAACCAGAAAAAAATCGTGCCTGACACAACAAGCGCTGGTGCGTGAGGTCTCCTTTAGCCACGCCACCAGTCGTCGAGTTCTCCACTCCACTCTGCCCCAGTACGTTCAGTCGATCCTCCGGCTCTTCTTCTCTTTCGCCTAACCGGTTGTATCTCTCGAGACGCACTACCCACTTCACTAGCAAACTTCTCCCGAGCCACCTCCCCACCTCGTCGTCATGCGTCCAACCATCAAACGGGAGCGTGCCCTCACCGCTGCACTACCACCACGTCCATTATCACGTCGATCCACTGTCGCAGCCAGTCGAGACCTTCAAATCACGGGCGTAACTCGTCGAAACACGAGTTGGCAGTACCACATCGAAGTGCTGGACGTGCGCGCGTGCAGCTTCCGGAGCGGCACTTCGACCGCTTCTGGGCTGGATTTAAGGCTGCAAAGTCGCCGAAATACCGATCCAGAAACTGCTGGTAGAGAGTCGAGTCAAGGGTACCCAGAGCTGCCGCCGATGGTGCGATACACCGTCATGAGACGATACACTGACTTTCGTCGGCTGTACAATTACTTGGTGGAGACCCATGGCTTGGCACTGCGCGACGCGCTGCCAAAGTTCCCAGACGGAGGATGGATCTCCTATCTGCGTGGAGACGACCCGAGATTGCTGTACCATCGACGCAAGAGACTGGAACGTTTCTTACGAGCTGTCGATGCTCGTCCAGAGCTTCAGTGGAGTGCAGCCTTTCGGGCGTTTCTACGTCCAGACCTTGATGATCTCGCTACTATGGCCACCGGCTCGACACTGCCAGTGCCGGTGCTGTTGACGAGCAATTTGACGACGATTGCTGCGTCGAGTGGCTGCAGCAATAGTGATATGGACACACGGCCTCCACCGCCTCCGCCCCTCTCGGCTCCGTTGTCACTGCCAGCTCAAATTGGACTGGTCGCAAGCTCCAACGTCAGTACTGCACCGCCTGCGAGCGCATCGGGTGGCTACATCTCGCTGTCGCAAATCAGGTCTCCAGAGATTCGCTTTCGGAAGAAGATCATTCCGGGAGGTGCTCAGCCACGTGGCGATTTGAAGCGGCGGCGATTGCATCTCTACAGTCACGACGCAGACGACATGGACGTCGATGTGCGTAAATCTTCGGCCAAGAAACAACTTGCGATGGCGCTTAGCGGAGCGCTTGGCTTCAAACGCTTCGTTGTAGGGGTCGGCAGTGGTGTCATTGGGACTTTTGGCCGCATGGGCAGCGATCGATCGGATTCGGTCGATACTGCAGAGTACCACGATGACAGTGACACAGACGAAGAGAGGGGATTGAGCGGAAGTGTGCGTGACCGAAACGCGGACTTGATCAAGATGCTATCTAGCGGGGGCAGTTAAGCTGCGCAGTATTGAGGCTGGCCATTTCGTAAAATAATGTGCTCGCTATGGGGATCCATGACCGATGGGAGTTATGGACCAGCGGAGTACTACCGTACATTTGCCGCCACATGGGGATGGCGTGCACACATGGGCACATCAAGTTTATTTTGCATCGGGTCGAACGAGCAAGTATTGTTGCCGTCTAGCATGGTAAACGACAACAAAGTAAAGTACATGCACATTCGGAAAAAGCATAGACTTTGAGCACCTCATGTGGTCTACAACCGCATCGACCTAGTAAAACGTGTCGTGCTCGGACCAACCCATGCTGTGCAAGCTGCCCGTGAGTGGTTTGGCGCGCAATAACGGCTTGAGCTCGCAACGCCGACGCTCGAGGTGTGGTAGAAAGATGCGTGCCTTTTGGCCCGATGCGAGCTTGATGTAAATTGCGGTGTCCGTAATGGACGAAATGATGCCCGTGCAATCTCCCTGTACGAGCGGCATCGAAACATGTACTTCGTCACCATCTTCGAAAATGTAGTTGCCGCAACACAACCGTCGCCGTTCAAGCTTGAAGGGCTCTGCAACAGTAACAAAACACAACGTGTGAGGTCACGTCCGAACAGCAGCGCAACTTTAATCACCATAACGCATGTCCTCTTACGCTCGCCCATGCTCGGTGAGCACGCCACCATCGATTGTGCCGTCTTCTTCCAATCGCCCACGACAGCAGCTATGTCGGAACTGACGTCGTCGAACGGCAACCGAACGACCTCTACTGCGAGCAGCTGTGACACATCCACTGGATCGGCAGTTGTCGTCGGGTCCATCTTGCGTCGCTTAGCAAGCACCACTTCTTTGGTCGCACACGGTAGTGACGGTTCAATCACTTCGCCTTCCTCCTGCTCGGAATCTTTCGCCATCTTGCGCTCCAATGCGTTACGATCCTCAGTCACACGGACAAGCTTCTCAGTGAACGCGTGGCGCACACCTCGTTTCAAACGAGACGTTCGGCGAGCTTCTGCACCCGCTGCTCCCAGCTCAGACAACACCTTGATCTCCCTCTGGATTTTCAGCAGGATAGCACCCACCTTCGTCAGTAGCTCTTCCTTAAGTACTTTGCGGTCGTTCTGCCACAAATGATGAGCCCGTTGCACTTCAAAGTGGTAGAGATCCTGTCCATTTTTCAGCTGCAGGTTCTTGTGGAGCTCGGCCGTCTGCAACAGTCGATTGCGCTCTTCTTTGAACGCCGCCACGCGACGACAAAACTCGGCGAGCGTGCCGTCCTCTACCATCTTCTTCTTCTGCTCCAGCTCCGCTACTTGTCGGTCCAGACGTTCCCGTCGCTGCTCTTCTGTCATAGGCTCAAGAGCCAACGAAGACGTCGACGACGTCGCAGACACAATCGACATGGACCGTCCGTACTTCTCCTCTCCCTTCATCTCCTCCTCCAGCTCGTCCTCACTCCCCGTCTCTTCCTCCCCGCTCTCCCTCTCTTCCTCGTCCATTGCTGCTCTTCCTCCGTCCCCCTCGTCCCCGGACCGCAACGAGCGTCGATCAACGTCCGAATGGCAAGAAGAGCTCCGTCGTGTCTCGTCTGTCATCTGTCGTGACGCCATGAGGCGTCGTGGACGGCGCGTTGACGCGTCGTCCTTGTGACTCCCTGAACTCGCGTCGGTATCGACGTCTTCGGAAGCGGAATCCTCCACTGCGGAGCTGCGGGTGTCGCGGATACGGCGACTGCGGAGGCGGGTGCTGGCGGTGGTGCTGGTGGTGGTGCTGCCCGCGTCGCTGCCGGGGTCACGGGAGCGGTCGCGGCGATGGAGTCGCTCCATGGCAAGTGACCGAATGTGTCAAGTGGATGATGTGTGCAGGTTCAATAGGACGGAGCCGTTGAAGCTGTGGAATAGAGTGCTGTATGCTGCACGCTATTTTTTTCGTTAAAGGGGTCGAGATACGCCGTGTGTAAAGCTTTTAAAGCGGCGAGAAATGAGCTGACATTACGGGGTTGACGGAGATTAAAGCGGATGTTGTTCTTTTAGGGGTGTAGAGATTGGGATTCGATTTTTATAGAGTCTAGAGACGATTTGGTCTCTTGCGTCTTGAAAAAACAACACTAAAAGGTCGAGATTGGTTAATTGAACGCTAATGGTACGAAAGAACGAATTGAAGTGACAGTGAGCTTTGATGGTGCGATTGTAGGTCGTAAAGTTTCGCCTCGGATGCGCAGCTGAGCTCTTGGCCGTACATAAATGGATTTCAATCGAATGGAAACCTTTTATGTCATAGCAGTCGGTAGGGGTGTTGTGGCGGACAATATTAAATAGACTCTTCACATACCAGAAGCTCGGTCTCGCATTGGATGTACTTTCGGAGTATGCGTGAGTAATCTGAAGACAAGTCTGAGCCAGCACGTACGTTCGCGACAGACAAGTGCCATGAGACGACCATTTGATCCGGTATCTGATTTGTTTTATTCAAGTCGGCCTTACGTCGCAAGTGAGCTGAGATCGATAGTCGGAAGTGATTTGGGTCGCTGAAGATGACCGGAGTACTTAACAAGAGCTTTCAAGTCGTTTCGGACGTATGAATCGAGTGTTGATACTGGAACGGTCTGCAAGTGGCAAAGAGAAGATTGTTTCGATGGCTCTGATCTTGTGCATTAGCGAGCGAACAGCATCCCAACAGGACCGAAAATGCTTGGCATTGATTATGGACATGAATTCTAATCGTGCAGAGAAAAACAGTCGCCCCTTCAAACTAAAGTAGTAGAAGCCGACGTATCGAGCTGTAGTAAGGGACCTAAATGTAAGAAGCCCGAGAGTCCCATTTGAATCCGTGAAAAGGACGACAGAAAGTGGCAGACATGATGTGATCACAACATGTTTAACACTCTTTCCTGCACACCACCCCAACTCTAAACCAAGTACTTTCATCACCGCTTTTTACTAACATGAAACGCCGAGCGCATCAAGCCATCTTATACACTTCTATGGATCCGTGAGAATCGTCAGAAGTCGACGATAACCTGTACAGCCATATTGCAGCAACGAACTTCTTGATCGGTCAAGTCGCTCCGATGACCTTATCCCACATCGATCGGACATCGATTTAGCTTTTCAGCTTCCGAGAAAAAACAACCGAGAGCTGATCACAACAAAGCACTTTATTTCACACGACGTGAAGTAAGAACAGCCGCTGTCGACGTTCCTGTCACTTACCCGTATTTACGACATCAGCTCCTAATAAACACCAAGACCTCGCAACAATCAAGCGGGCAGTCATATCAACCAATCACATGACAGCTTGACTGCCAGTCAAGTGATTGACCACCCGACGCTTCCTCATGACCGCGCCGCCCCGCAAGCGCCAGAAGAGTCGCGGGCGTCGCAAGTCCAAGACGGAGCGTCTGGCCCGATCCACGGACGTTGCTGTATCGTCTGAGAATCTGCTCCAGCTCCTTCAGGGCAGCTCCAGTCACGAATGGGACGCAGCGCAAAGTCTCGCCCAGCAAATGGGTACACTGGAAGCACGGGCGACTGTTGTCCGCGTGCTTTTGCAGGAACGAGAGGCCCCCCGAGCCGCGGCGCACTATGCGAAGCGCCTGAATCTCCGTGATGAAGAGCTGGTGTCTGCGGTGACGTCGAGTGGGGCGGTTTCTCCCTTGCTCCTGGCGCAATTTTTCGTGGAATTGGAGGAAGAAACACTTGCCACGAGCAAGCGTCTGGACCGATTTGTATGGCCCTGGATGCTGCAGTCAGTGGAGAAGAAAGAGCACAAGATGGCGGTGAAGGCAGCGGTGCATTTGATGCTGCACCCGACCGCTTCAGACGATGTCAAGATGCACGACAAGCGGGAGCGGGGCAGGAGACTGCAACGAGCACTAGTGACGCAGTGTCTACGGACTGGGAAATTGCTGCATCTGGTGCCGATGCACGCGAAAGCGTTTGCCGATCAGATGGATGTCCATTTTGCAGCAAGTGCTGGAAATGATGAAGAGAACCAGTGTCTAAGAGTCGATCAAGACAATGAGAAGGAGCTGCAGATCCGGCAACGACTGGCCTGGCGTGTACAAGAATGTCTTTGTCTGATGTGGCCAGATGCGCGTGTGGAAGTATTTGGTTCCTCCGTCACTGGTCTCCTGCCGAACCCTGATGAAGCAAATCAAAAACCTGCTGATGTCGATCTCTGCGCTCTGTTGCCATCGGCACCACAGTTCCGCCAGGAAACGGCGGACTTGGTCACGGAAGTCAAAGACCATTTGAGTCTGTATCTTCTGCATGACATCACGGATGGAATGGAAGGCAGTGTTTCTGCAGTAAGGGGGGCACGAATCCCCATTGTTCGCTTTCGAGATCCATCAACCGCATTGCCATGCGATCTTTGCGTTAACAACGTGCCTGCATTATGGAACACGCGTCTTATAAGATGGCTGATGTACGGTGGTGCTGACACACGTTCGTCAGAGCGAAGAAGGCAGCTTCAGCATGTGCGACAACTGTGTAGATGGCTCCGTAAGTGGCGCCAGACCAAAGCGCGTGTGATTGGTAGCGCTGTGAGCTCGTATGGACTCACGTTGCTTGCGCTGTACTACCTTCAGCGTGTTAGTGTCTTGCCCGTACTCGACTGCAGCTCACACGTTGTGGAAGATGGCTCTTCGTTACGTGCACTGTCTGGGAATGATATCGACAAACGCCTTGAAGCTGTTGACAAGCGATTTGTCGGTACTGGAGAATCAGAAAACAAGGTGTACGATTGGTTGGCACTTCGATGTGGCTTTTTCTGTTTCTACACTTGTCACTTCGACTATGAGCACACTGTAGTGAGCTTGCGGACAGTTGATGTCATGACAAAGACCCATAAGGGCTGGTCTCGTCAAAACGACGTTCGTCTGTGTCTTGAAGATCCAGTGGAAACTGAGCGCGACCTGGGATTGCTCTGTTCTAGACGCGCACTCGGTCGTCTACGCTGTGCTTTTGCCCATGCGTGCGTTGTGCTGAGTAACGGGGACGACACAAAAGAAGGTGGGACGGTTTTACAGGCAGCACAGCAAGGTATGGAGGTAAACCTGCTGGCGTCGTGGGCCTACGAAGAGGAAAACGCATGCGAGGCAGAAGACGTTAAGAAGGCAGCAAGCAGCAAGACGCTGGTTTGATGTCGCTAGACGTCAAGCGTACTACTGGAATTACACACTTGAAAGGGCAAGCACAAAGTGGTATCAATCGTGCCAACGGTAGTGCTGTAAGTACATGAGAGCAGCGTCAACGAGAAAGGAAGACGACATGGGTCTGTTGCCGATTACTGCACGAGAACAAGGTACGCGATGCTGAAGCACACGTGAGGTTCGATCGTTGATCGTGGTGATGGTGTGCTGGCGTTTCAACGATGGACTTAAAGACGAGACACTGCAGCAGCGATTCCAGTTGTATATTGAAGCTGGTGGGAGCAAGAATGGCAGCGTCTCTTTGCCTCGATCACCTTGCTCATGCCTGTCCAGCAGTGCGTTCGTGATCTTAAATGGAGCTCACATGCTGTTCCCCCTGATCTTCGAAAGGAGCTCAACGTCGCCATTCTGGTGACGGAAGTCCCAGCGTGCCAAGATCACCTGATAGTATTTCGTCAGCGGCATTTGGAATGGATGTGTGGCCAAACGGATGTGCTGCACCGTGATGATACCTTGGGCTCACGTCGTCGAGTGTACGAAGCAGTGTTGGGGTAGAATGGCTCACTAGGCTTGGCCGCGAGAAGCTTTTGATCTCAACTTTGGCACGCTCCGGTATCGCGGTTCAAGTCAAATGCCGCGTTCGATTTGATAGACGTGGACATGTGCGTGCAGCGGCCATCGTGGCCTTACATTGGCGAGATAATTCTCACTGAAATAGCTTGTGACGGGGTAAGCTCTGTGAGTTTCAGTGCCGAGATCGATGATAAGCTTTGATTCGAAGGAAGAGGCCTCCGTGGAAACAAGCGTTGAAGTGAGATGGAATACGCTCTGTAAACTTGAGGTGCGTACGCGAGTAAAGCACACGAACGAACAACGGGTAACAGGTTTCATGGATTAGCGCTTACTTCCTGGCCTTACGCCTCATTGCAATTGCGAGTGCCGAGCTTGCACTAGAGTCAATTATCATTGCTGAAATTGCTGTCGCTGCTGTTGTCGCTAAGCGAGTAAATCGAACGCTTCCCCGGTGTAGCGTCCCCACTGCTGCTGTCTCCCGCCGTGTTATCGGCGCTGCCATGGCACTTGCTCGCTACCGTTTGACTGATCGTCTCCTTCACTTCGTTCTCTTCGGCATAGCCGATACAGTCAGTAACATAGTCGACCAGTTCTTGGCAAGTAAGGCCTTCGCGCGAGATGATTTTCAATGGCGCGACCTTAATCTGTTTCTCCGGATCAGAAACAAGAGGGTCTTGGTCGGCACCAGGAGACACGGAAATCTCGACACGGAAGCGTTGAGGGTCTTCAAGCGAGTGCTGGATACGCTCAAAAACGCGCACGACGAAATGGGTCATGTAACAAAGCTCAGGTATGTCTTCGATCCACTTCCGGGATTCTTCACCGATCGGGCTCTTGATCGTGCACTCGTCCCGACCATATCGCAAGACGTTCAATAGCGAGTGCAAGTGCGATTCGCTTGTGAAGTACAAGCGTGTGCGCACGGAACGGTGTGCCGACTTGACTTTCTTCGCGTAGGAAGGGTTCAGCCGGTGAGTGTTGTGATCCTTCAGTAAATCGGGTTGCAGGCCACGAGCCAAGTCCAAGTCAGTGTTGATCTTCGACAACAGCGTTCGGCACATAGCTGACCCGATGAATATCTTCTCCTCCACGTCGATTCCGTATTCTTGCGGCACGAGTGCGTGAGACAACGCGCTTGAAATCTCCAGGAGCTCGCGCACGTCCGTCAAGTTTAAATGCGCGTTATGAACTGCGTCGTACCGAATACAATCGTGAATGTCCGGTATCTTGGACAGGTCGTACGTGTCGCGCTTTTTCACGTAAAAATCGCGGTACAGCTTTGCCCACCGCTCGCGCATCACCTCCAGAGTTTCACGTCCGCAAGGTTCAGGATACTTGGTATCCTCTAGAGGCAACGACTCTTGCGGTGGCCGCATTCTGCGCAGACCCACACTGCTGTTTGCAGCATCACTTGTGATGTTCTTGCCTTCACTGTGTTTCTTCTGAGGGGCGTACGAGTGCACGTGGTGACACTTCGGTTGGCTCAGCTCATTCACGCTGGCAGATCGACCCATGACAGGAGCTGGTAGTCGGCCAGCAGTAGATCTTGTTGTCTGGTCCATATGTATCTCCGTGCGATACTGCGCCTTCTCCTGAATCATGCGCGTGAGTTGCTCCTTAAGCAAGTGCAGCAATTTGTGCATGATCCCCATCTTTTTTATAGGTTGATCGACTTTCGTAAGTGCAAGTGCCACAGAGCGAATAAGTCGCGAGTTTGAATCAATCAGCTGGCTGCAATGATCTTCGCGGTGAATGATATTGTGCAAACGCTGCTTCACACGCATTATGATTTCCTGTGCGGAAGATCCCGACTGGTCCAGCATCGAGTCTGCATCCTTGGACTTTAACACAAGTCCGACCAAGATAGGAATGATGTCTCCCTCAAGTTCCAGCAGCCCCTTTGCAAACGAAGCTGCAGTTTTCTGAACACGCCCTTCGTCGCTCGTATAGATTTTTAGGTCGTGGCGGTACGTGGAATGCAGGCGATTTAAGCCTCCGGCACCGCCCGGGTACATCATTCGCCGAAATTTCTGACCGAGGTGTTCGGCCTGTTCTTCACCAGTGTGCGTCAGGTCGCCTCCCCACTTGATAATCAGCAGCAATTTGATAACACGGTGTGTCGTCTGCTGTTCTCCGTTCTCGGTAGTACCTTCAACAGGCACGTCAGCGAAACTTTTTGGCTTCAGTTGCACCTTGCGATTGATACCAACAAGTTGCCAGCGCTGCAATACATCCCGCAAGGTTCGATATCCCTTGACACGATCTGTGGCATCCTCGCCGAATTCGACCTCGCGTTGCTCCAAGAAGTCCATGAATGCCGGATCATGCGTTTCGTACTTGTGCAGCAAATCCTTACTCACCTGCAGTAGACGCTCTAGATTCGCCACGGCTTTGATCTTGATATCCATTTTCTTCTTCTTCTTCTTCGTCGTGTCACTTTTATCTTCGTTTTCCTGCTGGGACCCACGCAGACAGTCCTCGTAATATTGGAGAAAAGCTGGATGGCAGACGTTCATCTTCATCTTCTGCTTGGGTGTGCGATCGCCATGACGGATGACTGCCAGGACACAGCGCAACTCTTCCTCTTGGTACGCTGTATCTTCGTCTCCATCCGTGATACTGTCAGCTTCCGACAATTCCGACTCAGCGATGGAAGTCGATGGTCCACGAAGCATTGCATGTCGGTGTGCTGTTGGTGGCTCCGACAGCTGTGCACTTGGAGGAGGAGCATTCGGCGCAAAGCGGAAAGTAACGGAACTAAAAGCAGAGCTGTCCGTGCCAAAGTCTTCACCAGCTGTGGCACCAGCTAGTGCCTGAGCAAGGTACTGGGTCAGCAAAATACCGCAGTCATCATAGTACTTTTCCGAGTTCTTGACAAAGCTCCAGCCGTTCACGTCACAGACGTACGAGGCATCCCGCACTCGCAGGATATCAAAGCCACAGATCGTCTGTCGGAAAGCTCGGCACACTCGATAGGCAATCTGCTTCTCCTCCGTTGACAGCATCACTGGGTACCTCACTTCTTTCCCGTCCACATCTCTCACAACTCGACCATCCAGTACAGGCGATTTACGAGCTTCTGCATGGGCATAATGGGGTCCTACTGTATAAACTTTGACATCCGTTCCTTGAGTGGACAGGAATTCCTCATAAATGTACGACCCACCCCCTGCTCGCACGGTGTTAACGTGTGGATCGTACTCGCTCGATCGGTTACCGATTTTACGGAACAGCCGTTTACAGCCCCCACCGGCACTCATGGGGTAATAAATGTGGATGTGGTGGTCCTCGCCGTCCACGGGTTTTTCCACAAAGGGTTTGTTGATCCGGACCCCGTCTACCTGAATAAAGTCGTCTCCTTCCACAACTTCTGGTGGCTCTATCTGACCGCCGTAACCGTCTCGATTTAGGAACACGTGACGAGGAGTGGGTACATCGTGCTCTAAAAGCACGCGGTAGACCTCACGACGGTCTTTTAGAAT
This sequence comes from Peronospora matthiolae, assembly GCA_921007115.2. Classification (NCBI taxonomy): domain Eukaryota; phylum Oomycota; class Peronosporomycetes; order Peronosporales; family Peronosporaceae; genus Peronospora; species Peronospora matthiolae. The sequence continues at coordinate 258,639 of CAKLBY020000312.1, forward strand.
GTATTGCGTGTTCAAGTCATTCACAACGACGGGACGACGGAGTGTCACATATTCTTGTGCCTTTTCGAGGGGAAATCCTTTGGAAAAGAAAGCAACGAGCGCGTCGCAACGTGGCCAGGCCGTCACTGGTTGGTTCAAAATCGTGTCGTCACCAAAAAAGTCGACGCGAAAGAGAGAGGGCGGCAGGCGACTGAGGATCTCGAGCATCGGGTCGGAGCGGGCTTTGCGCTCCATGACGCAGATCCCGAGCGTGTACTTGGCATCGACAGTGTCGAATGGCGTCATGCTGTGCACTGAGGAGAAGAGGGAAGAGGAGGAGGAGGAGGAGGGAGATACGCGCTACTTACGACTGGGTGGCGGAGAATGGAGATGGCTACAGGATCGATGACGAGTGTTCGGAATGATGGTCCGATGATGAGCTTCTAGTTGCTAGTCTAGGACCGAGAGGATTGATGCTGGAAAACAGATGGTGCTGCAGAAATGTTTATGTTGCGAGCTGACACGCCACGAGAGACGATGCGGTGTTGCTGTGCGTGTGCGCCGAATGTCGTTCGGAAAGCCTCCGAATTTCTATATTATCGTGATGCTTTACGATAATCTCGAAACCTTTTCGGTATGTACTGAAATAACCAGGTTGGAGCTTGAACTGCTGTCTGTAACTGGCCATTCGAACAAAAGGATGACCCATTCATGCTGCGGATATCGCGGTATGAATGCACTCCCCCACAGGATACTTAGCTAGCAGTACATGCCGTGTCGATCTTAGATCTGAATATATTAGATGATAACATTGTGCTGACATTTGGAACACCCCCTTCTTTCCAAACCTCTGCAGATTGGCGATTCATACAACACTGCAGTGCCATTTTAGGAGCAGGGCTGACGACTTAGTGATGATGGACGAGAGTATGCCTACAACGAATCCTTCCACGTGTTCACCACCCTTGGATCATGCTTGATTTTAGCCCATCCGGACTGGATATTGCATACCACTGTCGATGTCTAGAGCCATCTTTCAAGTTTCAATCTCAGGGTCAGGCAGCAGGCCGATGTAGGAGACCGACTTTGGACGTTAAGGCAGTGATGTGTATGTAGCACTTGAAACTCGTTTCGATTCCCTTGCAAGCAGGTCACTTTTTCTACCAGCTAACCAACTGCATCTTGTCTTTTTGCACGGCTTCATGATGAAACACCGTGGAACTTGCGGGTCCGACAAGGCTAGTAGCGTCGGAGTAGTTGTGGATCTCGTTGAGTCGGCTATATGATACACTAATGAGTAAAAGATCGACATGAAAGACGGATGTCGACCACAATCGTGTAGAGACACTAGCGCTGAGTGATATAACACTGCGCGCGTATGATGCTTTGTGCCAGAAGTGAACAGGACCTGGTAACAAACTGCTTGCTGTTCAACACCGGACTCGAATTCAGTACCACTGCGAGTAATTAAGAAACATACTAGCTCTTCACACATGCGCTGAGTATCGTACTGGCGTCATCGATTCGAACGATCCATTGCTGATGGCAAACCTCATCTCTTGCACGATCAAGACTCGAATAACACGAAGGACACAAGACTCAGAGCAAAAGCGACGGTGGAGAAGATGAAAGGAGTAAACGAAGTGTAACGGGCTTTATAGATACAGCAAGTGGCCGCAGCTTTTTGCGTCATCCTAATGTGGCAAGCATTTTTCTACTGCTAGATTTTAAGTCTCTTGTACCGACAACGACCGATGTTTGGCAGGATTTTGCCATTCACGAGCTGTACCGAAGTTCAGCTATTCAATGTAAGACATGTACAACAGGATCGAGGCGGAGAAGCGACCGCAGAGGAAAGGTGAGTCTTGTGAAAGCACCATTCGGAAGTCAACCACGATATTGACGTCTCTCAGTGCTGCCATCAGGGTAACGAGTGCTGCTGATCTAGAGCGGCCAAAAACACCGCAGACGCTCTGTCACAAGTTGTCCGAGTCTTGGAATTACGCATGGGCAGTATCCACGACGGATGCTCGTAAAACAGGGCTAAATTCCCCCGAGTTTTGCGGGTCACAACGCAAAGACAACAACGTCATCACTATTGCGTAAAGAAGACAAACGATATCGGCAGTTGTCATGTGCTTCGTATACCTACGTACACGCGAGAACTCAAGCACAATGCTCGGTTCATTGATCCAGGTCTTTCCATCAGCTCAACAGTGCAAGTTAACTGTGACGCATCAAGATCAGCTACAGCATTCGTATTCAGATGCTCACGTAGCAGTCAGCTCAACAAGTCACGATTACGAGCTCGCACGGCTGGAAGAAATTGTACTGACCAAGTGGAATGGTTGCGTCCGAAGATCTTATACTGCACGCGACAGAACTATCACTGCATCAAGATGAAACGACATGGCAGTTCACGTGTACATCACATCACCTTTTCAACATCTGCAAACAAATCACACAAAACGTGTGTGTCCTGCTCCTGCTTCGGTCGCTGGGATCGTTCTGGACACTATGCTGGATTCAATAAGCGTAAGCACCGCTTTCCTTTTCTACTCGATTGGCGGTACGTCGTCATACGTACAGCGCTTCAAAGTAACAGCATGCTTAGGACATCAGCTGGCTCGTGTTCTCCGGAAACTCTGTCACGCTTTTGTCTTCAGGAAGCGCACCTAGCGCAAGAAAGCATGCATACTTCATGTGCAGCTTGACAATAACCTCCGAGATTTCCGGTCGGTTGCAAGCCAACGCCTCGCTGAGACGATCGTCCTGCGCGCAGGCCATGTCCATCTCGTCCACTGTCTGACCGTTCACGCCCAGACCATTCGTTTCGAGCAGATACTGCACGTGTGAATGACCTTGTTGCTCGGCAATGTCAAATGCCGTCTCGTCCCGCTCGTTCGGCATATCCGGGTCCGCTCCAGCAGTCAGCAAAAGGTACGTGGCACGGTAGTTCCCACTGCGACTTGTAAAATGCAGCGGAGTATTGCCATCTTTGTCTTCAACTTGTGGATCCGCGCCAGCATCTAGCAGTCGCTCGACGACATTTGCGTGCCCAGCCATACAAGCCAGCAGTAAGGCTGTCGTGGTGGTATCCCCCACTGGGACGTCACACTTTGCCCGTGCCGAAAGCAGAACGGCCACAATATCCGAGTGGCCGCGCTTAGCTGCGAGATGCAGCGGAGAGTACCCACTGCGTGTGACCACGTTGTAACGTGCATTGTACTTGAGCAGGATCTTGACCACACAGTGGTGCTTGTGTTCACATGCGACATGCATGGGCGTCGTGCCATCCAGCGCTGCGTCATTAACATCAGCTCCGCGTTCCAGTAACAGCATCAAGACGTGGTCAAAGCCATTGGCAGCCGCGACGTAGAGGGGCGAGTGGCCCAACGAGTTCTTCTCCATAACGTCTGCACCGGCATCCAGCGCTTCCCTGACTTCGAGCACGTCCCCCGACGCCACGATCTCAAAAAACTTCTTGCGCTGTTTCACCGTCTTGATCGCTGCCAGTTTGTGACCGAGGAAGCACCAGACCTTGGCACTGCGATGGCGGTAGCTGTGCAAAAGGTACTGACGTGCTGCCTTCTTCTTGGTGCTGACAACCACCAAGGCGCCGTCCGTCGGGTATACATACCCACTGACGGCCTCGAGCTGCTGCTTGACTGGACCGCCGAGCGTCATGATTGACTACCTAGGTAGGTGCTGCTGAAAGGTATAACTTCGAGTGGAAGGTGAGGTCGGAAAAGACAAGCCAGCTGTTGGCTCGTGAAGTAGAGGCCAGCGTTTGTTTGCGCCGTGAACGAACGAACAAACGAACGAGCGAGCGAAACAAACGAACGAACGAACGAATGAGCGAAAAGTGAATGGAGGGCGGATGGATGACGGATTGAATACCTGCCCGGGAGAGCGAGGTGGTCCTGATGGAACTCGAGTGCGAAAATGACCGAGTGACGAGGTTTGGTAGCCAGAAACCGGCTTTTTAGTGGACTCGCAGAGCTCCAGCACAACGACGACGCCTATCCCTGATTCACTCTTACCGAGGCCCTGTGGACGTTTACGGTCCGGTGAGTTCAGTGCGACGCGTCAGTGCCACCTGGCACACCGAGCTCAGCATACCGGTACGAGGAGGAGGAGTGAATATCTGGGTTGGGTTGGGTTGGGTTGGGGCGCCCATCAAACTAACCACATGGCAGACAAGTGAATGTCGTCGGTGATGAATGCAGTGGAGCTCAGGTCTTGTCAAATTGGCATTGCCGGGTGAAGTGTCGCATGTCAGGGTCGGAACATACCACTTCTGCGGTCAGCACCAGTCCCTGTGGAGCGATGATATCGAAGAAGAGACACGTGCGGCCTGTCAAATAGGAGTGAGGCTCAGCTAGATTTTGACTTGGTCGAAGTATCGACGCGAAAAACTGGGATGTTTTGCCCTGCAAGCATGCGAACGCGTTACTCTTCCGACATCTGCTGCCTATTTCGGTCATGACGACAGCAAGCTACGAAGCTTATCGATCAAATCAGAAGATCTTTGTTCAACTACAACGTAGGTGCAGCTTGAGTGGCAATAATTCTTGGGTGGCACCCCACATGTGTGGGTCCAGCGCATGCGCCATTTGCCTCGGGACACTTGTCCAGGACACTTTGTCGATTGTCCGCCCTTACCCCTTCTTTTGCTGAGCTGGCTTTGTGAGACGATGAGCGACACGCCAATCCACTCGCGCATTGCATTGTAGAGCGCTGTGTGCCAATTTCGACCGTACGAGTACAATCGCATCAAAGGTCATTTCCACACTCAACGATCGATCGCACAGTTGAATGCAACGCCGCAGTTTGTTGCTAAGAACGTGCTGACTCAACTCTTCAGCTTGTCAAATCCTGACGTGCTGTGGTGTGCTAACTCAACTCCTCAGCTCGTCAAATCCAGACGCGCTGTGGTGTGTCCGTAACCATGCACACCAGGGTTTCGAGCGAGTCGCTTTAATTTGGTGGGCTGGCTCTTGTTGAGGTGTCCGTGTCGTGCGCATAATTATTGATCTGAATATCATTCGCACAAGTAAGTCTTACGGATAAAATAATGCACAACACACCTTCGTTTTTATCCCGAAGGGTACGGCTTGTTTTACAGATGATTGACCGAAGCAGGCTTATACATCGCTCAGCAGGAACGTCGTAGCTTCCGAGAAAAACGCATACACAAATCTGCCCCGAGCATGAGCACCGCTAGCCGCCTGACTCAAGCTGCCTGCTACTCTGTTAGTCGATTTTTAGTAATGGGGCCAAGGTCGCGCACAAATTCACGTAGTGGTTATGTCTTCTAGGCACTTCGGAGAGTCTCTGAGCTGTGGCTTGCTCGTGTCGCAGCAATTTCGCTTAGGACACTTACAATCTACAATTAGATACCAGTGGACAATGATGAGCCCACAGCCACCACGTGTTAGCTAGCGTGGGATTACTCTTTCTGCGACTCCCTTTGCATCTCGCCACATCTTTCGTGGCGCACGTTGGTGGTGTAGTGAGCTACAATTTACTAAAATTAGGAAAGAGCTGTAGAATACTTGGGCCTGATCACTCGAAGTGCTATTTGATAGATAACATAGGGTGTACCATAATGCGTCACTATAGCGCCGGGGCTATCGGCCGTGGTCGAGGAACGTATACTTCGTTGCGTTGCTGACGAAAAACAAGAAAAGCAAGATTATGGGCTCGGCTGTGGCATTTAGTGAGCAGTAATCGTTTTGCAAGCCTGTGGGTCCAAAGAAATTGAGAAATGTTCCTATTAGCGGTCGTCACCATCGATGGCAACGTCGCAAATTTTAATAAGCAAGAATGAGAGTACTTCGTGCTGAAGCGAAGCGAAAGTACCCGATGGTCGATACAAACCACTAGGTGAATTTGGCTGTTGTTGCAAATTAAGATAGACAGACAACCTAGACAGACACACCAGGCTAAGAAAACCCTTACTGTAGCGGAGCTACACAGCTCTTTAAGTCAGAGGAAGACTTATTCAACAAGCCAACTGTAACGGGGCACCCTGAAGCTTGTACTGGTGACAGTACAAGCTACTTATTCTGATGACAGAATAAGGCGGTGCCTCGTAACTTCACGTACACTCGTACGTGCAGAGGAAGACGGTAAGAAGAAGCGAGTACTCGGTTAGAGTAAAAAGTAGAACTGTATTTATAATAGTTAATGTCTGCAATAAATCACTATTTATCTTCATCTAACTATGTCTAAATACAAATGTGTAAATCAGTTATCTGCTCACCACTCATTGCGTGCGTCTGTCGTGGCGCGTCTTCGTTGGTTGATATAATGGCCTATATCAACCAATTAGGAACTACTTGGAAGTGCTACAGAATATTGTCCTTATGACAATATTCTGAGAATATAACTCTTATAGTTATATTCTATTAACAATTTCTTATAAATTGTTATGTAACGATTCACCCCGTTACATCACCCCCCCCTTAACCATCAGTCACTTTAGTGACTGATTGACTAAATGGATACTCGTCCCAAATCATTTGGGACGGGGTTTGCACTTGTCGGTCCGCGTCCACTTTCCAACATCTCATCGCATGGTAAACAAGCCCATGCGATGCGCGAGCAAGGCCGCCGAGAGCGCGTCTGCACGTCTCTGTGCGGACGCCGAAGCAGAAACTACAGCAACTGATGTCCCATCGGTTGCTGAATCGACTTCAGCCTGTATCACCTGGTGATGCAGGCGCTGGTCATGAAGACACTCGTGTCTTCACAGAGTACGAGCTCGGTGTCTCGTACTCTCCTGATACGGATGACGGATCCGTATCGACGGCAATTGAATCCAAGCCGCCTGCCAAGCGTGGCATGGACGATGCTTTGCGTCGCAGCATCTTTGGTTCATCTGATGAGTCAGATGAACCATCGCCGAAGCGAAGGCGCTCGAGGTCGCGAGACTCGGGCGCTAATAGTGGTGTCGTTTCTCCAATGGACACCACTTCACAGCGAGGTGCCAGTACTTCTGTCGGCACGTCGCAGGAAGAGCGGGACCGCAATGTGTTGCGTCTCGCTCCAGAAAAGAAGGCATGGATGCCTCCTAAATCTGTCATGGATCACTTGTCGGCGACGACGAGTGATCGTTATCGAACACGATTGTTCGATTCGTCGAGGATTCATCACCTTGACCCCAGCGCGAAGGACTATCGCGCTGAACATGAGTTCTTCATCGATGCTTTCTTCAGACATCGATGGTACAGTGGGAATCACAAACGTGATGGTCCCTCACTACTTCAGGCGTGGAACGCCTACATCCATAATCTCGAGGATGTAGGTCGTGACGCTTGGAACGACAAACTTATCAAAGCTCGTGATAAGTTTGAAAAGCGAACCCCGACAGGTGCACGCTACAAGCTGCATCGTCTGTCAAGGGAGAAAGGATTACCCTGCCTCTCTTGGGGAGACTCGTGCCCATGTTGTGTGAACAACTCTGCACGAGCACCTAAGGAGGCTTACCTCCTTACCAGCCCGTGGTGGCGCGTACGTGTCTCTACTGAGATGTACGAAGGGATTGACAACCTGAAATCCCTTTACGACCGTGCCGGGAAGACTTTCTCCGGCGGTCCTTCTGCGGCACAGGATGTGTCGCGTCGTACTGCTCGACCAGACCCAGTACGTCAACCATCAATTGGGAGCGGAGCTCCCAAGAATCCCAGGACGGGGGATAGCCGCGCCACCGGACGAGGTAACTCGTCCGACGTCCGTTCACGTCGCGGTGGTTCAACAGCTGCTCAACTAGATAGCGCTGGCCACCGCGAGAGTCCTCTAATGGAGGTGGAGGAGGAGGAAAGACGCTCTCCACACGATCATGTGGATCGGTGTGTTCCCGAGAGCTTCTTTGATCGCGTAACGCAAGGGTTACGCGACGATCTCGAGCATGAGCGGAATAGGCGTCTCCAGATGGTGGACACTGCCTCGAAGCATCGAGCTGAGTTTGCCTTTGCTCAGCTTGAGAACGAGAGATCTCTGACATCTCTTCGTGACGAGCTAAGGGTAGCTCGTGGGATTGTTGATCGGTCTCGGGCTGAGATAACTGCTCTTCAGACCCTTGTTGATGCCCACCATCGGGAGCACAAGGCTCTCTGCGAGATGCTTGAGCGCAAGGGCGTTCTTCATCGGAAGAAGCAGCGTACTGATGGTACGGCTTAAGCCGACCAACGTAAAACGTGGGATGCGTTCGCATCTTACGTGGTAACTCGATCGTGTATGCATTGCCTAGGCGGTGCAATACACGAAATGGGCCAATGTACTTGGGTAGTAGTTTACTGCTACCCAAGTTAGTCACTACATGTTTTGGTAGATTAACCGTAGACAGTAGGACTAAGTCACCTTTATTAAATAAAAGAGTGTTTGCCCTTCCATTCTTGTCAGCGTTTTGCTTTTGCTTATCCACCGCTTCGGCGATGGAGTCTTGCACAAAACGGACTACCGTTTCACGAGCCAGTATGAACTCATCTGATGACTCGTTAGCTTCAGTGTGCTGTGAGCGCACTGCAGCGACAACAACCTTTTCTTCAGTGAGGGCTTCCGCACTCTCACTGGGATCATTGTCTTCAGTGAGGGCTTCCGCACTCTCACTGGCATCATCTTCTTCGATATCGATGTTATCGATATCGGCATCAAACGCAATGACTTCTTCGTCAGAGCGTGATGAGCGTGAACCAAATCGGTTTTTGCTCGCGCGAGTCCCTCCCCCCTTAAACCAGAGTTACACTCTAGTAAGGTGGGTACACGCGGATGGCGCAAGCCATTCACGTAAAACGGTGTATGTGTCGTGGACGCATGCACCGAGTTGTTGATGGCAAACTCTACCATCGGCAAAAACTCACTCCAACTCTTAAAGGAGTGTACGTATCCTCGAAGTATCTCTTCAAGGACACGATTGGCACGTTCCGTCTGACCATCTGACTCTGGATGATCAGATGTTGACATCTTCAAGCGCGTTCCGAGTGATTTGAACACGGAACGCCAGAAATCAGCAGTGAATCGTGGATCTCTGTCTGATACGAGTTCACGGGGCAACCCATGAAGTCGGAAGATGGTGTCAATAAAGACACAAGCACAGCCACTTGCCGTGATTGTCTCTGGTACAGCCACAAGGTGTACCATTTTGCTGAATCTGTCAACAAATACGAGAATACCCGTATTCCCGCGTGCGTCTTTGGGTAACCCGAAGACGAAATCCATTGAGATGGATTCCCAGCACTCAGCCGGAACCGGTAGAGGCTGTAAAGGTGCACGCAGTGAAGGACTTGACTTCACTCGTTGGCAGACTTCGCATGCGCGAACATACTTTCGCACAAACTGATACTGGCGGGGCCAGTAAAAGTCTCGACTTACCGTGAGATATGTTTTCTCTCGGCCACGATGTCCTCCTATAGGAGCATCGTGATACTCGAACATGATCCGCAAACGCAGATCAATATCATCTGGAATGACAACACGTGGTGTGTCACCAGAAACGGCTGTATAGTACAGTAAACCGTTACGAGTAGTGTATCGATCTGATGCAGATCGATACGCAGACGACAATCGTTTCAACGATTCTCGAGATGGTTGGGAGAGATGTGACAACAACTTCACTATCTCACCATCTTGGGCGTATGCCCGCCTCACATCATCATACAACGTTGTAGATGGAACTGAGGACGTCATAACCGCAACAGTGACTGTCTCACTGTTGGGTTTCGCGACTGTTTCAAAGTCGGGACGACGTGAGAGTGCATCAGCGACGACATTAAGTCGTCCTGGTTTGTACTCGACCGTAAAGTTGTATTCTGCAAAGAATGACAACCACCGCGCCATTCGTTGTGAAAGGTGCGGGCTGTTCACTGCAGTGCGTAACGATGCATGGTCAGTGTAAACAACGAAGGGTCTATCTCCTAATAGATAGACTCTGAACTTCGCGAGTGCATACTTCATGGCAAGGAGTTCCTTGTCATGCACTGGATAGTTCCGCTCAGCTGGTTGCAGCTGACGCGACTGATAGCAGACGACGCGTTCAACGCCTTCAAGGTCGTACTGCATTAATGCACAGCCGATTGCGAAATCGCTGGCATCACAGACCACATGAAATGGCCTGTCCTGATCGGCTATTGCTAGGACTGGGGATTGTATCAAGCTCTGCTTGATACCCTCAAAGGAGCGTTGACATTCAGCGTTTCATAACCACCTCTCGTTCTTTTTCAACAAACGAGAGAGGTGTACAGTCATCTCGGCGTAATTGCGTGAATACTTATGCAAATACGCCGCTAGCCCAAGGAATTTTCGAAGACCTTTGACATCGACCGGCACGGGCCAGTCGGTGATCGCCTTGATCTTTTCGGGATCAGGACGTACACCGTTCTTACCAACGATGCACCCAAGAAGTGGTATTTCGCTTGCTGCAAATATACACTTCTTGAGGTTTGCATACAGTTGATGCTTTCGCATGATTGTAAGAACTTGTCGGACGTGGTACTTGTGAACCTCAACGTCCGACTTTCCATCCATAGCTCGACTATGGATGAATACGTCATCGAAATAACTCGGCGCGAATTCTCGTACTGGCCTCAACAGATGTGATACACACCTGTTGAACGTGGCAGGGGCATTACTGAGCCCTTGTGGCATTACTAGCCATTCCCAGAGCATGCCGCTAGGCGTGCTAACTGCGGTATAGGGTATATCCCGTTCCCGCATTAGGATTTGATAAAAGCCATTCATCAAATCCATGGACGAAAAGATGGTACTCTTTGACATACCATCAATGATTACGTCCTTCCTCGGTATCGGCGTCTGAGCCGGTACTGTTGCAGCGTTCAATTTGTTAAACGCGTGCACTATCCGCCACCCTCCTGTTGATTTTCGCACACAGAAGGTCGGAGAGCTATGTGGGGAAGTTGATTCCCTCACATGGCCCGCTGCTAAACGATCGGCAAAGAACTTGTCGATCGCAAGTACTTGTTCACGAGGCAGTGGCCACTGCTTCATGACACAGTACTTCGAGCCTGGTTTAAGCTGGACTTCGTGTCGAATACCTTTATCCTTCGGTAATTCGCACGGAACAGTTTCAGGGAATACATCCTTGAATTCAACCAAATCTTCATAGCGAGGATTTTCCTTGAGCGATTCCCATGATTGGGACTCATATCGCTCAATTCGTGTCTTTTCATCTAGGGCACTCTCGTCCATAGATGAACTACTGAGAACTCTCTCGTTCTCAGTAAACACTGTTGCTGACCTTATGTCGGTTACATACTCGTCTTCAGCGGCGAGTATGCAGATCTGCTTGACTTTGCCACTACGCAGATCACGCAAGGATCTTTTATGTTCGAGCGTTGGCAACTGAGTGATCTCCGAAGTTAACTTCGGAGGCGCAATCAGATCAAGTGTATAAGCGCCTACACATGATCCGTTATTGACTATGACATTCAATGTCTCTGTCATTTCCTGGGGACTTATTCCCTCAGGCCTCGAAGGACTTATTCCTTCGTCTTCCCGGGGACTTATTCCCTCGAGTTTCAAGTAACTTATTTCCGCCGTATTTGTAATCTTGGGACTTATTCCCCTAACTTCCTCTAGCTGGGGTTGCGCAACCACAGCGAGATCCTCTACGAAAGACTCTCCAGTCGATCTAGGATTATCGTTTCGCTTAACCTGAGCATTGATTGTTTCTCTTCTAGATGTTCCCCGCTAGGGATACATCTTTGTCCCGGTCTACTCGACTTATACGAGTAGTGGACCTTCGGCGCAGCCTGTGGTTCCTCACAGCCGCCGGAACTTTGCTCCGAAGTGTAACTGTTTGTTACACTACGGTTTCGTGCAGTCGTACTAACGACCGTACCACAAGTGAGGCCATCGCACTCACTCGTAGTACATCCACACGCTTGTGGACGCTCCAAAACGTTCATCAGATGGCCATCTGATGAACAAGCGGCAGGCATCGTTACTGTCCGATGTTGCCAGTTTACCCGTGGTTCGTACCTTCTGAGCCACGGTATTCCAAGGATGACATCAAATTTGTCATCCAAATCCAATACGATAAAGTCATCGCCGTATTGGGTATCTTGTATAGTGAATCTTCACTATACGCTTCATGACGGTTACGGATGCGCCTGTCGCAAGACGTACCGTCATCCTCGTAGGAGGTGTGTCACATTCACTGAATTTAAAGTGACCATCTTCTAGCGATTGGCGTCGCACAAAATTGTTGGACGCCCCACAATCGACTAGAGCTCGAAGGGACAACTTATTCGTCACTTCGAGTTTCAAGGTAATGAGTGAGATCTCATTACCTAGAGCAGCAACGCACAATGTCTGTGTGTTGGGAGCAACCTTCATCAAGAGGCCTACAAATTCTCTTGACGTTGCTGGATCAGTAGGGTGCTCCGCACCTACTGATCCTGTCCGTTTTTTGACGGTCCATCCCGTTGTTGCGTCTTTGCACCAACTGCGGAACCTCGTCCCTGCCCCTTTCTCATGGGTGGACGGTCACTACGCCCAGTGTCGCGAGACACTGGACGAGGGGCACTACACTCGTAAGCGTAGTGTCCTGTCTTTTGACATCTGTTGCATCTCTGCAACTTCTTGTAGCCTGTAGAGCGAGCCTTCTCGCTCTCTACATAACAGAGTTCCATCGGCTCTGGACCTCCGTTGTCATATCGTCTCGGTTGACGATATGATGTCGAGCTGGCGCGAGCCTGTCTCAGACTGAAGTCTTCCTGCTCCGCAATGGAAATGGCTTGTTCTAGTGAATCTAGTTCAAGCCGGAACAGGTGAGTCTTGACGGGACCATCCGCAAGACCCTGCATGAACACCGAAACCAACGTGTGTTCATCCACCGGATTGGAACTTATACAACTCGTGAGATGTCGTATATGTTGAGCGTAAGCGTGCACATCACGCTTACCCTGCTTGAGCTTCAAGAGTTCGGTTCGAGATCTGAACTCAGCTCTAGGCGGTTCAAACGTTTGTCTGAGCCGCGACTTGAAGACTTCCAACGACCCAAACGCATATGGGTCGTGCAGCTTGAGCCCCAGTGCCCAAGTCTTGGCACGTCCTGCCAGATTTGACTGGGCAAATGCAACTTGCATATCCCCGTCGTCGATGCGACGCGCCCTTATGGCGTCATCCAATTCGACGAACCATCTCAAGAGGGAGTCTTCTTCGACCCCCTATACTTTGAGATGTCAATCTTCAAAGTCTCGGGCCGACGCGAGTGCATCGACCCGCCAGCAGCAGCCTGCTGCTGTCTCAACAGTTCAAACTGTTGAGCACCTTGTTCTCTCAACAACTCTGCTTGTTGAGAACCTTGTTGGTGAAGCAAGGCTACTTTCTCGCGTTCTGCGTCAAGTTCATTTTGAATGAACTTGGCGATAGTAGCATGTTGGGCATCTCTATTGAGAGCCTCTAGCATGACGCTAACAGCATGGATGCCCATGGTCGAACCCATTCGTTCAACCGCATCCCATTCGACATCGCTCAAATGGGAGTAGCCGTCACGCGTAGCGTGAAAGCTTTGGTCATCTTCATCATCCAACATATTCATGTTGGATGTGAACGCGGTCCTTGGACGGACTACGAAGTGCTACCAGGTGTAACGGGCCACCCCTGAAGCTTGTACTGGTGACAGTACAAGCTACTTATTCTGATGACAGAATAAGGCGGTGCCTCGTAACTTCACGTACACTCGTACGTGCAGAGGAAGACGGTAAGAAGAAGCGAGTACTCGGTTAGAGTAAAAAGTAGAACTGTATTTATAATAGTTAATGTCTGCAATAAATCACTATTTATCTTCATCTAACTATGTCTAAATACAAATGTGTAAATCAGTTATCTGCTCACCACTCATTGCGTGCGTCTGTCGTGGCGCGTCTTCGTTGGTTGATATAATGGCCTATATCAACCAATTAGGAACTACTTGGAAGTGCTACAGAATATTGTCCTTATGACAATATTCTGAGAATATAACTCTTATAGTTATATTCTATTAACAATTTCTTATAAATTGTTATGTAACGATTCACCCCGTTACACCAACGGCTTACGGCAGACAGCCTTTTTGAAACGGGGCACCCTGAAGCTTGTACTGATGACAGTACAAGCTACTTATTCTGACGACAGAATAACGCGGTGCCTCGGAACTTCACGTACACTGGTACGTGCAGAGGAAGACGGTAAGAAGAAGCGAGTACTCGGTTAGAGTAAAAAGTAGAACTGCATTTATAATAGTTAATGTCTGCAATAAATCACTATTTATCCTCATCTAACTATGTCTGAATACAAATGTGCATATCAACTATCTGCTCACCACTCATTACGTGCGTCTGTCGTGGCGCGTCTTCGTTGGTTGATATAATGGCCTATATCAACCAATTAGGAACTACTCGTAAGTGCTGCAGAATACTTGTCCTTATGACAATATTCTGAGAATACAGTCCTTATGACAATATTCTGAGAATGTAACTCTTATAGTTATGTTCTATTAACAATTTCTCATGAATTGTTATGTAACGATTCACCCCGTTACATCACCCCCCCTTAACCATCCGTCAATTAGTGACTGATTGACTAAATGGATACTCGTCCCAAATGATGTGGGACGGGGTTTGCACTTGTTGGTCCGAGTCCACAGTCCACCGGTTTCATCGCATGGTTAACAAGCCCATGCGGTGCGCGAGCAAGGCCGCCGAGAGCGCGTCCGCACGTCTCTGTGCAGACGCCGAAGCAGAAACCGCAGCAACTGATGTCTCATCGGTTGCTGAAGCGACCCAGCCTGTGTCACCTGGTGATGCAGACGCTCGTCATGAAGACACTCATGTCTTCTCAGAGTATGAGCTCGGTGTCTCATACTCTCCTGATACGGAAGAGGGATCTGTATCGAAGGCGGTTAAAACCAAGCCTCCTGCCAAGCGTGGCATGGATGATGCTACTCGTCGTAGCATCTTTGCCTCATCTGACGAATCAGATGAACCATCGCCAAAGCGAAGGCGCTCGAGATCGCAAGACTCGGGCGCTCACAGTGGTGTCGGTTCTCCCATTGACACCACTTCGCAACGAGGTACCAGTACTTATGCCGGCACGTCGCAGGAAGAGCGGGACCGCAGTGTGTTGCGTCTCGCTCCCGAAAAGAAGGCATGGCTGCCTCCAAAGTCAGTCATGGATCGCTTGTCGGCGACGACAAGTGATTGCTATCGAACACGATTGTTCGATTCATCAAGGATCCATCACCTTGACCCCAGCGCGAAAAACTATCGCGCTGAACATGAATTCTTCATCGATGCTTTCTTTAAGCATCGATGGTACAGTGGGAATCACAAACGGGATGGTCCCTCACTGCTTCAAGCGTGGAACGCTTACATCCATAACCTTGAGGATGTAGGTCGTGACGCTTGGAACGACAAACTTATCAAAGCTCGTGATAAGTTTGAAAAGCGAACCCCGACAGGTGCACGCTACAAGCTGCATCGTCTGTCAAGGGAGAAAGGATTACCCTGCCTCTCTTGGGGAGACTCGTGCCCATGTTGTGTGAACAACTCTGCACGAGCACCTAAGGAGGCTTACCTCCTTACTAGCCCGTGGTGGCGCGTACGTACCTCTAGTGAGATGTACGAAGGTACTGACAACCTGAAATCCCTGTACGACCGTGTCGGGAAGACTTTCTCCGGCGGTCCTTCTGCGGCACAGGATGTGTCGCGTCGTACTGCTCGACCAGACCCAGTACGTCAACCATCAATTGGGAGCGGAGCTCCCAAGAATCCCAGGACGGGGGATAGCCGCGCCACCGGACGAGGTAACTCGTCCGATGTCCGTTCACGTCGCGGTGGTTCAAAAGCTGCTCAATCAGATAGCACTGGCCACCGCGAGAGTCCTCTACTGGAGGTGGAGGAGGAGGAAAGACGCTCTCCACACGATCGTGGGGAAACGTGTATCCCCGAGAGCTTCCTTGATCGCGTAACGCAAGCGTTGCGCGGCGATCTCGAACATGAGCGGGACAGGCGTCTCTAACTGGCGAACATTGTCTTGAAGCATCGTGATGAGTTTGCCTTTGCTCAGCTTGAGAACGAGAGAGCTTTGGCATCTCTGCGTGACGAGCTAAGGGTAGCTCGTGTGGAGATTGACCGGTCTCGGGCTGAGATAAATGCTCTTCAGACCCTTGTTGATATCCACCATCGGGAGCAGAAGGCCCTCTGTGAGATGCGTGAGCGCAAGGGCGTTCTTCATAGGAAGAAACAGCGTACTGATGGTACGGCTTAAGCCGACCAACGTAAAACGTGGGATGCGTTCGCATCTTACGTGGCAGTTCGATCGTGTATGCGTTGCCTAGGCGATGCAATACACGAAATGGGCCGATGTACTTGGGTAGAAGTTTACTACTACCCAAGTTAGTCACTACATGCTTTGGTAGGTTAACCTTAGACAGTAGGACTAAGATACCTTTACTAAATAAAAGAGTGTTTGCCCTTCCATTCTTGTCAGCGTTTTGCTTTTGCTTATCCAGCGCTTCGGCGATGGAGTCTTGCACAAAACGAACTACCGTTTCACGAGCCAGTATGAACTCATCTGCTGACTCGTTAGCTTCAGTGCGCTGTGAGTGCACTGCAGAGATATCAATCTTTTCTTCAGTGAGGGCTTCCGCGCACTCACTGGCATCATCTTCTTCGATATCGATGTTGTCGATATCGGCATCCAACGCAGTGACCTCATAGTCAGAGCGTGATGAGCGTGAACCAAATCGGTTTTTGCTCGCGCGAGTCTCTCCCCCCCTTAAACCCACAGTTACACTCGAGTAAGGTGGGTACACGCGGATGGCGCAAGCCATTCACGTAAAATGGTGTATGTGTCGTGGACGCATGCACCGAGTTGTTGATGGCAAACTCTACCATTGGCAAAAACTCACTCCAACTGTTAAAGGAGTGTACGTATCCTCGAAGTATCTCTTCAAGGACACGATTGGCACGTTCCGTCTGACCATCTGACTCTGGATGATCAGATGTCGACATCTTCAAGCGCGTTCCGAGAAATTTGAACACGGAGCGCCAAAAATCAGCAGTGAATCGTGGATCTCTGTCTGATACGAGTTCACAGGGCAACCCATGAAGTCGGAAGATGGTGTCAATAAAGACACAAACACAGCCACTTGCCGTGATTGTCTCTGGTTCAGCCACAAGGTGTACCATTTTGCTGAATCTGTCAACAAATACAAGAAAACCCGTATTTCCCGCGTGCGTCTTTGGGTAACCCGAAGACGAAATCCTTTGAGATGGATTCCCAGCACTCAGCCGGAACCGGTAGAGGCTGTAAAGGTGCACGCAGTGAAGGACTTGACTTCACTCGTTGGCAGACTTCGCATGCGCGAACATACTTTCGCACAAACTGATACTGGCGGGGCCAGTAAAAGTCTCGACTCACCGTGAGATATGTTTTCTCTCGGCCACGATGTCCTCCTATAGGAGCATCGTGATACTCGAACATGATCCGCAAACGCAGATCAGTATCATCTGGAATGACAACACGTGGTGTGTCACCAGAAACGGCTGTATAATACAGTAAACCGTTACGAGTAGTGTATCGATCTGATGCAGATCGATACGCAGGCGACAATCGTTTCAACGATTCTCGGGATGGTTGGGAGAGATGTGTCAACAACTTCATAATCTCACCATCTTGGGCGTATGCCCGCCTCACATCATCATACAACGTTGTAGATGGGACTGAGGACGTCATAACCGCAACAGTGGCTGTCTCACTGTTGGGTTTCACGACTGGTTCAAAGTCGGGCCGACGTGAGAGTGCATCAGCGACGACATTAAGTCGTCCTGGTTTGTACTCGACCGTAAAGTTGTATTCTGCAAAGAATGACAACCACCGCGCCATTCGTTGTGAAAGGTGCGGGCTGTTCACTGCAGTGCGTAACGATGCATGGTCTATGTAAACAATGAAGGGTCTATCTCCTAATAGATAGACTCTGAACTTCGCGAGTGAATACTTCATGGCAAGGAATTCCTTGTCATGCACTGGATAGTTCCGCTCAGCTGGTTGCAGCTGACGCGACTGATAGCAGACAACGCGTTCAACGCCTTCAAGATCGTACTGCATTAATGCACATCCGATTGCAAAATCGCTGGCATCACAGCCCACATGAAATGGCCTGTCCTGATCGGCTATTGCTAGGACTGGGGATTGTATCAAGCTCTGCTTGATACCATCAAAGGAGCGCTGACATTCAGCGTTCCATAACCACCTCTCGTTCTTTTTCAACAAACGAGAGAGGTGCACAGTCATCTCGGCGTAATTGCGTGAATACTTATGCAATTACGCCGCTAGCCCAAGTAATTTTCAAAGACCTTTGACATCAACCGGCACAGGCCAGTCGGTGATCACCTTGATCTTTTCGGGATCAGGAAGTACACCGTTCTTACCAACGATGCACCCAAGAAGTGGTATTTCGCTTGCTGCAAATATACACTTCTTGAGGTTTTCATACAGTTGATGCTTTCGCATGATTGTAAGAACCTGTCGGACGTGGTACCTGTGAACCTCAACGTCCGACTTTCCATCCATAGCTCGACTATGGATGAATACGTCATCGAAATAACTCGGTGCGAATTCTCGTACTGGTCTCAACAGATGTGATACACATCTGTTGAACGTGGCAGGGGCATTACTAAGCCCTTGTGGCATTACTAGCCATTCCCAGAGCATGCCGCTAGGCGTGCTAACTGCGGTATAGGGTATATCCCGTTCCCGCATAAGGATTTGATAGAAGCCATTCATCAAATCCATGGACGAAAAGATGGTACTCTTTGGCATACCATCAATGATTACGTCCTTCCTCGGTATCGGCGTCTGAGCCGGTACTGTTGCAGCGTTCAATTTGTTGAACGCGTGCACTATCCGCCACCCTCCTGTTGATTTTCGCACACAGAAGGTCGGAGAGCTATGTGGGGAAGTTGATTCCCTCACATGGCCCGCAGCTAAACGATAGGCAAAGAACTTGTCGATCGCAAGTACTTGTTCACGGGGCAGTGGCCACTGCTTCATGACACAGTACTTCAAGCCTGGTTTAAGCTCGACCTCGTGTCGAATACCTTTATCCTTCGGTAATTCGCACGGAACAGTTTCAGGGAATACATCCTTGAATTCAACCAAATCTTCATAGAGAGGATTTGTCTTGAGCGATTCCGACGATTGGGAGTCATATCACTCAATTCGTGTCTTTTCATCTAGGACACTCTCGTCCATAGATGAACTACTGAGAACTCTCTCGTTCTCAGTAAACACTGTTGCTGACCTTATGTCGGTTACACACTCGTCGTCAGCGACGAGTACGCAGATCTGCTTGACTTTGCCACTACGCAAATCACGCAAGAACCTTTTATGTTCGAGCGTTGGCAACTGAGTGATCTCCGAAGTCAACTTCGGAGGCGCAATCAGATCAAGTGTATAAGCGCCTACACATGATCCGTTATTGACTATGACATTCAATGTCTCTGTCATTTCCTGGGGACTTATTCCCTCAGGCCTCGAAGGACTTATTCCTTCGGCTTCCCGGGGACTTATTCCCTCGAGTTTCAAGTAACTTATTTCCGCCGTATTTGTAATATCGGGACTTATTCCCCTAACTTCCTTTAGCTGTGGTTGCGCAACCACAGTGAGATCCTCTACGAAAGACTCTCCAGTCGATCTAGGATTATCGTTTCTCGCAACCTGAGCATTGATTGTTTTTCTTCTAGATGTTCCCCGCTAGGGATACATCTTTGTCCCGGTCTACTCGACTTATACGAGTAGTGGACCTTCGGCGCAGCCTGTGGTTCCTCACAGCCGCCGGAACTTTGCTCTGAAGTGTAACTGTTTGTTACACTACGGTTTCGTGCAGTCGTACTAACGACCGTACCACAAGTGAGGCCATCGCACTCACTCGTAGTACATCCACACGCTTGTGGACGCTCCAAAACGTTCATCAGATGGCCATCTGATGAACAAGTGGCAGACATCGTTACTGTCCGATGTTGCCAGTTTACCCGTGGTTCGTACCTTCTGAGCCACGGTATTCCAAGGATGACATCAAATTTGCCATCCAAATCCAATACGATAAAGTCATCGTCATATTGGGTATCTTCTAGCGTATAGTGGATCTTCACTATACGCTTCATGACGGTTACGGATGCGCCTGTCGCAAGACGTACCGTCATCCTCGTAGGAGGTGTGTCACATTCACTGAATTTAAAGTGACCATCTTCTAGCGATTGGCGTCGCACAAAATTGTTGGACGCCCCACAATCGACTAGAGCTCGAAGGGACAACTTATTCGTCACTTCGAGTTTCAAGTTAATGAGTGAGACCTCATTACCTAGAGCAGCAACGCACAACGTTTGTGTGTTGGGAGCAACCTTCATCAAGAGGCCTACAAATTCTCTTGACGTTGCTGGATCAGTAGGGTGCTCCGCATCTACTGATCCTGTCCGTTTTTTGACGGTCCATCCCGTTGTTGCGTCTTTGCACCAACAGCGGACCCTCGTCCCTGCCCCTTTCTCATGGGTGGACGGTCACTACGCCCAGTGTCGCGAGACACTGGACGAGGGGCACTACACTCGTAAGCGTAGTGTCCTGTCTTTTGACATCTGTTGCATCTCTGCAACCTCTTGTAGCCTGTAGAGCGAGCCTTCTCGCTCTCTACATAACAGAGTTCCATCGGCTCTGGACCTCCGTTGTCATATCGTCTCGGTTGACGATATGATGTCGAGCTGGCGCGAGCCTGTCTCAGACTGAAGTCTTCCTGCTCCGCAATGGAAATGGCTTGTTCTAGTGAATCTAGTTCAAGCCGGAACAGGTGAGTCTTGACGGGACCACCCGCAAGACCCTGCATGAACACCGAAACCAACGTGTGTTCATGAACCGGATTGGAACTTATACAACTCGTGAGATGTCGTATATGTTGAGCGCAAGCGTGTACATCACGCTTACCCTGCTTGAGCTTCAAGAGTTCGGTTCGAGCTCTGAACTCAGCTCTAGGCGGTTCAAACGTTTGTCTGAGCCGCGACTTAAAGAATTCTAAGGACCCAAATGCATATGGGTCGTGCAACTTGAGCCCCAGTGCCCAAGTCTTGGCACGTCCTGCCAGATTTGACTGGGCAAATGCAACTTGCATATCCCCGTCGTCGATGCGGCGCGTCCTTATGGCGTCATCCAATTCGACGAACCATCTCAAGAGGGAGTCCTCTTCGACTCCCCTATACTTGGAGATGTCAATCTTCAAGGTCTCGGGTCGACGCGAGTGCATCGACCCACCAGCAGCAGCCTGCTGCTGTCTCAACAGTTCGAACTGTTGAGCACCCTGTTCTCTCAACAACTCTGATTGTTGAGAACCTTGTTGGTGAAGCAAGGCTACTTTCTCGCGTTCAGCGTCAAGTTCATTTTGAATGAACTTGGCGATAGTAGCATGTTGGGCATCTCTATTGAGAGCCTCTAGCATGACGCTAACAGCATGGATGCCCATGGTTGAACCCATTCGTTCAACCGCATCCCATTCGACATCACTCAAATGGGAGTAGCCGTCACGCGTAGCGTGAAATCTTTGGTCATCTTCATCATCCAACATATTCATGTTGGATGTTAACGCGGTCCTTGGGCGGACTACGAAGTGCTACCAGGTGTAACGGGGCACCCTGAAGCTTGTACTGGTGACAGTACAAGCTACTTATTCTGATGACAGAATAAGGCGGTGCCTCGTAACTTCACGTACACTGGTACGTGCAGAGGAAGACGGTAAGAAGAAGCGAGTACTTGGTTAGAGTAAAAAGTAGAACTGCATTTATAATAGTTAATGTCTGCAATAAATCACTATTTATCTTCATCTAACTATGTCTGAATACAAATGCGCATATCAACTATCTGCTCACCACTCATTGCGTGCGTCTGTCGTGGCGCGTCTTCGTTGGTTGATATAATGGCATATATCAACCAATTAGGAACTACTCGTAAGTGCTGCAGAATACTTGTCCTTATGACAATATTCTGAGAATACAACTCCTATAGTTGTATTCTATTAAAAATCTCTTATAAATTGTTATGTAACGGTTAACCCCGTTTCAAAGAGGCCAAGTCATGGAAGATGTGGTTTATGACCTTTCGTCAAGTTTTCATAGGTTGTCTTACTCTTCTTCTTTTCCATCGTATTATTTCTCGCCGGCTTTACTTCACCTTTCACGTGGTTTCTAGGTTGAGGTGTTTAGTGACTTGCGGCGTACGCTTCTGCGTTGTTATATGCGAGTCTACGAAGTACGGAGTACCTTTCGAACTCAAAAAAAATACGCTTTGGCTCTGACGAATCCGGTAGTGGTTTGTTCACCGGCCTCAGGTCGTCCGTGTCTGGCATAAACCTCTCGTCGAGACGTGTCACCAACGATTTTATCTCCTCATGCATCCCGTCTACCTGCTCTCGACGATTCAGCGGAATCTCTGCCTCCGTTCGTCCTTCTATTCCAACTCTTCGTTCATCTTACGCTGTCTCTTTATCATCACGACTCCAATCGAGCAAGTTTCGGGATTTGCTATCAACAGCTTAAAATACCTATTGTAACGGGGCACCCTATGTTTGGGGTGCCACAGAACTTAGCTTAGATGGTAAAGCCGATTGATATCGGATCCAAAAGCCTGGGCGATTCATATCAGTTTGAGGTGGTATTGGTTAAATCGCTCGTGGGACGATAGCCAGATATTGATTGTTACGGTTTGGGAGGACCCGACGGACTCGACCCCATCTAATCCGCGCGGTCTTCGACTGTAAAATATCAAGGAACCGCAATTGAGAGACCGCGATCAGGGGACCGCGATCAAGGGACCTCAACCAGAGGACCGCGATCTGGCGTGGGCCACGTGATATAGAGGATTGCAAATCCATTCGGCATGGAGAAGACACGTGGCGGTCAATCCTGATATGCGGAGTAGGCGTGGTTATAGTTTTGCGTTTTGGTTGGTTAACATTTAACAGAGTTCAATTTGCTTCTAAAACATACGCGTACTTCTTCTTCCGAATTCGATACTTTGGCCTCCCGACGTCAGAGAGCTTCAACACCAAGGGCAAGGAGATTACTCCTGAAGTTACTTGTCCAGGAGTGCAAGGACTACCAACACATCTTAACTGCGATCGGACGCAGGCAACCTTAGTGGTTGAAGTACAAGATCGCGAGACGGCTCAAGTGGTCAGAAGGCTCGCGACTCAAGTACCCCATTTTTGGCACAAGGCGATTAAGGCTGATCGCGGCGACTCTAGGAGAGCGCCAACCAAGAAAACCCGATAGGGTGAGGAATTTCCAGCCGATTGACACCAATCTCTAAAACGGTCAAGTTCAGCATCGAGTCAAGTCCACCTCGAAGAATGCAACCCGCCCTACCGACGGGTACACAAGTTGAGGAGGAAACAAGGGCTAGCGGGATCGGAGTGCCCTCTCCGCTATTAGGTTGTCTGGGCGCCAGTGGGGAGTTGGGATCGCCTCATAAAATGAGCGAAACCCACTCCACCACAATGGTGCGCGTGTCCGGATCTTCTGGTGACTCGGGATTTCACCGTGGGTTTTATGATGAAGATGCTAAGATTAAGACTGAACCTGGAATTGGAGCGCCATCGAAAGCTGTATCGCCGCAGATGGGCGAAGAAAAAAGATTCTAAAGATCATCATAGTTGGGGGAGCCACGATGACTGGAGAGTAAAAGTGGAAGACCTTTAAGCTGATCTGGAAGAGAAACCTTACCACTCCTGAGGTCCCTTCAGGGACCACCGCGGATCGTGCTGCAAAGCACGATAGACTGGATGAAAACCCTACAGCTATAGCTGAAAGATTTTCATCCAAAATTAACGCCTAATCAAAGGCGAAGAAAGACACTCTCAAGTTGTCCTGGTCAAAGTCGAAGACGGCGGAGACACATCCGAACAAGCAATAGATTAAGGCGGAAATCGATGCTGAATCATTAGGCGGGCAGTTGGAACGGATCACCTGGAAATTTATTGGAACAAACTGAAGAAGCTTCTCTCAGAAGACCCGGTCCTGAAGATGAAGAAGCCTCAGCTGATCGGTTCGATCCATGGTCCGGTATCACCACCGAATTCGACCTCGAATCAGCTGGAGGAGGCACTAAATCGTCTTATTCAGCTGCTAAGAGCAGCTGGATTTACGGCGGGATCTTTTGATGCATAAATGCTTCTAGAGTGCAACCACGATCGGGAGATCAAGGCAGTACGGCTATTATTCGAGAAGTTTATTCCACTACAGGTTCTCACGATCCGACGGATCTACAGATCAGGGAAGCAGAGGATACCGATCGAAGAATTAAGCAGATCAACTGCACGCAGAACGCCCGGACCAAGTGATCGAGTTGATCGGCCACAACGTGAAGTATGAATGCACAGGGTCTTCACTCTATGACTCGGCAGAATCAAATTTGGACTCAGACGGATCGCTCCGGATGAAACGAATGTCGCTGGGACCGACGGGAGCAGCTCTGCTGAGAGACGGGATCGACTCGGCCAATAGCAAAAGACGATCGACTACAATACCGACCTCACAAAAGAAAAACACGGCGGAGCCAAGCCAGTTTCAAACGTACTTCATGGCCGCCATAGACGAGTTCATTCGCGATCGCGAAGAACAAGGAGCAAGCAACCTGGTCTTTTAAGGACGGTCAACGATTTCAAAGAGCGATACATTCAAGATGTCGAAATGGATCAGTGGAATCAAATCGTGATCGACCGAGCGAACACGAGCAAGACCGAAAGGTTTTTTAAGATATAAGGAGACCTCAGGTGGCGACCGCAGAAACCGCACCTACGGGAGGTTTCAGTGCGCAGAGGATAAGGTTGTCGGCAATGACTGACCTGAGAGAATTTTAGGACGGCAACAAGACGAAGAACGTTCTAAAAGCTGGTTTAAAAAGATAAAGACTGCCTTCCTACGCGATCGGGCTCCAGGTTATGAGAAATGTTTGGTGTTTGGAGATATGCTGACAGGACCTGCCCAGAATTGGTACAACTAGTTAAGCCGATCGACCCGCAATGAGTGGAAACCATTGTCCGAAATCTTCATGGTCTAATTTGGGAGAAACGGAAAGTCAGCAGGGAGACAGTATTACCACGCGCGTAAATAGCCGAATGAGACCCCGTTGGGATATCTTCACCGGATGAATGTGGCAGGAATGCGAGCGAAGATAGCGGTCAAAGATAGATCGCTTGCAAGCCGACGTGAACATGTCAAGCATTTTAATGATACGTTGGAAAATCGATAGTTGGCGACACAACTGACTCTATTGCGAGTGCATGACGCTGACACGATAGAAGAGACACTACACGTATCAACATGTAAGTTTTGGCACAGCAAAGATCCGACCGAACTGAACAAGCATCGATCGTGATCTGCTAAAGCGTCGACCCCGGTATATTCAAAAATGCCGCAAGTAGTGAAATTCACTCGTATGGAAAGTGATGAAAGCGATTCATGCTCAAGCTCAGACGTATCAGACGAAGAGGGGCTTCTTCGCAACATTATTGAGCTGACAATCTCTGATCAAGCTGCAGACCCGGGAGAACAACGATACGGATCGCACAAGACAGGCCGGGATGATGATCGCGATCGCGGCGTAGTTTCGAAAGCCTGCGCACACTGTGGCTTGAAAAGGACATGACGATCGCGGATGCTGAAAAAATGGTCTCTCAGAAGTGTGGCCGCAAAGGACATCCCTCGGAAAAGTGACTGAATATGTGTCTCGCCTGTGGGGAGGTTCATAAGAGCGGTAAATGCCCCATGGAAGAGTTCTACAACCTGATACGCAAGTGGCACGTCCCAACCAAGCACGCGGGACTACTACCGACCACATCTGAGGAGATTTGGAACCAGGACACTCGTCAGGTTGGAATCTGGCACGAGCTTTCTAGGCTATGCATTTTGTGCAAATGGAAAGGATCGATGAAGGAGGCAACATTCGGATCGACCCGGTCGCTGATACGTGTGATATGGAAACCCATCATTATATACGTAGTATTTCAAGTGTGAAAAGGGTGGATGAATATTCGCGATCTCTCGTTAAGATATAGCTCGATCTAGCACCGGGAGAATCGCGATGACATTGAAAAAATCACACACCTGGAAGTTGTTTAAACAAGTCAAAGCGGTGAGAAAATCAACAACGAAACGCCACCATGCTACTTGATTTTTGGAGCTGAAGTTTCTACCTTTGCTCGTAAGGTATAAACACTACCTTCGCTCGTAAGGTGGGATGTACGATCGTTAACAGTCAGCAGCAGGAATCTATGGGGATCGATGAAAACGCTTATTTGACTGAGAGGCGCACCAAGATCTAGATCACAAAGAATGGATCGCTGGTATATTATTTTGATATTTGGGTGGGCGATCAAGTTGGCCAAGAAGCAATGTTAGGTTTTAATTTATGGTTCCAGCAGGAATACGGTTGGATCTAGCAGACGGTACGCTTTGTTTTCCAGACAAGGTAAAAATTCACTTAGCAAAGCGACGACTTCCGTAAAAAGTAAAAATACAACCGATCACTACCCCAGACCAATATGTGGTAATCCCTGCCGGAGAATATTTCACGGAAATGGGGATTGAATCAGGTTCCAAAATCCAAACTATGGATAAGGCGAGACAAGAAGTGGGTACCGACGGTGACTACTGGGCATGGCCAGATCAAGTACTTGTTACTAAAAACGTCGTCGATAGGCAAGTATTTTTTTCGATTACAAAAGTCCTTTAGGGTGGTGGATTTTGACGGACACGATACCTCGGTTACCGTAACGTGTGTCGGTCGGATCACGCCGGAATGAGGAATAGCAGACTCTGGCATATGAAGCTACAACGGAGCTAGCCAAAGAACATCAGATCGCTTATTTGGGGCCCCTAGTGAACCATTTGTCTTATTCTACCCCATAGAAAATTCTTCAACAAGCAGAGGTGGCAAATATCATACGGCGCAACATCAAGGACGAAGATCGCCCCGACAAGGAAGATCAGCAGTCGCTAGACTTGCCTGCTGCGGTCAGTATGATGGCGAAAGCAGAGAATGGCGGTCCGACACATAATCGATCGGACGAAGCGCCCAGAAAACCACAAGCGATCAAAGGCGACAATGATCGCTCGAGAGGGGGCAATCAGGAGCTCAATCTGCCAGATCAAGAAGAAAAAAAAACGTTACAGTACCAATGAGCGTGAAATACTTAACAGATAATAATCCGATGGAACCTACAATAAACCGCCATGACGGGGTCGATCTGCTCGCGGAAGATGTGGACCAAAATATGGCCCTCTTGCCGGAGATAATCGCTTTCATGGAAGAAGTGGCTATAGATGACATCCAGGTTGGCGGTTTAGGCGTGCCAATGACAGAGGATAAAGAGAACCTGAGGCAACTGATCTGGAATTGTTGCCACTTACTCATGGGCAAGGGAAAGCCCTGCCTCCAGCTGCGCGTGGAGCGGTTTGCGATATTGATGTCGGAAGTACTAAATTGATTGCACAGAGAGTACGACCGGTAACAATTTAATATCAAGAAAATTGGCAGCCTGGTCTAGGGATTATTATCGGCTCGGATAATTCAACCGTCCACCTCACCTTGGGCATCCCCTAAAGTGGTGATCATCAAAAAGAATAGGGAAGGTAGACGGCTCTGCATCGATTATGGGAAGTTGAACTAGCTGATAAGATTATTGGTTTACCCCATGCCACTGATTAACGAGTTGCTGCAAGATTTGGACAAAGCGATGTGTTATTGCTCGTTAGACATGGCATGTGGGTTTTGGGTTGTGGGAATGACGGAACGAGCAAGAACTATTTCAGCATTCGTAACACCTTCGTATTTGTTTAAATGGTTTTGAATGTCTTTTGGGCTAGAAAAACGCTCTTCAGATGTACCAACGACTGATCGACAATGCATTTAAGGGTATCTGAAGATCGACCTAACACACTACTCGCATGCACTACTTTCGTCAACGCCGACTGATGTGTTCACCAACGGATTACCAGATACGGGTCCTAGATAATCAGTTCTAATTCGAAGGTCATGTATCGACGACATCTTGATACCTGCCACGTCATGGACCTTACTATATGAAAGGGTGGAAAGAATCTTAGAAGTTTGTGACAGATGTAACTAATCGATTAGTGTAGCCAAAAGTTTCTGGTGTCGTCGTAAGGCTGACCACATAAGTCATCAAGTGTCGCTCAAGGGGTTGGATGCCAATCCCAAAGACTTAAAATCTATTGTGAGTATTCCCTTACTTCAAACTCTGAGACCAATGCAGCCATCCTTGGGAAGACTAAATTACTACAGCCGCTTTGTGAAAGACTTTGCGAAATATGCTTTGCTTCTTTATTAAAAGCTGGAAACAGATTTCCATAAGACTATCCAAGACAAAGGGTTTCCGTTTTTAATATCAGACATCGAAACTGATAGCGATCGCGAATCTTAAGATAGTTCCGGATATTTTCCCGGCTTGAATAACGGGGGTGATCTGGACTTAAACACAAAGGTCGATCTATACTTAGACACAGAGGGTGATTTATATAAAAATGTAGGGGCGATCCAGACTCTGGAAGTAGAAGTCGATGGAAAAAAGCAGTAATAGCTTCCAGTTGGCTAAAAGCCATTAATTGGCTAAACCCCGATCTTAAGACATTTCGACCTAGAATGAGCACCTGTGACTGTGGTATGCGCCATTAAGTAAGCGGTATCAGCTGCATTGCTCCAGGATTATAATGGCACATATTGACCAGTAAGATTTTCTAGCCACACGCTGAAGCCAAATGAATTCAATTACGGAATGGTTGAGAAAGAGGTGTTCGCTCTCATCCGAAGAGCTAATACTTCTATTCGACACTTGTTACACAATGTTGGTCTCACGAGAAATTATGGTGCTTACGAGATATTCGACATTGGGTTGGCTATAGCAGTCGTCTGGTCTCAACGGAAGCCTAGGCAGATGGGCGGCGTTACTATCAAACGGGACGTTAGAGATTCGACGATGCGAAAAAGGCGAAGACGAAATGCCGGGCACGCTAGCTGCAAGTGTGACACCCCGCAAAAAAGTAGACGAAATGCTGATCGCGATCACTCCAAGAAAATAGCCATGGCAATCCATAAGCATGCCGCCACCCACAGTCGAAACAGACGAAAATCTCCTAGTGGTCAGCTTCGATGGATAGGATAGGGTAAAGAAGAAAGGCGTGGTTTACAGTGGAATAATATGGAAGTTACCTGAGTGGACAGTCGTGGCGGATACTTCTGAATTCGCAGAGGATTTAATAGTGAATGAGATGGAATATCGCTTATCCTTGGATTAGACTCACAGTCCGATCAGACTAGGGGACGGGTGATATTTTTGTGGTGACTTTAGTTGGTGATAAGGCAGATGCGAGGCGAAATTGATTGTAAAGCACCCGATTTACAATCGCTAAAGCATAATCCAATGCTGAAACTCCGATCGTGGCCAAAGAATGAATTTCTGCATATGAAACGGGTTTGTAACCAGAGTGCTGATTGGTTTGCGAGCAAGGCTTTACAGCATGAGAAAGTGATGCCGTGGTATCAGATCATGAGCAAAATAATAATATGACCCTTAATCGGCTAAATGAGTTACTGATACAGATACAAACCAACCTCCCAGTCAAAGTGGCCGCAATCACTCGATCAGCGACGCGAAGACAATGCCCCCCCCGACAGTTTGCGAGAAAAAATCATACAACAGGTCAGGATCACACGTATAAAATAGGCGCAAGATGATGAGAGTTGGATGTCGGACTTGATAACATATCTGATCGGGGATATAGCCACGCTAAATGCTAGAGACGCAAAGATGTGCGATCTGATTGCACCGGATTACGAAGTCGATCAAAAAGGACTGTCGTTTTTCTGTCCAAGGGAAGCAGCAAAAAGCGAAGATCGAAGCGAGCCGGTTTGTCTGGTAATTACCAAATTGTTGCAACGATTTCTTATACCATTACCATACTAGTTTGAAAGGAGGACATCAAGAAGTGAGCCGTAAATACCAGCGGATCAGGGCGAACTTCTATCGGCGAGGATTGCACCGGAGAGTGCAACGCTATGTTGGCGAGTGTGTGGCTTTGAAACCGGCAAGGGTCACTCGCAAGATCAAGGTGGGTCGCCAAATAATTTACAAGCGACTTACCCTTTCCAAATTCTGGCATTAAATCATAGTCTCTACCACGATCGCTTAAAGGGAATACAGAGTTGCTGCTGTGAATCTATCTGTTCTTGTCCTATGTGATCGCAAAGGCGAGCTCATC
Organism: Peronospora matthiolae; assembly: GCA_921007115.2. Lineage (NCBI taxonomy): Eukaryota > Oomycota > Peronosporomycetes > Peronosporales > Peronosporaceae > Peronospora > Peronospora matthiolae. The sequence goes on from CAKLBY020000312.1 coordinate 288,944, forward strand.
CCGAACTGCACAGACAATCACAGAAAACTATGAGGATAGTGTATTTCGAAGATTCGGTGCGAGTGAAACTACCCGTCATTATCGAGAGCCAGGATTTATGTCTGATTTCTTTCGCGTATTCAACAAACCGCGGGACAAAGGCAACGAGCCATAATGGCGTATCGCCCTTAAGCAAACGGAACCGCGGAACGCATGGTTCAAACTCTGACACGATCATTGGAAATGTACGTCACTGGTGAAGGCCAGAGAAATCAGGACGAATACGCAGAACAACTGACTTACGCATTTAACACCGCGCAAGATCGAGTCCGCAGAGAAACGCCGTTCTATTTGATTTATGTTTGGACCCTCCATCGACGTTAGAAGCGACTTTGCCGCTAGGGAGTGTCAAACCTCGTGATCTTGACCCCAGAAGATGGAGGTATAATATACAGCACCAAAATTAACAAGCGAGGGCGATCGTGAACGATCGCCTGAAAATCGCATCCCCAAGACAGAGAGGATCGTCATAACAAAGATTGTGATCTGTTGGAGATCGATCAAGGATTACAAGTATGATTGTTTCTGGATTGCGTCAAAGATAGATATTGTCAAAAGTTAGATCGTATGTGGTACGGACCGTTCCGAGTGGTAGAAATTGGGAGATCATGCAGTAGTTTGACGATCGCAGTTGCACCCTATCTATTGTTTCCGGGCGTTCGTGTATCCAAACTGAAGCTGGTGAAGGTGTTCCCAGAATGACACCAAAGTAGGGTGAATGTAGACGAGTCCGGTCGAGTCGATTTTGATGAAGCCCTACTACCGGAACATAGTTGAGAAGGTAAATTAAATGATGACGAATTCGAGGTGAAGAAAATTGTGGATGTTCGATCAGGTCGAAAAAAACATGCTACGGGCGAGTACATCGTCAATTTGTAGTACATCGGAAAGGTTATAGCGATCTATCATAAGTGGATGAAGCAGATTAAATGCGAAGCTTAACTACAAGAATTCGATCGCGATCGAATTAGTTGGAATCGATATAAAGTTATGCAAACGCACGAAAAAGATCCAGGGGCCTCGACAAAATCGGAATGGTCGGAGTGCGTATGTATGCAAGGAGGTTGCATACGGTTGTTAGGCGGTGAAGAATATATTGGGAGGCTGTGTACGATAATGGCGGAATGGCGGAAATATGCAAGGGGGTTGCATATGTTGTATGGTGGGAACATTTGCATTAAAAGGGGAAGCATGAAGAAGGAAGGGCTGTTTGCAAGTGTGCGCGGAGATCGAAATGCGATCATGGTCCACAAGACTGATAAAAGAAAAAAGGAGAAGACATGTTTCAGGGGTTTCGAGATAAAAAAACCGCATAAAGAAATGAAAATGAAGCTTGAAAATGCATTGAACCAAACAGACCAAAAAACGACGAAGTTGCCTGCTAGACGAGACATTGACATGCCTGGATGATCCGCGATCGCAGCTCGGTACTGATTGCGCTACAGATCAGCAGAGTTCGTTAGCGATAAAGTGGGAGAAAGGATGGGTATATTAGTTTTCCGAGCTGCTGACCCAGGGTACTAGAACTGCTTCTCAGTCGAACGAGGATGATGCAAATAAATATAGTCCAACAGAATTTCCAAGTCACAATGTCCTTCCACCACACCCTGGAGCATGAGTCGCAGGACGGTCTTGTATCGGGGCCCAGCTCGAGAGCGCCTTTGCTTGCTCTGATCGAAGTACAAAGCCAACCCAGGATCGCGAACCCGATCGGAGGAGGAAATCGGGAAAGTGTGGATCGACTCCCACAAGTTCTGGATATGGAGATCCTCGAATGAGTGGTACAGATCCAGCAATCGTGTAAACCACCCAGTAGGCGGGAAGGACACTGGCGCGATCTTCATCTTCAGAGACTTCCAAGGCTCTTGGCGGTGAAGTGTGTCGATCTGCGTTGAAGAAACCAGGCGAGACGACCACTTCGACACAGGAGGTGTTGCCGAAGTACTGGTAGGAACTGGGAAGGGGTAATGTTTCGGCTTGGCAAGATAGCGGCAGAAAAGCCTTAAGTCCAGATCAGACATGCTGATCCAGCTTATCCGAAGTGCAGACTAAGGTGGAACTAATACAGAAGATCTTGGAACGCGACAACGATACCCAGGTACCATTGATCGCGGGATACTTCGATCCGGGGAAGAGAATCGTACTTGGCCAAAGACAACAGCGTGTTGACGGGAGTCGGGATTATTCCGCAACAGTGATCGCACCATCCAAGCTGCTAGAGGCTTTGCCAAACAAGTTGACCTTGAATAACCTTAGTTTTGGTTGTAGGAGAAGCAGCAATCGAGGAAGCAGAAGAAGCCAATGCAGGGCTAGGGGTGTCCAGAACGATCAACTCGGGCGAACTGGGGGTCGGATTCAGCGGGCTACCGGGCGGAACCATACGCCGAGAAGAAGAGCGCGATCGAGAGAGTGTAGCTAAAGGTTTGTACTCCGCATCTAACGACTCATCAGCATCCGAGCGCAGCAGTTGCCGGGAAGCGCAGACTACCATTTAATTACCGAACACCAGACCCGGACGGAACGGGTCATTGGAGTGCTGGATTTGCCGTGGATCGCTTGGAACGGCGGGAGGGACGGAATGGACGGAGAACGCTGTCCTTCAGATTCCTAACCGGTAAAGAAGGCGTGGTGGAGTCGTCGGGCACAGACGAAGCTGAATTTGGTTGATGTCGCCTTGATTGACAACTGCGGGGAGGTCCGGGGAGTAGAGGAAGCTCTTATCTGGGCCCTTTTGTTCTGCGGAGGAAGAACTGGAGCAAAATGTTTGGAACGTTCTCCACGGGTGGCCACGGACTTCGCTGATCTTTTTACGCATGATGGCTCAGAACGGGATGGGGCCTCCACGACAAACTGGTAAGAAAGGGTCACAGATACGCTTGTAGCGAATGAGGTGATACTTGCACGAAGAGCATTTCGATCATGCAATGATAGATGACGCTCTTACTCTATGTTCGAGATATCAGTCTGCAGCCGACCCACTTGATCATTCCGGTCGACGAGATAAGAACGTAAACGATCGCGGTCGAATTCGAGCTCAGCGAGATCGTCCTGACACTGATCGCACTCTCCACCAGTGCCGCAAGAGCATCGCGGAGACGGCCAAACCTGGTCTGTGCCTGAGAAAAGCCAGTATTGTATTAAGCTTTCTTCGACTGGACCTTCTGAAGTCTTTGGGTTTCTTGGGTCAGTGCAGCATGCATTTGGGTATTTGCCTCATCCATGTGCTGTGACAAGGCTGAAAACCCTGATCGTGACGTTCCTGTGAAGCATTAAGCGGTCGTGTAGCCTTCAAAAACTTCGACTTCAAGTCGTTGATTTGGTGCTCCTGAAACTGACCCGCGTAGACTTCCTCCCGAAGTAAGGCGGCCTCCGCGCGCACATCTTTGAGGTCCAAGCGAAGACGATCATAGCGTACTTGAACGAAAGTCACAAAAGGAGAGGCCGACTTAGCAAGGGAACGGAGCTCTTTCTCTAGCCGATTACCTCGACGGGTCTGTTCCCTCAACGCTTGCTCCAGATCGCCGTAGCAATTGACGAAGTCTTGCTGAGACGCGATCCGCTGTAAAGACCAGCGAGCATCTCGATTGCATCCACTTGATCGGCGTTCGGCGGCGATTTGACTTGAGCGGTCGGCAATGGAATTGCTCCGGTGGGGCTGGAGTCCATGTGGCTGATCGTCATCAGAGGTTGCGTGAACGGCATTAAGGACATACCCGCAGTGGTATTACTCGAAGTGCCCAGGCGATGCAATAACGGATGTCAATATAAGCCAACTAACGCGTCCCTGCGAGAGACACATCGGGCGAGGCACGACGGGGCGTGGACGATGTGGACGGCATGGTGACGGTAAAACGGAAAATGACGACGGAAGACATGCACAATCCAGCCCAATGTTGCGGATCGACTATTTTTGCAGGGGGCGATTGTGGTAAAGCCGATCGAGATCGGATCCAAAAGCCTGGGCGATTCACATAAGATTGAGGTGGTATTGGCTAAATCGCTCGTGGGACGATAGCCAGCTACTGATTGTTACAGTTGGGAGGACCCGACGGACTCGACCCCATCTATTCCGTGCGGTCTTCGACTGTAAATATCAAGGAACCGCAATTAAGAGACCGCGATCAGAAGACCGCGATCAAGGGAACTCAACCAGAGGACCGCGATCAAGAGACCGCGACCAAGAGACCGCGATCAGAGGACCTCGATCTGGCGTGGGCCACGTGATATAGAGGATTGCAAATCCATTCGGCATGGAGAAGACACGTGGCGGTCAATCCTGATATGCGGAGTAGGCGTGGTTATAGTTTTGCGTTTTGGTTGGTTAACATTTAACAGAGTTCAATTTGCTTCTAAAACATACGCGTACTTCTTCTTCCGAATTCGATACTGTGACCTCCCGACGTCAGAGAGCTTCAACACCAAGGGCAAGGAGATTACTCCTGAAGTTACTTGTCCAGGAGTGCAAGGACTACCAACACATCTTAACTGCGATCGGACGCAGGCAACCTTAGTGGTTGAAGTACAAGATCGCGAGACGGCTCAAGTGGTCAGAAGGCTCGCGACTCAAGTACCCCATTTTTGGCACAAGGCGATTAAGGCTGATCGCGGCGACTCTAGGAGAGCGCCAGCCAAGAACACCCGATAGGGTGAGGAATTTCCAGCCGATTGACACCAATCTCTAAAACGGTCAAGTTCAGCATCGAGTCAACTCCACCTCGAAGAATGCAACCCGCCCTACCGACGGGTACACAAGTTGAGGAGGAAACAAGGGCTAGCGGGATCGGAGTGCCCTCTCCGCTATTAAGTTGTCTGAGCGCCAGTGGAGAGTTGGGATCGCCTCATAAAATGAGCGAACTCCACCACACGTACACTAGTACGTGCCGAGGAAGATAACGTATACAACAAATAAGCTGAGTAAAGGGTAAAAAGAGAACTGTATGTAATGTAGTTAAGCTATCAATATAACTTCAGTCTTTATGGAACTCTATAAATCTACAGTGGCGTATAACAACAACCTTCTCACCACTTATTACGCGCGTCCAGAGGCAATTAGTGGTTGTCCTGGTTGATAAGTCTTTTGTTAACCAATCTTTGAGCAGCGCACGGATATTGTCCTACAAGGGGATAATATCACTTTAATATTAGCGATCTCGGGTAATATTGGTAGAATATTGTCATGCTAGAAAGTATCTCTATTGACACCGTTTAGTGTCAATATCATGTAACGGGCTACCCCGTTACACCCCCACTGAACATCTATATCCCATTACTCGTAGCAGGAGCTTTGTGGTTCCGGCCAGTTATTTTAAGGACACTATTTTGAGTGGTTCTATTTACTTACTCTCTAACGAAAATTGTGTCGCTTGGTAATCTGACCTTGGACGGCCTCTACACCTAAGTTCAACGTAACTTTTGGTATGGTGACGCGGGCCGCAGTTGTTAGACGCGCTTAATAAAATTAATTTTATGCGCTTTAGCGCATCAGCATACTGCTGACTCCTTTCAAAGGAACGGCTTCGGACGTAGTTGTCCGATGTCCCAGAGGGGCCACGGATTTTCAAAGCTCTTAACCGTTTCCGGGGCAACCTTTAAGCCTAAATTGTGCCCACGCTTCGTGGTAGCTTCCACGAGGTCGTTTTGGGATACGCCCTGTCCAGCCCTACCTCCTAGAGCCTCAACAATTCTATTTCCTCCCCAGTAGGGCAACCCGTGCCTTCTAAGAGTCGACGTTTCCCGCACCTTTCCAGATTTCTGGTTTGGGCGGCATTAAGGCTCGGCCGATTTTGTCACGGTTTACGCAATGAAAATTTGGGCCGGAGATGCCTTGTGCTTCCAGGAAATGATTGTTCTGTCGACAAGCGATATCACTAGAATATCTTTGGAACGGTTTCAGCATTTCAGATTTGAAGTAGTCACCGTAGTCATGTTGTGCTCTGAATGGCTTCTGCCTTGATGGCGTGTGCATCGCCAATCAACGAGGATATGATCCCCTCCCTGCGACGCGATTGCCAGTATCGTTCTTCTTCTTGGTAGACTGCAATATTGTGCCTTAAATTTCGCACTTTGCTAATTTCGCCACGATGTTTCCCTTTCTGCACGTTACTGTTAGCACTTTTTGTGCTCTAGTACACTACTGTAACGGGGTGAATCGTTACATAACAATTTATAAGAAATTGTTAATAGAATATAACTATAAGAGTTATATTCTCAGAATATTGTCATAAGGACAAATATTCTGTAGCACTTACGAGTAGTTCCTAATTGGTTGATATATGCCATTATATCAACCAACGAAGACGCGCCACGACAGACGCACGCAATGAGTGGTGAGCAGATAGTTGATATGCGCATTTGTATTCAGACATAGTTAGATGAAGATAAATAGTGATTTATTGCAGACATTAACTATTATAAATGCAGTTCTACTTTTTACTCTAACCAAGTACTCGCTTCTTCTTACCGTCTTCCTCTGCACGTACCAGTGTACGTGAAGTTACGAGGCACCGCCTTATTCTGTCATCAGAATAAGTAGCTTGTACTGTCACCAGTACAAGCTTCAGGGTGCCCCGTTACACCTGGTAGCACTTCGTAGTCCGCCCAAGGACCGCGTTAACATCCAACATGAATATGTTGGATGATGAAGATGACCAAAGCTTTCACGCTACGCGTGACGGCTACTCCCATTTGAGCGATGTCAAATGGGATGCGGTTGAACGGATGGGTTCAACCATGGGCATCCATGCTGTTAGCGTCATGCTAGAGGCTCTCAATAGAGATGCCCAACATGCTACTATCGCCAAGTTCATTCAAAATGAACTTGACGCTGAACACGAGAAAGTAGCCTTGCTTCACCAACAAGGTTCTCAACAATCAGAGTTGTTGAGAGAACAGGGTGCTCAACAGTTCGAACTGTTGATACAGAAGCAGGCTGCTGCTGGTGGGTCGATGCACTCGCGTCGACCCGAGACCTTGAAGATTGACATCTCCAAGTATAGGGGAGTCGAAGAGGACTCCCTCTTGAGATGGTTCGTCGAATAAGACGACGCCACAAGGGCGCGTCGCATCGACGACGAGGATATGCAAGTTGCATTTGCTCAGTCAAATCTGGCAGGACGTGCCAAGACTTGGGCACTGGGGCTCAAGTTGCACGACCCACATGCATTTGGGTCCTTAGAATTCTTTAAGTCGCGGCTCAGACAAACGTTTGAACCGCCTACAGATGAGTTCAGAGCTCGAACCGAACTCTTGAAGCTCAAGCAGGGTAAGCGTGATGTGCACGCTTGCGCGCAACATATACGACATCTCACGAGTTGTATTGGTTCCAACCCGGTTGATGAACACACGTTGGTTTCGGTGTTCATGCAGGGTCTTGCGGATGGTCCCGTCAAGACTCACCTGTTCCGGCTTGAACTAGATTCACTAGAACAAGCCATTTCCATTGCGGAGCAGGAAGACTTCAGTCTGAGACAGGCTCGCGCCAGCTCGACATCATATCGTCAACCGAGACGATATGACAACGGAGGTCCAGAGCCGATGGAACTCTGTTATGTAGAGAGCGAGAAGGCTCGCTCTACAGGCTACAAGAGGTTGCAGAGATGCAACAGATGTCAAAAGACAGGACACTACGCTTACGAGTGTAGTGCCCCTCGTCCAGTGTCTCGCGACACTGGGCGTAGTGACCGTCCACCCATGAGAAAGGGGCAGGGACGAGGGTCCGCTGTTGGTGCAAAGACGCAACAACGGGATGGACCGTCAAAAAACGGACAGGATCAGTAGATGCGGCTCACCCTACTGATCCAGCAACGTCAAGAGAATTTGTAGGCCTCTTGATGAAGGTTGCTCCCAACACACAAACGTTGTGCGTTGCTTCTCTAGGTAATGAGGTCTCACTCATTAACTTGAAACTCGAAGTGACGAATAAGTTGTCCCTTCGAGCTCTAGTCGATTGTGGGGAGTCCAACAATTTTGTGCGACGCCAATCGCTAGAAGATGGTCACTTTAAATTCAGTGAATGTGACACACCTCCTACGAGGATGACGGTACGTCTTGCGACAGGCGCATCCGTAACCGTCATGAAGCGTATAGTGAAGATCCACTATACGCTAGAAGATACCCAATATGACGATGACTTTATCGTATTGGATTTGGATGACAAATTTGATGTCATCCTTGGAATACCGTGGCTCAGAAGGTACGAACCACGGGTAAACTGGCAACATCGGACAGTAACGATGCCTGCCGCTTGTTCATCAGATGGCCATCTGATGAACGTTTTGGAAACGTCCACAAGCGTGTGGATGTACTACGAGTGAGTGCGATGGCCTCACTTGTGGTACGGTCGTTAGTACGACTGCACGAAACCGTAGTGTAACAAACAGTTACACTTCGGAGCAAAGTTCCGGCGGCTGTGAGGAACCACAGGCTGCGCCGAAGGTCCACTACTCGTATAAGTCGAGTAGACCGGGACAAAGATGTATCCCTAGCGGGGAACATCTAGAAGAAAAACAATCAATGCTCAGGTTGCGAGAAACGATAATCCTAGATCGACTGGAGAGTCTTTCGTAGAGGATCTCACTGTGGTTGCGCAACCACAGCTAAAGGAAGTTAGGGGAATAAGTCCCGATATTACAAATACGGCGGAAATAAGTTACTTGAAACTCGAGGGAATAAGTCCCCGGGAAGCCGAAGGAATAAGTCCTTCGAGGCCTGAGGGAATCAGTCCCCAGGAAATGACAGAGACATTGAATGTCATAGTCAATAACGGATCATGTGTAGGCGCTTATACACTTGATCTGATTGCGCCTCCGAAGTTGACTTCGGAGATCACTCAGTTGCCAACGCTCGAACATAAAAGGTTCTTGCGTGATCTGCGTAGTGGCAAAGTCAAGCAGATCTGCGTACTCGTCGCTGACGACGAGTGTGTAACCGACATAAGGTCAGCAACAGTGTTTACTGAGAACGAGAGAGTTCTCAGTAGTTCATCTATGGACGAGAGTGTCCTAGATGAAAAGACACGAATTGAGTGATATGACTCCCAATCGTCGGAATCGCTCAAGACAAATCCTCTCTATGAAGATTTGGTTGAATTCAAGGATGTATTCCCTGAAACTGTTCCGTGCGAATTACCGAAGGATAAAGGTATTCGACACGAGGTCGAGCTTAAACCAGGCTTGAAGTACTGTGTCATGAAGCAGTGGCCACTGCCCCGTGAACAAGTACTTGCGATCGACAAGTTCTTTGCCGATCGTTTAGCTGCGGGCCATGTGAGGGAATCAACTTCCCCAGATAACTCTCCGACCTTCTGTGTGCGAAAAGCAACAGGAGGGTGGCGGATAGTGCACGCGTTCAACAAATTGAACGCTGCAACAGTACCGGCTCAGACGCCGATACCGAGGAAGGACGTAATCATTGATGGTATGCCAAAGAGTACCATCTTTTCGTCCATGGATTTGATGGATGGCTTCTATCAAATCCTTATGCGGGAACGGGATATACCCTATACCGCAGTTAGCACGCCTAGCGGCATGCTCTGGGAATGGCTAGTAATGCCACAAGGGCTTAGTAATGCCCCTGCCACGTTCAACAGATGTGTATCACATCTGTTGAGACCAGTACGAGAATTCGCACCGAGTTATTTCGATGACGTATTCATCCATAGTCGAGCTATGGATGGAAAGTCGGACGTTGAGGTTCACAGGTACCACGTCCGACAGGTTCTTACAATCATGCGAAAGCATCAACTGTATGAAAACCTCAAGAAGTGTATATTTGCAGCAAGCGAAATACCACTTCTTGGGTGCATCGTTGGTAAGAACGGTGTACGTCCTGATCCCGAAAAGATCAAGGCGATCACCGACTGGCCTGTGCCGGTTGATGTCAAAGGTCTTCGAAAATTACTTGGGCTAGCGGCGTAATTGCATAAGTATTCACGCAATTACGCCGAGATGACTGTGCACCTCTCTCGTTTGTTGAAAAAGAACGAGAGGTGGTTATGGAACGCTGAATGTCAGCGCTCCTTTGAGGATATCAAGCAGAGCTTGATACAATCCCCAGTCCTAGCAATAGCCGATCAGGACAGGCCATTTCATGTGGTCTGTGATGCCAGCGATTTCACAATCGGCTGTGCATTAATGCAGTACGACCTCGAAGGCGTTGAACGCGTCGTCTGCTATCAGTCGCGTCAGCTGCAACCAGCTGAGCGGAACTATCCAGTGCATGACAAGGAACTCCTTGCCATGAAGTATGCACTCGCGAAGTTCAGAGTCTATCTATTAGGAGATAGACCCTTCATTGTTTACATAGACCATGCATCGTTATGCACTGCAGTAAATAGCCCGCACCTTTCACAACGAATGGCGCGGTGGTTGTCATTCTTTGCAGAATACAACTTTACGGTCGAGTACAAACCAGGACGACTTAATGTCGTCGCTGATGCACTCTCACGTCGGCCCGACTTTGAACCAGTCGTGAAACCCAACAGTGAGACAGCCACTGTTGCGGTTATGACGTCCTCAGTCCCATCTACAACGTTGTATGATGATGTGAGGCGGGCATACGCCCAAGATGGTGAGATTGTGAAGTTGTTGACACATCTCTCCCAACCATCCCGAGAATCGTTGAAACGATTGTCGCCTGCGTATCGATCTGCATCAGATCGATACACTACTCGTAACGGTTTACTGTATTATACAGCCGTTTCTGGTGACACACCACGTGTTGTCATTCCAGATGATACTGATCTGCGTTTGCGGATCATGTTCGAGTATCACGATGCTCCTATAGGAGGACATCGTGGCCGAGAGAAAACATATCTCACGGTGAGTCGAGACTTTTACTGGCCCCGCCAGTATCAGTTTGTGCGAAAGTATGTTCGCGCATGCGAAGTCTGCCAACGAGTGAAGTCAAGTCCTTCACTGCGTGCACCTTTACAGCCTCTACCGGTTCCGGCTGAGTGCTGGGAATCCATCTCAATGGATTTCGTCTTCGGGTTACCCAAAGACGCACGCGGGAATACGGGTATTCTCGTATTTGTTGACAGATTCAGCAAAATGGTACACCTTGTGGCTGTACCAGAGACAATCACGGCAAGTGGCTGTGTTTGTGTCTTTATTGACACCATCTTCCGACTTCATGGGTTGCCCCGTGAACTCGTATCAGACAGAGATCCACGATTCACTGCTGATTTCTGGCGTTCCGTGTTCAAATCACTCGGAACGCGCTTGAAGATGTCGACATCTGATCATCCAGAGTCAGATGGTCAGACGGAACGAGCCAATCGTGTCCTCGAAGAGATACTTCGAGGATACGTACACTCCTAAAAGAGTTGGAGTGAGTTCTTGCCAATGGTAGAGCTTGCCATTAACAAACTCGGTGCATGCGTCCACGACACATACACCGTTTTACGTGAATGGCTTGCGCCATCCGCCTGTACCCACCTTACTCGAGTGTAACTGTGGGTTTAAGGGGGGGAGAGACTCGCGCGAGCAAAAACCGATTTGGTTCACGCTCATCACGCTCTGACTATGAGGTCACTGCGTTTGATGCCGATATCGACAACATCGATATCGAAGAAGATGATGCCAGTGAGTGCGCGGAAGCCCTCACTGAAGAAACGATTGATGTCGCTGCAGTGCACTTACAGCGCACTGAAGCTAACGAGTCATCAGATGAGTTCATACTGGCTCGTGAAACGGTAGTCCGTTTTGTGCAAGATTCCATCGCCGAAGCGGTGGATAAGCAAAAGCAAAACGCTGACAAGAATGGAAGGGCAAACACTCTTTTATTTAATAAAGGTGACTTAGTCCTACTGTCTACGGTTAATCTACCAAAGCATGTAGTGACTAACTTGGGTAGCAGTAAACTACTACCCAAGTACATCGGCCTATTTCGTGTATTGCACCGCCTAGGCAATGCATACACGATCGAGTTGCCACGTAAGATGCGAACGCATCCCACGTTTTACGTTGGTCGGCTTAAGCCGTACCATCAGTACGCTGCTTCTTCCGATGAAGAACGCCCTTGCGCTCAAGCATCTCGCAGAGAGCCTTGTGCTCCCGATGGTGGGCATCAACAAGGGTCTGAAGAGCAGCTATCTCATCCCGAGACCGATCAACAATCCCACGAGCTACCCTTAGCTCGTCACGAAGAGATGTCAGAGATCTCTCGCTCTCAAGCTGAGCAAAGGCAAACTCAGCTCGATGCTTCGAGGCAGTGTCCGCCATCTGGAGACGCCTATTTCGCTCATGTTCGAGATTGTCGCGTAACCCTTGCGTTACGCGATCAAAGAAGCTCTCGGGAACACACCGATCCACATGATCGTGTGGAGAGCGTCTTTCCTCCTCCTCCACCTCCATTAGAGGACTCTCGCGGTGGCCAGCGCTATCTAGTTGAGCAGCTGTTGAACCACCGCGACGTGAACGGACGTCGGACGAGTTACCTCGTCCGGTGGCGCAGCTATCCCCCGTCCTCGGATTCTTGGGAGCCCCGCTTCCAACTGATGATCGACGTACTGGGTCTGGTTGAGCAGTACGACGCGGCACATCCTGTGCCGCAGAAGGACCGCCGGAGAAAGTCTTCCCGGCACGGACGTAAAGGGATTTCAAGTTGTCAATCCCTTCGTACATCTCAATATAGATACGTACGCGCCACCACGGGCTAGTAAGGAGGTAAGCCTCCTTAGGTGCTCGTGCAGAGTTGTTCACACAACATGGGCACGAGTCTCCCCAAGAGAGGCAGGGTAATCCTTTCTCCCTTGACAGACGATGCAGCTTGTAGCGTGCACCTGTCGGAGTTCGCTTTTCAAACTTATCACGAGCTTTGATAAGTTTGTCGTTCCAAGCGTCACGACCTACATCCTCAAGGTTATGGATGTAAGCGTTCCACGCTTGAAGTAGTGAGGGACCATCACGTTTGTGATTCCCACTGTACCATCGATGTCTAAAGAAAGCATCGATGAAGAATTCATGTTCAGCGCGATAGTTTTTCGCACTGGAGTCAAGTCGATGGATCCTTGACGAATCGAACAATCCTGTTCGATAACGATCACTTGTCGGCGACGACGAGTGATCCATGACGGATTTTGGAGGCATCCATGCCTTCTTTACAGGAGCGAGACGCAACACATTGCGGTCCCGCTCTTCCTGCGACGTGCCGACAGAAGTACTGGCACCTCGCTGTGAAGTGGTGTCCATAGGAGAACCGACACCACTTTTAGCGCCCGAGTCTCGCGACCTCGAGCGCCTTCGCTTCGGCGATGGTTCATCTGATTCATCAGAAGAACCAAAGAGGCTGCGACGCAAAGCATCGTCCATGCCACGCTTGGCAGGCGGCTTGGATTCAATCGCCGTCGATACGGATCCGTCTTCCGTATCAGGAGAGTACGAGACACCGAGCTCGTACTCTGTGAAGACATGAGTGTCTTCATGACCAGCGCCTGCATCACCAAGTGACACAGGCTGGGTCGCTTCAGCAACCGATGAGACATCAGTTGCTGTGGTTTCTGCTTCGCCTCCGCACAGAGACGTGCGGACGCGCTCTCGGCGGCCTTGCTCGCGCACCGCATGGGCTTGTTAACCATGCGATGAGATGTTAGAAAGTGGACGCGGACCAACAAGTGCAAACCCTGTCCCAAATGATTTGGGACGAGTGTCCATTTAGTCAATCAGTCACTAAAGTGACTGATGGTTAAGGGGGGGTGATGTAACGGGGTGAATCGTTAAATAACAATTTATGAGAGATTTTTAATAGAATATAACTATAAGAGTTACATTCTCAGAATATTGTCATAAGGACAAGTATTCTGTAGCACTTACGAGTAGTTCCTAATTGGTTGATATATGCCATTATATCAACCAACGAAGACGCGCCACGACAGACGCACGCAATGAGTGGTGAGCAGATAGTTGATATGCGCATTTGTATTCAGACATAGTTAGATGAAGATAAATAGTGATTTATTGCAGACATTAACTATTATAAATGCAGTTCTACTTTTTACTCTAACCAAGTACTCGCTTCTTCTTACCGTCTTCCTCTGCACGTACCAGTGTACGTGAAGTTACGAGGCACCGCCTCATTCTGTCATCAGAATAAGTAGCTTGTACTGTCACCAGTACAAGCTTCAGGGTGCCCCGTTACATTGCCTAAGTAAATTGTAGTTACATTGCCTAAGTAAATTGTAGTTGTAACGGGGCACCCTGAAGCTTGTACTGGTGACAGTACAAGCTACTTATTCTGATGACAGAATGAGGCGGTGCCTCGTAACTTCACGTACACTGGTACGTGCAGAGGAAGACGGTAAGAAGAAGCGAGTACTTGGTTAGAGTAAAAAGTAGAACTGTATTTATAATAGTTAATGTCTGCAATAAATCACTATTTATCTTCATCTAACTATGTCTAAATACAAATGTGTAAATCAGTTATCTGCTCACCACTCATTGCGTGCGTCTGTCGTGGCGCGTCTTCGTTGGTTGATATAATGGCCTATATCAACCAATTAGGAACTACTTGGAAGTGCTACAGAACATTGTCCTTATGACAATATTCTGAGAATATAACTCTTATAGTTATATTCTATTAACAATTTCTTATAAATTGTTATGTAACGATTCACCCCGTTACATCACCCCCCCCTTAACCATCAGTCACTTTAGTGACTGATTGACTAAATGGATACTCGTCCCAAATCATTTGGGACGGGGTTTGCACTTGTTGGTCCGCGTCCACTTTCCAACATCTCATCGCATGGTAAACAAGCCCATGCGATGCGCGAGCAAGGCCGCCGAGAGCGCGTCTGCACGTCTCTGTGCGGACGCCGAAGCAGAAACTACAGCAACTGATGTCCCATCGGTTGCTGAATCGACTCAGCCTGTATCACCTGGTGATGCAGGCGCTGGTCATGAAGACACTCGTGTCTTCACAGAGTACGAGCTCGGTGTCTCGTACTCTCCTGATACGGATGACGGATCCGTATCGACGGCAATTGAATCCAAGCCGCCTGCCAAGCGTGGCATGGACGATGCTTTGCGTCGCAGCATCTTTGGTTCATCTGATGAGTCAGATGAACCATCGCCGAAGCGAAGGCGCTCGAGGTCGCGAGACTCGGGCGCTAATAGTGGTGTCGTTTCTCCAATGGACACCACTTCACAGCGAGGTGCCAGTACTTCTGTCGGCACGTCGCAGGAAGAGCGGGACCGCAATGTGTTGCGTCTCGCTCCAGAAAAGAAGGCATGGATGCCTCCTAAATCTGTCATGGATCACTTGTCGGCGACGACGAGTGATCGTTATCGAACACGATTGTTCGATTCGTCGAGGATTCATCACCTTGACCCCAGCGCGAAGGACTATCGCGCTGAACATGAGTTCTTCATCGATGCTTTCTTCAGACATCGATGGTACAGTGGGAATCACAAACGTGATGGTCCCTCACTACTTCAGGCGTGGAACGCCTACATCCATAATCTCGAGGATGTAGGTCGTGACGCTTGGAACGACAAACTTATCAAAGCTCGTGATAAGTTTGAAAAGCGAACCCCGACAGGTGCACGCTACAAGCTGCATCGTCTGTCAAGGGAGAAAGGATTACCCTGCCTCTCTTGGGGAGACTCGTGCCCATGTTGTGTGAACAACTCTGCACGAGCACCTAAGGAGGCTTACCTCCTTACCAGCCCGTGGTGGCGCGTACGTGTCTCTACTGAGATGTACGAAGGGATTGACAACCTGAAATCCCTTTACGACCGTGCCGGGAAGACTTTCTCCGGCGGTCCTTCTGCGGCACAGGATGTGCCGCGTCGTACTGCTCAACCAGACCCAGTACGTCGATCATCAGTTGGGAGCGGGGCTCCCAAGAATCCCAGGACGGGGGATAGCCGCGCCACCGGACGAGGTAACTCGTCCGACGTCCGTCCACGTCGCGGTGGTTCAACAGCTGCTCTACTAGATAGCGCTGGCCACCGCGAGAGTCCTCTAATGGAGGTGGAGGAGGAGGAAAGACGCTCTCCACACGATCATGTGGATCGGTGTGTTCCCGAGAGCTTCTTTGATCGCGTAACGCAAGGGTTACGCGACGATCTCGAGCATGAGCGGAATAGGCGTCTCCAGATGGTGGACACTGCCTCGAAGCATCGAGCTGAGTTTGCCTTTGCTCAGCTTGAGAACGAGAGATCTCTGACATCTCTTCGTGACGAGCTAAGGGTAGCTCGTGGGATTGTTGATCGGTCTCGGGCTGAGATAACTGCTCTTCAGACCCTTGTTGATGCCCACCATCGGGAGCACAAGGCTCTCTGCGAGATGCTTGAGCGCAAGGGCGTTCTTCATCGGAAGAAGCAGCGTACTGATGGTACGGCTTAAGCCGACCAACGTAAAACGTGGGATGCGTT
This sequence comes from Peronospora matthiolae, assembly GCA_921007115.2. NCBI lineage: Eukaryota > Oomycota > Peronosporomycetes > Peronosporales > Peronosporaceae > Peronospora > Peronospora matthiolae. The sequence continues at coordinate 305,359 of CAKLBY020000312.1, forward strand.
CGCATCTTACGTGGTAACTCGATCGTGTATGCATTGCCTAGGCGGTGCAATACACGAAATGGGCCAATGTACTTGGGTAGTAGTTTACTGCTACCCAAGTTAGTCACTACATGCTTTGGTAGATTAACCGTAGACAGTAGGACTAAGTCACCTTTATTAAATAAAAGAGTGTTTGCCCTTCCATTCTTGTCAGCGTTTTGCTTTTGCTTATCCACCGCTTCGGCGATGGAGTCTTGCACAAAACGGACTACCGTTTCACGAGCCAGTATGAACTCATCTGATGACTCGTTAGCTTCAGTGTGCTGTGAGCGCACTGCAGCGACAACAACCTTTTCTTCAGTGAGGGCTTCCGCACTCTCACTGGGATCATTGTCTTCAGTGAGGGCTTCCGCACTCTCACTGGCATCATCTTCTTCGATATCAATGTTATCGATATCGGCATCAAACGCAATGACTTCTTCGTCAGAGCGTGATGAGCGTGAACCAAATCGGTTTTTGCTCGCGCGAGTCCCTCCCCCCTTAAACCAGAGTTACACTCTAGTAAGGTGGGTACACGCGGATGGCGCAAGCCATTCACGTAAAACGGTGTATGTGTCGTGGACGCATGCACCGAGTTGTTGATGGCAAACTCTACCATCGGCAAAAACTCACTCCAACTCTTAAAGGAGTGTACGTATCCTCGAAGTATCTCTTCAAGGACACGATTGGCACGTTCCGTCTGACCATCTGACTCTGGATGATCAGATGTTGACATCTTCAAGCGCGTTCCGAGTGATTTGAACACGGAACGCCAGAAATCAGCAGTGAATCGTGGATCTCTGTCTGATACGAGTTCACGGGGCAACCCATGAAGTCGGAAGATGGTGTTAATAAAGACACAAGCACAGCCACTTGCCGTGATTGTCTCTGGTACAGCCACAAGGTGTACCATTTTGCTGAATCTGTCAACAAATACGAGAATACCCGTATTCCCGCGTGCGTCTTTGGGTAACCCGAAGACGAAATCCATTGAGATGGATTCCCAGCACTCAGCCGGAACCGGTAGAGGCTGTAAAGGTGCACGCAGTGAAGGACTTGACTTCACTCGTTGGCAGACTTCGCATGCGCGAACATACTTTCGCACAAACTGATACTGGCGGGGCCAGTAAAAGTCTCGACTTACCGTGAGATATGTTTTCTCTCGGCCACGATGTCCTCCTATAGGAGCATCGTGATATTTCGAACATGATCCGCAAACGCAGATCAGTATCATCTGGAATGACAACACGTGGTGTGTCACCAGAAACGGCTGTATAATACAGTAAACCGTTACGAGTAGTGTATCGATCTGATGCAGATCGATACGCAGGCGACAATCGTTTCAACGATTCTCGGGATGGTTGGGAGAGATGTGTCAACAACTTCATAATCTCACCATCTTGGGCGTATGCCCGCCTCACATCATCATACAACGTTGTAGATGGGACTGAGGACGTCATAACCGCAACAGTGGCTGTCTCACTGTTGGGTTTCACGACTGGTTCAAAGTCGGGCCGACGTGAGAGTGCATCAGCGACGACATTAAGTCGTCCTGGTTTGTACTCGACCGTAAAGTTGTATTCTGCAAAGAATGACAACCACCGCGCCATTCGTTGTGAAAGGTGCGGGCTGTTCACTGCCGTGCGTAAGGACGCATGGTCAGTGTAAACAACGAAGGGTCTATCTCCTAATAGATAGACTCTGAACTTCGCGAGTGCATACTTCATGGCAAGGAGTTCCTTGTCATGCACTGGATAGTTCCGCTCAGCTGGTTGCAGCTGACGCGACTGATAGCAGACGACGCGTTCAACGCCTTCAAGGTCGTACTGCATTAATGCACATCCGATTGCAAAATCGCTGGCATCACAGACCACATGAAATGGCCTGTCCTGATCGGCTATTGCTAGGACTGGGGATTGTATCAAGCTCTGCTTGATACCCTCAAAGGAGCGTTGACATTCAGCGTTCCATAACCACCTCTCGTTCTTTTTCAACAAACGAGAGAGGTGTACAGTCATCTCGGCGTAATTGCGTGAATACTTATGCAAATACGCCGCTAGCCCAAGGAATTTTCGAAGACCTTTGACATCGACCAGCACGGGCCAGTCGGTGATCGCCTTGATCTTTTCGGGATTAGGACGTACACCGTTCTTACCAACGATGCACCCAAGAAGTGGTATTTCGCTTGCTGCAAATATACACTTCTTGAGGTTTGCATACAGTTGATGCTTTCGCATGATTGTAAGAACTTGTCGGACGTGGTACTTGTGAACCTCAACGTCCGACTTTCCATCCATAGCTCGACTATGGATGAATACGTCATCGAAATAACTCGGCGCGAATTCTCGTACTGGCCTCAACAGATGTGATACACACCTGTTGAACGTGGCAGGGGCATTACTGAGCCCTTGTGGCATTACTAGCCATTCCCAGAGCATGCCGCTAGGCGTGCTAACTGCGGTATAGGGTATATCCTGTTCCGCATTAGGATTTGATAGAAGCCATCCATCAAATCCATGGACGAAAAGATGGTACTCTTTGACATACCATCAATGATTACGTCCTTCCTCGGTATCGGCGTCTGAGCCGGTACCGTTGCAGCGTTCAATTTGTTAAACGCGTGCACTATCCGCCACCCTCCTGTTGCTTTTCGCACACAGAAGGTCGGAGAGCTATGTGGGGAAGTTGATTCCCTCACATGGCCTCGCAGCTAAACGATCGGCAAAGAACTTGTCGATCGCAAGTACTTGTTCACGAGGCAGTGGCCACTGCTTCATGACACAGTACTTCGAGCCTGGTTTAAGCTCGACTTCGTGTCGAATACCTTTATCCTTCGGTAATTCGCACGGAACAGTTTCAGGGAATACATCCTTGAATTCAACCAAATCTTCATAGAGAGGATTTTCCTTGAGCGATTCCCATGATTGGGACTCATATCGCTCAATTCGTGTCTTTTCATCTAGGGCACTCTCGTCCATAGATGAACTACTGAGAACTCTCTCGTTCTCAGTAAACACTGTTGCTGACCTTATGTCGGTTACACACTCGTCTTCAGCGACGAGTATGCAGATCTGCTTGACTTTGCCACTACGCAGATCACGCAAGAATCTTTTATGTTCGAGCGTTGGCAACTGAGTGATCTCCGAAGTTAACTTCGGAGGCGCAATCAGATCAAGTGTATAAGCGCCTACACATGATCCGTTATTGACTATGACATTCAATGTCTCTGTCATTTCCTGGGGACTTATTCCCTCAGGCCTCGAAGGACTTATTCCTTCGGCTTCCCGGGGACTTATTCCCGCGGGTTTCGGGGAACTTATTTCCGCCGTATTTGTAATCTTGGGACTTATTCCCTTTACTTCCTCTAGCTGGGGTTGCGCAACCACAGCGAGATCCTCTACGAAAGACTCTCCAGTCGATCTAGGATTATCGTTTCTCGCAACCTGAGCATTGATTGTTTTTCTTCTAGATGTTCCCCTCTAGGGATACATCTTTGTCCCAGTCCACCCGACTTATTCGAGTGGTGGACCTTCGGCGCAGCCTGTGTTTCCTCACAGCCGCCGGAACTTTGCTCCGAAGTGTAACCGTTTGGTACACTAAGGTTTTGTGCAGTCGTACTAACGACCGTACCACAAGTGAGGCCATCGCACTCACTCGTAGTACATCCACACGCTTGTGGACTCTCCAAAACGTTCATCAGATGGCCATCTGATGAACAAGCGGCAGGCATCGTTACTGTCCGATGTTGCCAGTTTACCCGTGGTTCGTACCTTCTGAGCCACGGTATTCCAAGGATGACATCAAATTTGTCATCCAAATCCAATACGATAAAGTCATCGTCGTATTGGGTATCTTCTAGCGTATAGTGAATCTTCACTATACGCTTCATGACGGTTACGGATGCGCCTGTCGCAAGACGTACCGTCATCCTCGTAGGAGGTGTGTCACATTCACTGAATTTAAAGTGACCATCTTCTAGCGATTGGCGTCGCACAAAATTGTTGGACGCCCCACAATCGACTAGAGCTCGAAGGGACAACTTATTCGTCACTTCGAGTTTCAAGGTAATGAGTGAGATCTCATTACCTAGAGCAGCAACGCACAATGTCTGTGTGTTGGGAGCAACCTTCATCAAGAGGCCTACAAATTCTCTTGACGTTGCTGGATCAGTAGGGTGCTCCGCACCTACTGATCCTGTCCGTTTTTTGACGGTCCATCCCGTTGTTGCGTCTTTGCACCAACTGCGGACCCTCGTCCCTGCCCCCTTTCTCATGGGTGGACGGTCACTACGCCCAGTGTCGCGAGACACTGGACGAGGGGCACTACACTCGCAAGCGTAGTGTCCTGTCTTTTGACATCTGTTGCATCTCTGCAACTTCTTGTAGCCTGTAGAGCGAGCCTTCTCGCTCTCTACATAACAGAGTTCCATCGGCTCTGGACCTCCGTTGTCATATCGTCTCGGTTGACGATATGATGTCGAGCTGGCGCGAGCCTGTCTCAGACTGAAGTCTTCCTGCTCCGCAATTGAAATGGCTTGTTCTAGTGAATCTAGTTCAAGCCGGAACAGGTGAGTCTTGACGGGACCATCCGCAAGACCCTGCATGAACACCGAAACCAACGTGTGTTCATCCACCGGATTGGAACTTATACAACTCGTGAGATGTCGTATATGTTGAGCGTAAGCGTGCACATCACGCTTACCCTGCTTGAGCTTCAAGAGTTCGGTTCGAGCTCTGAACTCAGCTCTAGGCGGTTCAAACGTTTGTCTGAGCCGCGACTTGAAGACTTCTAGCGACCCAAACGCATATGGGTCGTGCAGCTTGAGCCCCAGTGCCCAAGTCTTGGCACGTCCTGCCAGATTTGACTGGGCAAATGCAACTTGCATATCCCCGTCGTCGATGCGACGCGCCCTTATGGCGTCATCCAATTCGACGAACCATCTCAAGAGGGAGTCTTCTTCGACCCCCCTATACTTTGAGATGTCAATCTTCAAAGTCTCGGGCCGACGCGAGTGCATCGACCCGCCAGCAGCAGCCTGCTGCTGTCTCAACAGTTCAAACTGTTGAGCACCTTGTTCTCTCAACAACTCTGCTTGTTGAGAACCTTGTTGGTGAAGCAAGGCTACTTTCTCGCGTTCTGCGTCAAGTTCATTTTGAATGAACTTGGCGATAGTAGCATGTTGGGCATCTCTATTGAGAGCCTCTAGCATGACGCTAACAGCATGGATGCCCATGGTCGAACCCATTCGTTCAACCGCATCCCATTCGACATCGCTCAAATGGGAGTAGCCGTCACGCGTAGCGTGAAAGCTTTGGTCATCTTTCATCATCCAACATATTCATGTTGGATGTGAACGCGGTCCTTGGACGGACTACGAAGTGCTACCAGGTGTAACGGGCCACCCTGAAGCTTGTACTGGTGACAGTACAAGCTACTTATTCTGATAACAGAATAAGGCGGTGCCTCGTAACTTCACGTACACTCGTACGTGCAGAGGAAGACGGTAAGAAGAAGCGAGTACTCGGTTAGAGTAAAAAGTAGAACTGTATTTATAATAGTTAATGTCTGCAATAAATCACTATTTATCTTCATCTAACTATGTCTAAATACAAATGTGTAAATCAGTTATCTGCTCACCACTCATTGCGTGCGTCTGTCGTGGCGCGTCTTCGTTGGTTGATATAATGGCCTATATCAACCAATTAGGAACTACTTGGAAGTGCTACAGAATATTGTCCTTATGACAATATTCTGAGAATATAACTCTTATAGTTATATTCTATTAACAATTTCTTATAAATTGTTATGTAACGATTCACCCCGTTACAGGCAACTCACGTACATGAGTGATACCTGCATGTACGTTGCTTGCAACCTTAAGCCTCACTCCAGCTGAAACGGTATTCAATGCAGTGCATTTCGCCACGACATGGTGTCGTTGAAGTGAATCAGGTCGACATGCTCCGTTTTTCATTTTCTCGTTCGTTTGAAGATAATAAAAAGATGCCATGACAATACAGTCAATAGAGATGCCTTAACTACAGCGCATACCGATCGGACGTTCTTCATTCACAATCAGTTCAGGTCTGGAACAACGACACGGGGTCATTGTTACATTTACCTTCAATAATTGACTGGTAAAGGTTACGATCAAACTCTTTACTTGATCGATGTTTATCCTGTTCTCCGTCTTCATCGCGAGCCAAACATGGGTTGTCGAATTCGAGTCGACTATTTGATAGGAAAATGGAAAACTTCTAAACTGGGTCTGCCTCCCGTCTCGTCTGGCCGTATTCGAAGAAGACCAGAGATTGAAATCATAGCGGATGATACCCGCTACAAATTTAAGCTCTTAAAATAACTCTTGTCGACCCACCGACTATAGGCGGGTACAGAAATGCTTGCAATTCGTGTGGCCGCATCATCATAGTTGCGATGCACCAGCTGCTTTATGCCTGGTACCGCCATCCTTTTCCTCTGTGTGTGCTCCCCCTGGGCACCACCTGTCTCACTTGCGCCGACCATTTATCCGCTCGCCCCTCTATCATACGCTCTTTGTTTTCACACTTGTGCAGCTGCACCTGCCCATGCCGGGCGGTGCACGCGCAGGGCTCATAACTTTTTTACAAAACTAAGACCGCTTCATTAAAAAACTTTACTTACAGACGCGTGCCAGAAGCGTTTCGGCCCGCTGCCGCAGACCTCCTCAGTGGCTTACCGAATGCAAAGTGGAACCTCTCAGTGTAGGGGCTCTTTCACACGTTTTACTACGCATCGAACATTCTAGATCTACCTCTTACACGGACTAATCCAGCATTTTTTAGTAGGCTTTACTGGCGTACAACTAGCATCCGGTTAGGAACGGAACATCCCTTTCAACACGACGCCCGACGTCAGCACTAGCACAATCAGGCGTATCGGTGCATTATCGCCTACATCATTCCTGCAGTTCTCCGTAAATTAATACGAAGGACACTTGGCCTCAGAATTTTAATATTTGCGGCGACGTATTTGCAGCTACCTTACTTTGTACCCGTCATACCCAGTTATTGGCGCTGGAGGGCATGTTAAGGAGAACCATGACTGCACTTCCGTCTGTTACCCGCTTATCCGTTGCACCCATGGTACTATCTCCCTTCCACTATGAGCACAAAAGAACATGACGAAAGATCTACTAACATGCCATCTACCACTCAGATGGACTGGACGGACCGCCATTATCGCTTCATGATGCGCATGATCACGAAAGAGACGCTGCTGTACACCGAAATGATAGTGGACCAAACCGTGCGTTGAGCGTTACACTGTAAAAGATCGTTACAAGACCCAAATTTGTGGTGCCAGATACATTTTTGCACCGGAGCGGGTAATGACAGCGTACCTGTTTACCTCTTGACAGTTGCTGCATCAGAAAGAGAACCTCGATTACTTCTTAGGCCATGATCCCATCGAAGCTCCACTAGCACTGCAGCTAGGCGGCAACAGTGTCGAACATCTCAGTGGTACGACCTTGTTTCCGTTTCAGTCTGCATCGCTGCACCCACTGCGTTCGCTGACATTGTGACCCACGTGGCTGCCATGGGCTTATAGCTGCAGCACATCTGAGCCAGTCATACGGCGGCTTCTGTGAGATCGATCTGAACACTGGATGCCCTAGTGCACTAGTAGCGAGCCGCTGTTTTGGAGCACGCCTGATGATGGAGCCTGATCGAGTGCGGGAGATTTGTGTCGGTATGCGGCACAGTATCGCATTGGCAGCAGAGGCCAATCCAGATCAAATGCCAGCAGAGGTGACGGTAAAGTGCCGCATCGGCGTTGATGATTGCGACAGCTACGAGGAGTTGCATCGCTACATTGCCTCTGTCGCCAGAGCTGGTGTGCGACACTTTATTGTACATGCGCGCAAGTGTTTCCTGAAAGGGTTGAGCACGAAGGACAATCGCACCATTCCTCCGCTTCGCTACGAGGTCGTCTACCAGCTCAAGCAAGACTTTCCCGAGTTGCTTTTCACGCTTAATGGCGGTGTACAGAGCATCCAGCACGCTCGGGAACTTCTGGACACTACAAACGTGGACGGTGTTATGATCGGAAGAGCAGCGTATAACACGCCATGGAATTTCCGTGACGCAGACCGGTTGATCTTTAGCGCTGAACGCAACCCGAATCTGTCACGGCGGGAAATCATTGAGCGGTATCTTACATATGCAGAGGATCTGCAATCGAAATGGGAGTCCACGAAACCGCTGAGCGAGTCCCCTTACACAATGGCCACATCTGCGTTGCTAAAGCCGCTGTTGGCGCTCTTCAAGTACGTTTCTCTCATTTATTCCTTGCAGTAAAATGTGCACTTGATATGGCTTTTATTACTGCAGCGGCGAGATCGGTGGAAAGGCATTCAAACGTAGCATCTCAGCTCAATGGGCGAGAAAGGGTCCACGCCCAGAACTGCGCGATATGATCGAAAATGCCGTGAAGGTTTTGCCTGACGAGGTGCTGGATGCGCGTGTTGAGGATGAGCTTGTTGGTCAAGCATGCCTTCAGATGGACGAGGAACAAGCATCAGACTGCTGCTAGTTTGAGTAGACAAGGATCGAGAAAGCTCAATCATTACATTGTACTTGTTGCTCCTCCATCACTAGGTGCTCGAGAGCTTCGTCGATAATATCATACACGTCTTGAGCATTTCGAGTGCGAGCCATACGATCGCGTAACTGGCGCGCATTGGGCACTCCTTTCAAGTACGAACCGTAAAACTTTTTCATGCGCGGAAACCCCACGAGGCCAGGTTCGGCCAAGAGTTCTTGAAAAAGCTGTGTGTGGCGCAGGATCACCTCCAGCTTCTCTTTTACTGATACATGCGATGTATCTGGGTGACCCTGGAACAGCCACGGATTGCCAAACAAAGCACGGCCGAGCATGACACCGTCAACTCCGTAATCATTGACTTTCTGCTGTGCGTCCACGAGACTCTCAACGTCGCCGTTGCCAAGTATAAGTGCAGAAGAGCCGGTCGATTTCGCCAGCGTTACCAATTCCCCAATGACGTCCCAGTGTGCCTGGACCTTAGACATCTCATCACGCGTTCGTCCGTGGATAGTGAGCACTTCCAGCTCAGTAGCCAAGAGCCGCAGCACCCAGTCTTTGTAATCAACGTCGTGGAACCCAATGCGCGTCTTGACAGAAACGGGCAGCACCCCCGCCCCACGTTTACATGCAGCCACAATCTGGCTTGCTAACTGTGGCTGCAAGATCAAGGCGGCACCGCTCCCTTGATTTGTGACAGTCGGCTCTGGACAGCCCATGTTGATGTCGATGCCGTCAAAGCCCAAGTCACGTACAATCATGGCGGACTGGCAGCAACAAAGAAACAATAACGACAAGCGACGAGAGAGAGAGAAAGAGTAAGTGAGACATGCGTAGTCGCCAAGTTGCAAGAGAATGATCCAGGCACCTCATAGAACTGCTCGGGTTTCGAACCAAAGAGCTGCGCGACCACCGGCCGCTCTTGCTCGGCGTACTGGAGCGTCGTCATCATGCGGCGGCGCGATTCCGGGTCGTGCGTCAGCGCCTCGCAGCTCACGAACTCTGTCCACATGACTGACGGCTTGGCGATGTCGCTAATGAGGCGACGAAACGCCGCGTCCGTCACGTTTGCCATGGGCGCCACACAGTACAGCGGCCGCGCGAGCTCGTGCCAGAAGCTTTTCATGTTGGTTATTGAGGTAAGAGTGGTGTGGCAGAGAGTGATGGTCTCAAAGTTGAAGTGGTGATGGCGAGCCGAACGATCACGCGACGTCGAGGTGCTCGAGGGCAACTGGTGCTCTACAACCCGCACACGGTGACCAATGAAGGTGAGATGATCCATTCTGTGTGTAGCATCTTCATCTTCCTCTTCTTCTTCTGCTGACGTGTGTAGTGGCTCAAGAGCTCGAAGGCGTTTACGGCTTCCAACCAAAAGGCAAGTGACTGACTACTGGTCGGTGCTTAATATCGTGTGGATAATCTCCACCTGCTGACTATTAATCGTCTTGGTTTGCCACCTGATAGAGGCCAAAGGGTGTCTTGCCGGTACGTCGATACTTTCTAATGTCATGTGTTTCAGTGACTGACGCAGAGCTCTTTAGACGTGATGATCTCGCAGCGACAGGGCGAGTTCCCTCCTGTGGCTTTCATGGTGATGATGCAAACATCAAGTTTATTAACAGCTACATCTGCTGATTCATGCGATGCACTAACGTGTGGTTGTTCAGCTGGTACACAGAGAGGTGCCTGGGTTCTCAGTCGAGAGCACAATTGATAGGAAAGAGCAATTGATGTACATGTCTGTCGAGTGACAGCATGGTTTCACGAGTGATCTGATAGTGCAACACGTTTGTACAGACTGTTGAAGGCGCAGCAAGCGTTCAAAAATACGTTCGCGATCGCTGTTCTTCCAATTCAGCAGTATTCGAGACTGCAGCTACTTGCCATGAGAAGCTCAATGAAAATGAAGATGTTTTCGGGTACGGCATGTTACCGCCGTGAGTTACAACTGGACTAACGCCACTTCTGCAAATTTTTCATCACAGCATTCAGTATTCGTGGTGCCGTCAAACTCATGGTTCGTCCTGCTCATGTTATCATCGCAGCATAACTTGTCATCGTTTGGGGCACTCGACTTAACACAAAGCAGGTGTCTGTTCACGAGAAACTTGCTTTTCAAATCTCCAAGAAGGCTGACTTGCTCAACCAGCGCGTACGTTGTCAAACCGGCAAAACTGCTCAATGGTTGGGACATCCGTGCCACATCAGTACGCTGACATGTGTACGCAATGATATTGTAGATGAACGAAGAACTGCTCACTCGTCAACATGCAATGTGTACATTGCGAACTAATTTTCCCTTTCTTTCTATGGACGAGTGTGACATGCTCCTCGACCTGTTTGGTGCGTGGGCGTGATCTGCAAGTACGTGAGTGTATTGCTTACACCAGTTTCGAGCAGGCAATATCGCGTCAATCTCACTAGCTGGGGCGGAGAAACTACTGGATGTGACTGTGCTGAGCACATCGGCAGCTCATGCGATTGAAGATTTCTTCAAGACCGAGTATGTAGTCGAGTGATGCAAAGGTACACCAAAGGGTAACACGAAGGATACTATCTGCTTCGTGTTTGATTCATTTATATATAAACTACATCCACAACTCATGCATGCACAAGTCAAGCATGCGCTGCGACGACTTTGCCTCCATCAACATGTAGCTCTCTCAGCTGCGGGCAGTGAGACGCAATGACATCATTTTGGTCTCCCGATACACTTCGCGAGAACGTGACGCTGAAACCGTGAAGTCTGCGCATGCTCTTGAGCTCAGCACCTAATGCAAGAGGCTGCGAGATCATGCTATGACATCCACCGATATCGAGACTTTCAAGTTTTGGGCTCAAAGTGGCAAGCGACCGAAGCACGGAGAGCGTCAGACGACCCTGACCGCACAGTTTCAAGCGTTTCAACTGTGGACACCGTGTAACCAGGTACACCAGAGCGTTGTCCGTGATACCCCCTCGACCACATCCGAACGGGTTACTTCTCGAAACATCCAACGATGTCAACCGCGGACAATGGTCTCCAAGAGTCACTAGACACTCATCTGTAAGTTTTCTCCCTCCACCAACCAGCAGCGTTTCCAGCTTGAGGCAATGGGTGGCAATGCAGGCGACTGCAGAGGAAGTTGCTGCAGGTGAGCTCTTGATCTTGATCACACGCAGGTTGGTGCACTTTCGAGCGAGCGTCTGGACTCCATCTCCTGATATTTGTCGGCAATAGTTAAAGTTGATCCGGTCCAGTGATTGCGGGTGGTAATCACCCATGGCTTGCAAAGCAGCGTCCGTTAATCTAAGACACTTGACAGCACGCACTACAAGCAACTGGTTGCGTGAGGCCTGGACAATAGCCAAAAAGTCACGGTCCGAAATCGATTGACAGCCAGAGACCGTCAAGTGCGTCAGACTGGAAAACTGCGGGGCCCAGGGCGACAACGATCCTTCCTGGATGTCGCACCCAACGAGCGTCAGTCTTTTCACCTGTGGCCCGTGACGTCTCGCCAATATATTGACGAGCGTGGACGCGCACTGACTCCTTGGTGTTGAGTGGTCGAGACACACTTGAGTCCAGAAGCTCGCAGTTGCCAGCATCCGTCTCCACGAACCACTTACGCGCTCGAGTGCAAGCATATCGTCCATCGGAAGATAGGAGAGGAGCTCATGGACGACATCGTTCGACAGACAAGTGGCATTAATCATCCTTGTGGTGAGATTGATTGTCGGACGAGTGGGTTACCACAGGAGGTTAAAGACTGGAGCCATCATCGGCCTTCATGTGGCCTTCCGCGGTTAGGAGAAAAAGTCGACGTGTACCAAGTACGACGCATGATTGGTGAGATTAAAAACACCGTGGACGTTACTGCGAAACGCGCAACGGTGTAACCTGCAGGTACTACTGTGGAGTCACCTGCGTTCGACGAAACATGATCCGATGTACCCTCGAAATACTACTGTTTTAGCACATCGGATTTGAACCCGAGCTACATTTGGACGATGTCACTCTTCTTCACGAAAACCAACTCGACAGCAGCACTGATGCAAAAACTACACGAAGCGACAAATGCACAACCTGAGCTCATTCAATACGCTGCTTAACAGCATCACGCGCATCTACTCGATCTTCTTCTCCACAGTAGTCGGCAACTTCTCAAGGTGACGGAAGTAGTCGTCCAGGAACTGGAAGTACCACGGCTGGTCGAAGGTGCCGCGGAAAAAGTTGCACGAGATGTTAACCTCCAGTAGCAGCACGCCCAAGTCCGTGATGGCCACGTCCCAGCCACAGAGCGGCACGTCTCTCATCAGCTTGTAATGCGCTTTCTCTGCCAGCTGCTTCATCTCCTTGATCTCCTCAATCACGTTGCCCGTGATCGGAACGCCCGTGTCTGGGTGGCTCGTGATGTCGTGCCCCACACTGAGGTTGCCACGAAACATGTGGTGAGGCCCTACACGGTACCAATGGGTGGTGGTGGAGCCCTTCAAGATCTTGCCCGACTCCATGTCGACGTCGAACATGATGGACTTGTGGTCCGTGGCAGCACCCGCTAGACCAGCGCGAAACACGCAGCTGAGCGACTTGACACCATTGCCGCCGTCCTTCAGCGCCTCCGCCTCTCCCAGGCCGTGACGTGACGCGGTGATGATGCGGAAAGTCGACAGAGGCGATACGTCCGGTAGCAGCTTTTTCAGGAATGGAGAGTTGTCCAGCTTCTCTTGGATGATATAGTCTCCTCCATTGACAGCATTCTTGAACATGAAGATACCCATACCCCCCTCCTCGTTGCGATCCTTAATGACAAGCGAACTGGGCGATTTGAGGTACGGGGTCACAGCAATCTCGTTCTTCTCTGCCTCGACAAGGAAGTCCCATTTGTTTTCCATACGGTAACCGGGCGACTGTGTCTTGAGGCTATGGAGACTCACCACATGGCAGTTCACGCGCCAGAAGGCGAACCAGTTCTGAGGACAGACGAAGATCTGCGTAAACGTGCGCAAGAAGCGCTCAATGATGTTGCCCTGTTTGTTCGAGTACTCTTTAGGAAGCTCAAAGAATGCACCAACAGCACAGAGCCATGGGTACACAAAAAGCAAGAAGGGGAAGAGAATGAGACGCGAGGAGCTCAGCATCGAGAGAGGAACGCCAGTGCCCGGTATCGCGACGTTGCGCAGGTTCGTTACCAAGTCCTTATAGAAGCTCGAGTGGCGGTAGTGCGGCTGACTCCACAAAGGGTTCAGCAGTGCAATCGAGTACACATAAGTCTTGGCGTGCAAGTCATCGGAGAAGAAGGGACAGTCCGCGTAGCTACCCCGGCGCACCCAGTAGTGCAGCAGGGAGCCGTAGAAGCTCAAGAGCGTCTTTGTCGCACCTATGCCAGCAGAAACGATGCCCAGGACCATTGTTTAACCCTCGGCTTTGCTGACTTACTGGTTGTGTGAGGGGACGGAGCTCTTCGAGTGCGCCGCTGGCTGCTGAGGATAGAGAGATCCTAAACGGCTGCGACTTGTACCAGCCACTGAGAAAATGGAAGGTTTTATTCAAGATTTGATCTCATCGTGCGTTCGTGTGACAAGAAGGGTGTATAAATATACGAAGTATTTAATTTGAGCCCATTATTTGCTCCATTCAAATGAGTATCGAGCTTTCGTTATGTGAACTCGAACCCTATTTGGATATGTGCTGAGCTCTATTCAGCTGTCTTGTGCAGTCCTAGTTTAGCAGACCTCTTTGTCTAAATTTGGCACGAATGCTGCCCTGAACTTTTGGAACGATACTCAGAGTCAGAGTATCTGTTGCAAGCAGCAGACGTCTTGTTGCCCAATCTTTGTACCGGGAGGAGGCCTTTACATAATCTCGCTCATGCGGAAATGACCAAGCCTGCAACAGTCATGTGCGAGGAATCTCGTCCATGCCATTGCTGACATACGCACTGCGACATCAACTCGTGTGCCAAGGGAATGCCATTTCCAAATCCTTTTTTAGCGATGTAATGACGTTACGCTTATGCAGAGTGTCGTGCTGCTCCTTGACCCGCTCAACATCTGAACTCAAGTACTTCGATCACCTCTGAACTTTCAGCGCAAACGGTTGTCCGTGTATAAATAGTATCGTGCAGTAACATACTCGCGTGTTATTGGACTGGATTTTCGCTCTGCTGAGTATGTAAGGGCTCTGCGAGGTACATGGGAGTTTCTCGTGGCTATTGACGCCTCACGACACCACCAAAAAATCAAGCCGATGCTGAGGCATGCCTACACTACATAAAGCCGCGTGATTCATGCATTCCCGTGCACCGGACGGCGACCAGGTATCTATTCCATCATAACAGCTGCGAGCGTTTCGTACCATCTGAATTTTATAGGAAGCGAGAGACATAACTTTCGAGAATACCGCGCAGTATTATGGCTGCAATTCGCAAGAGACATTATTGAGACGCCTTCAAGTTGTTATTTCACCGTTTTCGTGAAATAACGGCCAGCTTTTCACATTAGTGACAGCGATGGCGACCGTCGAGCATAAATCCGGCAACTGTGCTCTCTCAACTCCGTCCATAAGCTCATTCCATGGGCGCAAAACACTCGCGGCTCTCGCCCACGTCTCAGTCGAAGAACGAGACCCGTCCAAGCTCGGCCAGGCCCAATGGAAACGTACCGGCCAATGAGATCTCGGCAGAAGCGCGTGCCGAGTTCACGGTCGCCGACATTTGTTGCCCTGCAAACACGCGACGTGCGCAAACACTTCGAGCCAGCGACAACGACCGGTTCTGTAAGTATCGGAACTACTTCAAGAACCACCACATGTCACTGGCTCGAGAAGTAGGACGCAAAACCAGCAAGAGCAAGGCCGAGTTGCTACAATGGGTCGAAGACGCCGTGGGTCCACTAGAAGGAGGCGATAAACTCACGAAGGACGAGATTCTGGAGATAGCCATGGTCTCGGCAGCTCTTACCGAGTACAGCGAGTCAGCACTGGACAAAATGTACGCGAGAGGGGAGCTGGATGCCCTTCCTAATGTACCGCTACATACGCACAATATGCGCATGCCGGCAACGCAGCAGGCGTGCCGGAACAGCTCGAACGCCGCAAATAAGGACAAACTGGAGGCTGCCCATTACATTGGACTGGAGGTCATGCTTCGGCTGAATGAACGTCTGCCTGTGGAGCATCGCATGGGAGAAGAGTTGCGCCAGATTCTCAATCATTCGAGCAACCTCCGCCTCATGCTGGCAACGAGCAATCAGATTCTGCACAAGAAGGTGGACGCGATGCTGATCAACGCCAAAGAAGCTTCCGGAGCTTTGGAAGGTACTACTGGCCGCGACAAACAACTTACAAAGATCTCGACGCGTGAGTACGACCGCCTGATCCAGATTGCCAAGCACGCTCAAGACGATATCTTCCAAGACGCGATGATTGCAGCCAAAGGTCATCATTTGTATGTAAGCTTGCGCCGACAGTTTAATTTGCTCGACATTGGCGACCGACCCGTGCTGTGGGATCTATCAAAAGACAAGTCTGAGCTCCAACGACCCGTACATCGTGGATCCCGCTCACCTTCGCCAGTAAGAGGGCAGCTTGTAGCTCCTCCGTCACCAGCAAAGAAGCCGGATCCGGAGTCCAGAATCAGAAACAGTGCTGCGTCAAGTACATCCGCGTCTCCTGAGAAGCATCATCGCAACCCGTTTTCTCACTTAGCAGCCAAAATATTCCGATCACGCCAAAAGAAAAAAGAGATGCAGGCATGCATTCCCACTTTAACGACAAGCCAAATGCCCAGAAGGCCTCCACGACCCGTAGCACCTACGACTTCGGCCAAGCCGAAAACGAAGAAACCTTTGACGAAGACAAAAGTGACGCTGCGAAATGAAAACCAAAGCAAGTCGAAGCCGAAAGTCAAACGAAAACCTCAAGCTGCGCTCGCTGCGAAGAAGACAGCAAAACAATCGGTTTCAAGCTCAAGTCAAGAGTCTTCTTATCGCGACAGCTTCTCGTCTTCTGATGACAGTGATCACACCGACGTCGGTGTGATCCAAACGGACGACCGTGTCTATCATGTTGGCCCTCGCGGAGGCACGTATTACGTCAACGAGAGTGGCAAGAAAGTGTATACGAAAGAAGCCGGCAAGTGACTGTTGCCTGCTCCTACATTAAGCTTCGGTACATGTAAAGCTTCACCTCATGTGCGTTTTGTATCTGGGTCGTTTCTGTCTCCGTTCATTAATGTAACTAATCCAGACTTTCGAGTTGTTGCGGATCTGTTACGCTGCCTTCTGACGCCACAGTACTGTACTGTCGTACAGTAACTGTCAAGATAGGAGTAGTCCTAGCATTGACACGCTCCTGTCTACTGCCGTCAAAGAGCAGTTTCCAGTATTCGACACAAACCACCAGCGTAGGTCCCAAGCAAGTGCGTTTGCGACCTTTTGCTTCTCCACGTCGCCCTTTGTGAGGTTGGCGAAATGTACCTCGATATGCACCTCGGAAAGCAGCAATTCAATCGTTATTTCATTTGCATAGTATCTCTTTCATCGTCACCACCTCTAATCCCGTCCGCCTCAGCAAAAGAAAACGCTGACATGTACATTCGTGACATGGGTTGTCTATCGATATGACCTGCGAGACCATCCTTGGATTGCGCCAGACGAAAGAAGATTGCGCCAGACTGGATATGATGACACCAGATTAGCCTACCAAGTTTAACACTCCTCCTCAATATATTCATTCTCCATTTCACTACATTAGACTCGAGCCCCTCTGCAAGCCACGGGCCGGGTTTGTCATTTTGATATATCAAATTTGGCTAACTTAGTCACATCTCATCCCGTACGAGAATCCCGTCGCCATCATCATGGGACGGAATGAGGATGAATACGTCACTTACACCATCGTGACGTGCCAAGAAAGTGCGACTTTACCAGCTGACGTCGCCACAATGAAGATAAAGCGCTTTCGCGGTGGTTCATCGAAGGACTGGCTCACATGGAGCATGCAGTTTCGAAGCCTCGCGAAACGAAAAGGCTGGAGAGCTGACCAACTATCCGTTCAACTTCTTACGCTGGTTGACGGTGATCTGTTGCGCGAAGTAGAGCGCATTGCCAGCGATGCTTCCAGCAAAGGCCTGACATTTGAAGACTTTTACCGGGAGGTTGGACTTCTTCTGGTCCCAGCGGATTACTGTGAAGACCTGGATGAAGAACTATGGACACTCACCAAGCGCAGAGAAGAGACGGTACAACGCTGCGCGGCACGGCTAAGACAGCTTGCACAGATGTACGCCGAGTTGCCCCAGGATTCGCAAACCATCTCAGAGCTTCAACAATGTCGATATTTTCGCCGCGCCATGCCGCCGCACTGGCAGGACAAGCTCGCGTGCTGCGGAATTTCGTATGAGACGGTGAACGAACTGGCGATGTATTTCGAGCGCCTCGAAAGGCGCGAGAGGCAGACTGGCCGGGATCGCCTAAATGGTCCAGCTACCCAGGGTGGTGAAAAGGGTCAAGGTCGACGCGACCAACAACGCCCTACCGCTGACCAGCGCAGAGATCGGCGCAACCCTCGCGAGCATCGCGACACGCGTCAAGATCATCGAGACCGACCTGGTGTACTAGGCGGCAAGAAGAAGCATGACCGTCACCAAGAACACGGCAAGTGGTGTTCATTCCACAAATCAAGCTCGCACGATTCCAGCGAATGCTTTGCCCTCAAGAAGCAACGCGAAGAGCACAAGCCTGCCGAGACGAAACGAACTGCTCATAAAAAGAGTAATTACCCAAGATTCGAAGAGGAAGAGGCAAGCGACAGTGACAGCGACAGCGAGCTTAAGCTTGTCGGCCTTGTCAAGAAGAAGCAACCGAGCGCCAAGCTCGCCCCACTCCGGATCCCGGTACAATTCAAAGACGCGAGTGGCACCTTCAATGCCCTGCTAGACAGTGGTGCTTCGCGGAGCATAATCAACCAAGAAACTATGCGAGCCAATGCTCAGCTTGGGCATAGACAAGTCGAGTCGGCGACAAAGTTTCAGACGGTCAACGGAGAAGTCGCTAGTGCTGGTAGTACGATTGTACAGTTCCGCTTTCCGTCTCTCCAGCCTTCGACCATAATCACGCACAAGTTCGAAATTCTGGATCAGAGCCAGGATGCCATGGTAATCGGTCGTGATATCCTGAATGAACTAGGAATCGTGCTCAATTTTAAAGACAAACTGGTTCAGTGGGATGGTCACGATACACATTTAAACACCGGCGGGTCATCGTCTCCCAACGCAAGTGATTATGAATTCCCCGAAGAGAGCAAAGAAGTCGATAACACTGCAGTGCGACCAGAAGACCACATGCCAGACAGGCTATCCAAGCCACTCGTCGGTAAATATCTCCAGCTTCTTCGCGATAACGAGCATCTCTATGACGGTCACTTGGGGAGGATGAGATTCGAAGACTACGCTCTACCAATAGTGCCGGAGTACAAGCCTGTACACGCAAAACCTTATCCAGTCCCAAGAAGCCTCGAAAACAAGGCTCGAGAGCTCATCCAGCATTTGGTCAGCATCGACGTGCTGGAGCAGATTTTTGATTCAGAAATGGCATCGCCTGCTTTTTTTCTCAAGAAGCCCAACGGATCACTTCGTCTACTGATAGATTTTCGCGGACTCAACCGATATCTGAAACGCAGCCCTTATTACGTCCCACGTATACGCGAGATCCTGTTGCGTCTCGCAGGAGCCAAGTATCTGTCAACATTCGATGCTAATATGGGGTATTACGCGCGTCGCCTTGCTGCCTCAAGCCGTGGTCACACAGCTTTCTGTCTTCCGTTCGGGAAGTATCAATACAAACGACTCCCAATGGGCATTTCTACAGCACCGGACGAATACCAAGCCTGCATGGAGAAGATTTTTGGCGATCTGGCTTTTGTCGTAGTCTATTTGGATGATATACTCGTCTACTCCGATAGTGAAGAGACGCACCTAGAGCACCTACACATTGTGTTCAAGCGACTAACCAAGTATGGGGTAACTCTCAACGGAAAGAAGTGCCACATCCTCAGACAGTCCGTCGACTATCTCGGCTTTACGCTGACATCTCAAGGGATCCAGCCCCAACAAAAGAAGATTCAAGCCATCCAACAAATTTCCGTCCCCAAAACCAGGAAGGAACTACGCCGCTTCCTCGGAATGATTAATTACTATAGAGATATGGTACCCAACAAGACGGCATTGTGCCAACCTCTCAACCGATTCACCAGCTCCAAAGTCCCGTTCGACTGGTTGTCTAGCGACACGGAAGCATTTCACGCTATCCAGAAAGCGTTTGCCCAAGCCGTACTGCTCGCGTTTCCTGACTTTGAGCAACCATTTCACGTCTACGCCGATGCCAGCGGAAAGCAAATCGGTGGCATCATTATGCAGAAGAACCAGATTCTCGCCTGCTATTCCCGAAGTCTCAACAAGCATCAAGTGAATTACACAACGATGGAGCTTGAGCTCCTCTCTATCGTTGAAATGCTGCGCGAATACCGCACCATGCTGCTCGGGTTCCCTGTGGTTGTTCACACCGACCATAAGAACCTAATTTATCCGACCGAAACCAGCCTGCGCGTTAAGCGCTGGAAGCTCCTGTTGGCTGAGTACAGGCTATCGATGCATTACATCAAGGGAACCAAGAATGTTGGTGCTGATGCGTTTTCCCGGATGAGATTCGATGCGATGAACACGAAGACTCATTTGCAGCTCGCGGACGAGATATGCGCTACCGCTGATGAACCAGATTGTGTCATGCATGGTCCGGTTCTTCGCGAACATCAAGATAAGGACTTGATGATTCAAAAAATCAAGACAGCTTGCCTCAACGGCAACAACAATCCTGACTATCAGCTTCTACCTCTACTCGGCTGCACGCTGGTCGCGTACCAAAAGCGCGTCATCGTGCCCGATAGCTTGCGAGAAGATCTCATTCGTTGGTATCATTTAACGCTCAGTCACCCTGGCGGTGAACGACAGTACAAGACAATGAGGCAGGTTCTCTACTGGCCCGGAATGGAAGCCGCGATCATCAAGAATGCGAAAGATTGTCTAATTTGCAAGAAGGCAAAGGTCCACGGAGGCAAGCAGGACTATGGATTACTACCACCACGAACACTCAAGACGGTGAACCCCTTTGACACCGTTCATGTCGATCTCATTGGTCCCTACGAAGACGGACACTACGGTATACCATGATTGACCATGCGACGCGTTGGCTGGAAGTGGGTATTCAGCACGACAAAACTTCGCTGACCACAGCCGAAAGCTTCGATCGTGAATGGCTGTGCCGCTACCCGCGTCCTGTAACGGTTATACACGACCTAGGAACGGAATTCACTGGTGATGAGTTTCAAGAATTGCTCCGCAGCTACGGGATACAAGCCAAGCCTATAACAAGCAAGAACCCTCAAGCTAACGCTATTTGTGAACGCGTTCACCTCGAGATTTTAAATGTCATCAGGTGCCACGATGGCACTGACTGGAAGAAAACCATTCACTACGCTGCATTCGCCGTGCGAGCAAGCTACCACAGCATTCTTAATGCTTCCCCAGGTCAACTACTCTTCGGTCAAGATATGATCACTCGTCAGCTTTATAACGCCAACTGGAGCTATCTATCGAAGCGTCGTTTTGATGCAATTCTCGCCGACAATGACCGCGAGAATAGCAAACGCCTCGAGCATTTCTACAATACGGGAGACCACGTGATGTTACGCGTCCCCAAGAAGTTCCGTGCAAAATTGCACGCAGTGGCAACCGGACCTTTTGTTATCCGCCAAGTTCACAGCAACGGCACTGTGACCATCGACAAGGGAGCAATGGCAGAACGTGTGAGCATCCGCCGCATTTTTCCGTGCTAAATCTCACAGATCATGGGGGGAGTATGACATGGGTTGTCTATCGATATGACCTGCGAGACCATCCTTGGATTGCGCCAGACGAAAGAAGATTGCGCCAGACGAAAGAAGATTGCGCCAGACTGGATATGATGACACCAGATTAGTCTACCAAGCTTAACACTCCTCCTCAATATATTCATTCTCCATTTCACTACATTAGACTCGAGCCCCTCTGCAAGCCACGGGCCGGGTTTGTATCTGGGTCGTTTCTGTCTCCGTTCATTAATGTAACTAATCCAGACTTTCGAGTTGTTGCGGATCTGTTACGCTGCCTTCTGACGCCACAGTACTGTACTGTCGTACAGTAACTGTCAAGATAGGAGTAGTCCTAGCATTGACACGCTCCTGTCTACTGCCGTCAAAGAGCAGTTTCCAGTATTCGACACAAACCACCAGCGTAGGTCCCAAGCAAGTGCGTTTGCGACCTTTTGCTTCTCCACGTCGCCCTTTGTGAGGTTGGCGAAATGTACCTCGATATGCACCTCGGAAAGCAGCAATTCAATCGTTATTTCATTTGCATAGTATCTCTTTCATCGTCACCACCTCTAATCCCGTCCGCCTCAGCAAAAGAAAACGCTGACATGTACATTCGTGACATGGGTTGTCTATCGATATGACCTGCGAGACCATCCTTGGATTGCGCCAGACGAAAGAAGATTGCGCCAGACGAAAGAAGATTGCGCCAGACTGGATATGATGACACCAGATTAGCCTACCAAGCTTAACACTCCTCCTCAATATATTCATTCTCCATTTCACTACATTAGACTCGAGCCCCTCTGCAAGCCACGGGCCGGGTTTGTCACTGGGTCGTTTCTGTCTCCGTTCATTAATGTAACTAATCCAGACTTTCGAGTTGTTGCGGATCTGTTACGCTGCCTTCTGACGCCACAGTACTGTACTGTCGTACAGTAACTGTCAAGATAGGAGTAGTCCTAGCATTGACACGCTCCTGTCTACTGCCGTCAAAGAGCAGTTTCCAGTATTCGACACAAACCACCAGCGTAGGTCCCAAGCAAGTGCGTTTGCGACCTTTTGCTTCTCCACGTCGCCCTTTGTGAGGTTGGCGAAATGTACCTCGATATGCACCTCGGAAAGCAGCAATTCAATCGTTATTTCATTTGCATAGTATCTCTTTCATCGTCACCACCTCTAATCCCGTCCGCCTCAGCAAAAGAAAACGCTGACATGTACATTCGTGACATGGGTTGTCTATCGATATGACCTGCGAGACCATCCTTGGATTGCGCCAGACGAAAGAAGATTGCGCCAGACGAAAGAAGATTGCGCCAGACTGGATATGATGACACCAGATTAGCCTACCAAGCTTAACACTCCTCCTCAATATATTCATTCTCCATTTCACTACATTAGACTCGAGCCCCTCTGCAAGCCACGGGCCGGGTTTGTCACTGGGTCGTTTCTGTCTCCGTTCATTAATGTAACTAATCCAGACTTTCGAGTTGTTGCGGATCTGTTACGCTGCCTTCTGACGCCACAGTACTGTACTGTCGTACAGTAACTGTCAAGATAGGAGTAGTCCTAGCATTGACACGCTCCTGTCTACTGCCGTCAAAGAGCAGTTTCCAGTATTCGACACAAACCACCAGCGTAGGTCCCAAGCAAGTGCGTTTGCGACCTTTTGCTTCTCCACGTCGCCCTTTGTGAGGTTGGCGAAATGTACCTCGATATGCACCTCGGAAAGCAGCAATTCAATCGTTATTTCATTTGCATAGTATCTCTTTCATCGTCACCACCTCTAATCCCGTCCGCCTCAGCAAAAGAAAACGCTGACATGTACATTCGTGACATGGGTTGTCTATCGATATGACCTGCGAGACCATCCTTGGATTGCGCCAGACGAAAGAAGATTGCGCCAGACGAAAGAAGATTGCGCCAGACTGGATATGATGACACCAGATTAGCCTACCAAGCTTAACACTCCTCCTCAATATATTCATTCTCCATTTCACTACATTAGACTCGAGCCCCTCTGCAAGCCACGGGCCGGGTTTGTCACTGGGTCGTTTCTGTCTCCGTTCATTAATGTAACTAATCCAGACTTTCGAGTTGTTGCGGATCTGTTACGCTGCCTTCTGACGCCACAGTACTGTACTGTCGTACAGTAACTGTCAAGATAGGAGTAGTCCTAGCATTGACACGCTCCTGTCTACTGCCGTCAAAGAGCAGTTTCCAGTATTCGACACAAACCACCAGCGTAGGTCCCAAGCAAGTGCGTTTGCGACCTTTTGCTTCTCCACGTCGCCCTTTGTGAGGTTGGCGAAATGTACCTCGATATGCACCTCGGAAAGCAGCAATTCAATCGTTATTTCATTTGCATAGTATCTCTTTCATCGTCACCACCTCTAATCCCGTCCGCCTCAGCAAAAGAAAACGCTGACATGTACATTCGTGACATGGGTTGTCTATCGATATGACCTGCGAGACCATCCTTGGATTGCGCCAGACGAAAGAAGATTGCGCCAGACGAAAGAAGATTGCGCCAGACTGGATATGATGACACCAGATTAGCCTACCAAGCTTAACACTCCTCCTCAATATATTCATTCTCCATTTCACTACATTAGACTCGAGCCCCTCTGCAAGCCACGGGCCGGGTTTGTCACTGGGTCGTTTCTGTCTCCGTTCATTAATGTAACTAATCCAGACTTTCGAGTTGTTGCGGATCTGTTACGCTGCCTTCTGACGCCACAGTACTGTACTGTCGTACAGTAACTGTCAAGATAGGAGTAGTCCTAGCATTGACACGCTCCTGTCTACTGCCGTCAAAGAGCAGTTTCCAGTATTCGACACAAACCACCAGCGTAGGTCCCAAGCAAGTGCGTTTGCGACCTTTTGCTTCTCCACGTCGCCCTTTGTGAGGTTGGCGAAATGTACCTCGATATGCACCTCGGAAAGCAGCAATTCAATCGTTATTTCATTTGCATAGTATCTCTTTCATCGTCACCACCTCTAATCCCGTCCGCCTCAGCAAAAGAAAACGCTGACATGTACATTCGTTTCAAATGATGCAAGAGATCCATTCATCTATTGAATGAGTCAAGAGGCAGACGACAGGGAGGACGGAACACGATGTGGTCGCGTTTTTCAGAATTCCTCAAAATAGGTATACGAGCATGCTGCTAGCTTTGCACTTCCCGGTGCTAGTCCAACGCTGTTACGACGTCATTTGCTACCGACTGCATGTGAATTGACATACAGTCTAACGGTGACAAGGCATGCAGCAGGATGGGACGTCGTGGCCTTGCAGCACACATAATGCTGTCAGGTGACGATACAAAAGCCTGAGCTGCAGGCACGACTACTGTATTTTCAAGTCGGCTTCATGGTCTTTTCTGGGCTGCCTTGTCGATCTCCTGTTAGAACGTGACGACTATGACGGAGAGAACGAAGAATCCGTAAGCCGCGAAGTCGGTCTTCATGATTCGAATGAGTCAGTGATATCTGGTTTCATCCGAGTCGGCCTAGATACAAGCACTAGGCTCCGCACAACAAATGCTATGTAGACAGCAGATTTCCGTGGACACGTGAAGTCATGATGCATTTTCGGTGCGCTCTACGCGAGAAATGCGACGTCATACGTCCAACTTTTTCAACACAGCCTGAGTCCGGATGCTGCACACGTGTTGAAATCAAGCACTTTACGGATACCTGCGACAGCCAATTGAGCTTTCTGCTGAAAAGGAGTGCGACAATGCGCATTTTTAATCATTGATCGGCTCGTTCTGACTCAATGTGAAGTGGTTCTTTATCTACAACGCTGCACACCTCCTCCCAGGTGGCACGCAGTCTCATATCAACACTAACAACAACGCTAATACGTACAGACTCAGTTTTGCTACAGCGCGGGAACGCACTCGTAATCATTGTATTTCGTCGGTCTTTTCTCGTTTAAGCGAGCCCGGAAAGGTCTCACCCAAGAATTGATTCGTACAGTATCATGACAAAGAGAAGGCGGTCAGGCAGGGGAGGCAGTAACCTGGTGAGGAGATGTATCAGAAATTGCACTTTAGCCTCGGATACCATGGCTACGCTATAACGAGCATCATGAAGTATGCCACTTGGTTTGCTCTGCTCTTTGCCCAGAAGTTTGAATTCTACTCGAACTGAGCTGCTGTTCATCCACACCACACTCTTTTTGACATACATACATGAACTAGGCACGGGTAACTTAGCTCGTGCGCGGTCTTCCCTTCACATCGTAGGCCAGATCGGCCTAGGCAGAAAAGAATCAAGGTTACGGCTAAAACTACACAAGCTTTCCAGAAGTTTTATCAAAGAGCCTTTCTCGGTTCCAATGACTCGACCTCGTGAAGGCCTTGGATGATAACTGTGTCCCCACTGTTGCAAGATTATGTGGACGCTCGGGGATACAAGCGTAGTTTTCATCGACAATATAGGTATGAACAAGCTAAAGAAGACAATGCGCGTAGGTAGAGTTGTGCGAGCCTTAGCGGTAGCACCAGCCATCTAGTTGCATGTTGCATTTCGGTTGCTCATTGTCAGCTACATGTTTTCTTCGTCTTTACGCAAAGCAAAGTGCTAACTTTACTTGCAGTCGAACGATATGTTGTGAAAAGTGAGGTGTTTTTGGTCCGGGGTTGACACACCAATCTTTCTTCTACGGCTGACCTGCCAGGCATGCAAGGCGTTGCACATTTAAGACAAGACTAGCATTCTTGTGGTGTGTTTGCCGCTTGTCTAAGCGCTACCTCTGCTGAGCCGCACACTACGTAGCGTTCTTTGGACAACAAAAAATGTGCAGTATTTTCTATGCTAGTTTCCTTAATATTCAACAATTACTATACCTTCTTGTCGCCACATTCCATCCTGGTCTCGATCTTTGTTCCGCTACGTACCTGGATGTACGGCTCGGCATCAAGCTCAGTCGTTTTCTGTCTTCATCGGTCTTGCGAACAGTCGCCTTTCGTCATTTGCTATCGTGCCATGTTGTATCTACGTCAAATAGACGATTCAACGATGGCTTAGATAACGCAAGCGCTGTCAATGCCGTCGCAAATGAGCGCGTACAATCCCTATCTATCAATATTGCAAAGCATTTACGTTCAAGCACAAGACGCAGACAACTAAACTTGTACACATTCATTTACCTCGAGCGCAAACGTGAAGCTTGGACTCCAACTATTGCGCTATTTACAATTCATTGCTCATACAAGCGCAGCAACACGTGGCGTCCAGATAGGTTGCAAGTTTAGTAGTGATATGCCTTTCAGCTTATCCGATCAATCGACCATGATGATAGGCAGGATCTAATTTTCACCTTTGTCTTTGCAGTTATTGAAAATCGAAGAGTCCAAAGCACCACTAAATTTGTGCCCCTGATTTTACGTCAAAAGGAGCACAAAAAAGTGCAATAAATAGCACCTAAGTATCTATTTACCCTATACGACGTTTCTAAAACATAGTGCACTGTAAACAACTATTAGCAGCTGAACATTGCGGTCACATTAGGGACATTTTGCAGCCTACCCAAATCCAGTATACCAGCCTTCATCTCCCCTCCTCTTGGGCCCACAATTTAAGAATCGGACATGTTCGCTGGGGGCGAGCATCACGTCAAGCGCAGAAAGACTTCGGGAGTGGTCCGTGCCCCTTCTGCCTTCTTTTAGAACACGCCATTGCTAACATACCACATGTTGTTGTTTGTGCTCACAGGCAGGGGAGTCGTATCATGCGCAGGGCAACGGCTGCGTGGTTTGCAGCTCGGACCAAAACGGGGACAGCATCTTGCTCTGCGACGGCTGCGACGGGGAGTACCATACGTACTGCCTTGTACCTCCTCTCAATGAGATACCGGCGGGGGATTTCTACTGTCAGAACTGCACTGGCGTCTCCCTAGGTGCAGTCGCTGTCCCTGTCCCAACCGCAGGGGCTCCTGGCAAACGAGCATCCCTTCCATCTGCGGATGCCGATTCAGTTTCTCCTTCTTCTTCTTCATCATCTTCCACGCCCACTCAATTGAATTCG
Organism: Peronospora matthiolae; assembly: GCA_921007115.2. NCBI lineage: Eukaryota > Oomycota > Peronosporomycetes > Peronosporales > Peronosporaceae > Peronospora > Peronospora matthiolae. Next base: position 332,879 of record CAKLBY020000312.1, read on the forward strand.
ACTGTTCATATGAAGGAGTCCAAATATAGGGGCGTGTCAAAAGTGTCGATGAGGGGCGTCAAAAAACCATTCGTAGCCAAACTCTGGCAGGGCTCCAAATATCTGCAGCTAGGCACCTATGGGAGCGAGATTGAAGCAGCCCATGCTTACGACAAGGCTGCACTCATGCATTATGGCAAGAGCGCGCAACTGAATTTCCCGCATCTTCACGGCAGCTTCAACCGTTCAGAAGAGTCTTTTAGCGGGCGTCCGCACATCTCAAGTGCTGCAGGACAGCATAGTGCTGCGGTGCCAGATACTCGGTCATCATCTGCCGAGTACCGTGTTTCTCCTGGACGTGGACGAGGCAGAGGTCGTGGGCGTGGACGAGGTCGTGGGCGTGGAAAGCATTTACTGACCTCGCCCGATGGACATCGAAAAGTCAAACGTCAAAAGTCGGAAACTAATGAGCCAGTAGTCGGATCCTCTGGTGAAAAAAGACCGGGCAAAAAGTACCTGGGAGTCCAGGTACATCGTGTATATGCACACGCACAAATTCACGTAAATGGAAAGGTGATTAATTTGGGCACATTTCCCACAGCGGAAGATGCAGCTATGGCATACGACAAGGCGGCTTTACAGTACTTTGGAAGCCCAACTGGCTCTGGTGGTGCTTGCTCTGGCGAAATCGTTTTAAACTTCCCTGATAGACGCGATGAGATGCTAAAGGAAGTGTTTGGGGTGGAACAACAAAAGATGGTGCACCAGACTGGGAGATCAAGCCATGCTAGGCGCAGCATCCAGAATGCTGAGCACAACTTGTCGATTACAAAACTGAATGCGTGGGTGTCAAAGCTACAACGATCAGTAAAAATGATTGAGGCTTCGCAACGGGTTCAGTGGGGTTTGCGTTCGTCGTTCGAGGGGAGTGAAGAGGAAGTCACGAAACAGGGGGATGACATTCCATCTCTGGTAAAAACTGAGGTGTTTGGCTTCGGGCCTACCATAAAAAAGGAATTCACGACGCGCGATCTGAAACTGAGACAGAGTAATGAGCAGATTCAGGATGCAATATCGTTGATGACCGAAGAGTTGAACATTTACGCGGCTAACATACCCGAGGATCCTCTGTGCCAGCCGCCACCTTGCAGCGCTCCCATCCTGGATTTGCTGTCTAGTTCCCGGTATCTGAAATTGATCAGTGCTATAAATGATCTTGCGCATCTGAAGGTTACAGTTGATGAGAGTGATGCGAACTCGATAGTCAACGGACGTTTCGAAAGCAGACTGCAAGCTGTCGTTGACTACCGCGCCCGACTTCAAATGTTAAGTAGAAACGAGAAGCAGAAACTGGCCCGGTTTATAAACGATATCGAGACTGAAGCTGCATCTAATCTGTACAGCACCCTTTCCGCTGCAAGTGGTGAAAGCACTCTATCCCCCACAGCACAGCTAAGACTCGAGACGTTTAAGGAATCCGGTTTCTCGTCGAATGTGAGATATGTCAAGCGAGAAGTGCGAATATTGGAGCCCAACGCGTCAGGACGACAAGCAGATGGAAAAGAGGTAGAACCGTCAGGGCGTGTAACGCAGCCGGATAAAAAGTTGACGAGCGATTCTACTAGCCAGGCGGACAAGGCCGATGTTGCGATGGTAGTAAACGTAAAATCGGAAGTGGCTGCTTATGAGAAAGTAGAAAACGAAACAATCGGTCTGCCAGTCACTTTGTTACTAGCAGGAACAGAAGCAACCGGACACGGTGTCAGACGTGAAGCGACTCACCAGAGTGCGAGCGAAGACGGAAGTAAAGTGGTCGATAAGTCACGCGTAGGTGCTGACGGCAAGCTGGAAGATGCCGATATCGAAGAATCTGCTAGCGAAGAGACGACAGGGGTTGTGCGCAATTCGAAAACGACAGCTGGAGGAAGTGAGATAGAAGGCGAGAATGATGGTGAGTGTGGGCTGGAAGCCGAAAGAAACAAGAATGAGACGGAAGAGATAGTGGAAAATAAGGCTGAAACGAAGTCGCCTAAGGATGAGGCAGCAGGACAAATGATGGACGACGAGTTTGACACAGAGCAGCCTGAGTTCGTTGAGAGAAGCGATGACAAAAACAACGAGGTAAGTCGGTGTCTAGAAGCTTCATCGTTTGACGATAACGCGACAAGCGTTAAGTGTGAACGTGATAGTACGAAGCCGAACGACGACGTGGCGTTGCAAGGCAGTAGTTGTTTCTCCCCATCGGTTGCAGTAGAAATACCAGAGAATGCTTGCGAGTGGGAATTCTGTCTGGCCGTCCGTACAGAAGCGCAAGACATGTGGCGACTGTTTCCGCTGTCAAGTAAGACTCCGGTGCCCGATACATTTGTTGACGCTGATATTTTGGCAGAGAGGGAAGTTGCTGAATTGGAAGTTTCCGAGGAAGAAGTCTGCTCATCTACCGTTGCGCCCGGTGGGAAGACAGCATGGATGGAGCATCTACATCGACTTCACGTTGGGGAAGGCCAAGTCCGAAAAAGTATTCAGCGTGGAGTTGATCACCAGCACGCGTTACAGACAATGGTGAAAATCAAGCAAGACCAGTTGAATGAGATGTCAGTTGTGTACCGGGAAGCCATGCGCGAACTCGACTTGAAGGCGTCGTTGGCGCTAGAGAATCACGCGCGCGTGAACCAGGATGCCCGGCTTGTAAAACTGATGCAGCACTCGTTCAACCCGATTCTAGGTGACCTGCTGGACAAGTGCGAAGAGGCTTTACTGAATTGCTTCCGGAAATTGTCTCTTCGATTTGATGATTTTGCTCAAGAGTTCGAGTACTATCGAAATGCACTGATCAGTTTGACACGATCGTCAGGGAAGGATCTTGGCATCGAACATGGCCATGTTAGTCCGGTTGACGCTGCAGATATTGGCGTCGACCCTAACAGCGTGGTCACAAAGCGTGAGAATATTGATCGAGTAGTCGGATGTTCCCCTGACACGACTTCGGCTGCATCCGAGGGATTAAATCTTGCAGGTGATATTGACATGGTTGTTACCGAGAGCGATGATCCCCATAGCCTAGGTTTGAGGCAAGCCTATGTCAGCTTTTATACAGGCGAATTGGAAGCTCTTTGGAAAGAACGGAGCTCATCATTAGAAATGGTTCAAGCCATCCAGCGCTCGTTACTGAATCATACAACCGGACTGGCCAAGTCTCCTGAGAAAGTCACTTTGTCAGTAAAAATGGAACCACCGCTTGAGGCTGCGACAGTAGGGCCCAAAAAGGCAGAGCTGAAGGTAGATACTGTGAGTACTGGTGAAGCAACGACTGAATCTATCACAATTGCAGTGAAAGCGGAAACGGAGTCTGCATCGGAGTCCGTAATTGCAGGATGTAGAGCAATAGAATGTGGGAATGGGGTTTCGAGCACACCGATCGAAAATGTCGTGTTGTCGGTTGACACTAACACTGGTACGACCTCATGCTTGCCGACCGATGAAACGGGGACACTAAAGATGGGGTCATCCCATGCCACTAGTGAAAACAGTGTACATACAAAGCCACAGCATGTTCCTGGGCGCTTCCGACGCGAGCTAGAGCTACGTAAGGCAATTGAATTATGCTTGGCTCAGTGGCAGCGCATCCAGTGGCCGGAGGAGCTCAACTGTACATTCTTGGCACCTGTCAGTGTGGATTTGTCCAAGCAGTGTCTGAAACGAGAGTGTGAGCTCATTGCATCACAACCTTTGGCCGAGCTGGGTGAAGAGGACGAAGAACATGACTCTCCGTATGGCGTTATGGAGGAGCTGAAACGTGTGATGACCAACTTGACGCAGGAGCAGACAAGTTCAGTACCACCAACGGTAGAATCAACAACGTCGGTGATGTATCACCCCGTGTTTATTGATCACCAGACACCAAAGAATCACCCGGAATGCCCGGAGCGCATCGATGTGAGTGTGATGTGCTGTCACAACTGCTGTGCTGAGTATGTATATTATATAACGGTGTCTTTGACTCAATGTATTCCCTATGCTGCAGCGAGTGGTGACTATCCTAAATTCTCTGGTAAAGAAGCACCAAGAAACGCTCGAACTCGACCGCCTCTCGATGACACCAGAAGAGCTCTGTCCTCCCGAGACAACACTGCTGATGGTACACTCACCGACGTATTTGCGACAACTAAAAGAAAGATCGATCGAGGCTGGGTCGCAACTCGTTTCGTCCCCTACAGCATCTTCTCCTTCAACAAGAGCTCTTGTGTTCGAGTCCGACTCAGGCATCCGCGAAGAGACGCCAAAGCATGGTGGAAAAGGGAAGAACAGACGGCCTCTGCTGGTTGGAGCCTTTGGCGCTGCCAGTCTCGAGCAAAATGGCGTCGAGCTGGATACATTCGTAAGCAGCAAGTCATGGGATGTTGCCCGTGCGGCTGCAGGTACCGTTTGTCTTGCTGTGGACCGGGTCGTGCGCAAAGAGTACCGTAATGCTGTATGCTTGGTGCGCCCTCCAGGGCACCATGTTGGTCGCCACGGTCGGACGGAGCATGCCCCATCGTCGGGCTTTTGCTTACTGAATAACGTGGTGATTGGCGCTACTCACGCGCGTTTATACCCATGGATTAGCAAAGTTGCAGTGCTCGATTGGGACATCCACCATGGAAACGGGACGGAGGAGCTACTGAAAGATGACCCGGACGCATTCTTCGCGTCCATCCATTTGTACTCATCCGGAAAATACTTTCCGGGAACAGGGAAGTCATGTGAGACGGGCAACCTCGTGAATGTGGCGCTTGAAAATACTGGCGCCGGGAGCGGGTCGCAAGCGTTTCGGTCTGCCGTTGAGTCGAAAGTTCTGCCAGCAATCAGAGCGTTTGAGCCCAACATCATATTTATCTCAGCAGGCTTCGATGGTCATCGCGACGACATCCTGGGTGGTGTGGCTGCTGTCCACAATCTCAACGTACCTGCTGGATATGTTGAGGAGGATTACGCTTGGGCTACGTTGGAAGTTCTCAAGCTAGCTGCTGAGGTGTGTGACGGTCGAGTGGTTTCGGTGCTAGAGGGTGGGTATGATATTCGCCGGGAGACGAACTCGCTGGCTAAGTCGGTGGCGGCACATGTGGCTGCCATCTCCGATTACGAGGTAGCCCGGCGAAAGGCGGGCGACAAAGCTACAGCTGATGTAAAGATGAAAGTAGAAGGTGGGAACGATGAAGGGAGTATTATTGCGAGTGGAATCCCCGCGTCGGCCTGCTCCTCTTCCATCAAGACGGAAACGCTGCCGCTTGTGAAGGAGGAGCGTATTGGTCTGCTCGAGAAGCTGCTATCGACGGAGTTGACAGCTGACAATGTGATCATCGTCGACGATGAGGAGAACGAAGAGGAGGAGGAAAGCGGGCTAGCTCACGAGATGCTCGGCAACAGCAACAGTGAGAACGGAGACGATGTGGTTGAGGAGGAAGACGAGAGCGACGCTACGATGGAAGATGACGAACCTGAGAGCGAGGAGCTCCATGCTTGTGACCGTGTAGAAAAAGCACAGGAGACGACAACTTCCTTGATCATGGAGGTAACCGACAGCTGAAATACAGATGAGGTCATGTTTTGATTGGACGTAACTTTGATTGTTTTATGCCCTTTTTGGGACTGTTGTTGTCCAATTCCGAAGCACGAATCGCCCTTAGACGCGTCATGAGCGACCCATTCTATCTCGCCGATATCCTGCTGGGCCGCGTTGGTGTGCTACGCTCCACGGCCGACAGCATCATTCTCGAACTGTGCGATGCGCAATCCAAGCTCGAGCCTTCGAAGGCTTCCGATGACGCGTTGCGTCTTGCCATTAAGAACAAACTGGAGCGTGTGCAGACGAATCTCAAGCTTCTGCGCAAGCTCGTGCCCGAGTTTGGTGCGTCGATTTCTGTGATACTGTATACTACATGATATCAAACAAAAGAACCAATACATTGATAGAGTCCTTATTCTAGATTAGATGTCGCACAGCACACTCAACATGTAGCTACCGCAGCTTGCTAAGCATTTGACTATTGTGGAATGCATACACGCAGATGGCAAGACGAAACCGATCGAGGGCGTCAACCAGACGCATCGCAACCTCATGCTCGAGTACCACTGGAAGAACCAAGTGCAGGATATGGGGGCAAAGGCGCAAGCCGTGTACTTGAAACAGCTGGGCGGCGCTTTCCCCCGTCTCGAGATGCTGGGCGACGTCCGCTGTCCGCCCATCTCCTACAGTCTCTTCGTGCCCAAGTCTCACAAACGGAGCCGGGTGTTCGACCCCTACGGAGAGAAGCAGCCAGCTACACTCAACGAGATGATGGACTACATGATGGCTAAGAATCGCAAGCTGAAGTTCTTCAAGCACGCCGAGACCACGCGGGGCGGTCGTCGAGTCATCAAGTCGATCAAGTGCGAAATTAACAAGGAGGTAACCGTGCATTTGTCCTTTTGTCCACCGATTCCGGAAAGTGGACCGAACGGGGAGACTGGTGTGGCTGCTAGCCCCATGACACCATCGACGCCGACATCCCCAGCCTTTGCTGGGGGTCGTTTGCGTAGCACTCGCAATAAGCAGAAAAAGCTGCAGCAGCAGCTCGTGAAGAAGAAAAAAGGCGACATGCTGACAAAGGCCAAGCTCGCTGCCGAGGAGGCCACTAAGGTGGAGATGGAGGAACTCAAACATCGTATCACCGAAGTGCGCGAGGCCAGCAAAGAGCAGGAGCAAGCTCGAGCTGCAGGTCTTCAGACTACTAAGTACATCCAGCGACTGTCGATCTTTCCTTTCAACGAGGAAGCTCCCCTTGGTGCGTGGTCCGAGTCATCGCACAACTTATTCCGCCTCGTCACGCTTCACGGCCGAAAAGCTTTGGACTACTTCCGCAAACAGCACCCTGAGACATGCTTCTACCATCTTTTCACGTGGCTCAGCTTCTACGACAAAATCTACCAGACGCCATGTTCGTCGTGCAAGAAGCTCCTCGCAAAAGAGAGCGACGAATGGGTCTATGTGCCCCCATCATTTCGTGACTACGCTAACGGACAAGCTTTTCACTCCAAGTGTCTGCCCATCGATTGATGAAGCTAGACACGTGAAGCCTATAGCTCACACACAGACTGGAAATCACATAGTAACTCATTTTGATCAATAAAGCGACGAATGGAGTGACCATTGCTGACCGTTGTCGATCGATGTTTGACAGAACTACTGGAGCCTGATCGGGAGCAAGCGGCCAAAAGCTGGATCTTTGGCTCCACCCGATCGCTTTCCAATTGGCATCTGCAGTTTGACTTTAGTTGCTGCCAAGTCGCGTGGTGTGACGACAGCAGCCGATAACGGTGGTCGGTTGTCATTCAGGTGATTCTTGTCCACTAACCCCATGGCATCATAGGCTTCGACCACGAAAGCTGCATCATCGAAACCACAATCGTCCATCCTTAGCTCAATGTACACGGATACACAAACGACCTGCTCAATATACCTGCTGATGGAAACAAAGGTGATGCATTGGAGCACACTTTGTACATCTTGTCAGGGCTAATCAGCGCATAGACCGTGTGAAGCAACGAGATTCGACTCGCTCGGCCCGCGTTCTCAGCAATAAAAGTGCTAGCAGCCTCTTGCATCTCCTTCGATCGCTGCAGCGCAATACAAACAAAGCATTAGCACAAACCTCCTCATCAACGCAGTCAACATGATAGCAATTCTACCTGCCTGAAGCTTTAGTGTCAAGACGGAGATCTCAATCGCTTCGGACGTGAGCAAACGGGCGCTGTACGGACGACACTGCACCTTGTCCAGCGTCTCCTCCACAATAAACTTGCGGCCCAATCGATCCACGTAGACCCAGCCACAGTGATCAAAGCGCGGCTGCAGCTGCAGTCGACTGATCCATGTGTGCAACGCCGCAAGAGGCTGCATCGCCGTCAGTTTGCGCTGGAAGAAAATGAGGTCGCCCGTCTCGAGAGTCTCCATGATGGTGTCGTCCATCGAGCCCGTAATAAACTCGAGCGATTCACCACCAGGAGGAGCGCGCATGTCGTGGCGCATCCGAATGAGCTTTGCATTCGCACTCCAGCCCACTATACCCGCCAACGGGAGCAGTGCCAACGTCCTGGCTGCCATGACTGCAGGGACCAATTGATTGGACACTTTGGGAAGCTCTTTTTGGATTTGAGGCGCAATTGATGGATACGGATGGAAAATAGACCGGACCGTTTCGATTCAAAAGTCTTCTCACAAGCGTTCGGATCGACACTTAACACGGTTACTTCTTCAGTTCTGCTGTCTACTCTGTCTCAGGTCGGTCGGCACCGCTCGATCTCTGTTCAAAGAGCCGTCAAGCGCCGCTATTCGTCGCTTCAGCCGCTGTTTCTCGTGGCGGAAGAACGCGATGTCACGCAACACGCCCTGGTTTGATGCGATACAGGCCACCCCTGTCTGTGCAGCCAGTGCTGCTGATGCCACCCCGTCCCAAGCAAGCTGCTGGGCAAGCTGGGCAATCGTTGCTACGACGCCTCGAAGCTCAGCCAGCAGTTTCAAGCGGCGGTCTTCCTGAAGTGTCTGCATTCGCAAGCGGACGTATTCATTGGCCACTGCACGGTCGCACTCCACACGGGAGACGTCAAAATCGTCATTTACGTTGTTGAAAGTGATGACCACGCTGCTGGAATCCGGTTGTGCTGCGCTATGAGAATGGATCATTTCCCGATCACTCGCTTGAAGGTGTCGAACAGTTGGCGGGTGCTGATGAATACGCTGGCTACTAGAAGAACTCACCTCAGCCCCTTCAACCCGAGTAGTAGGTGGAACTCGAAGTGTTGACACCCGCTTCGTTTCTATCGTACAACTGTCACGTACAGCTGAAGTTTTGGACTCCCCCTTCAATTCGATCCCTGCCTCTGTTTGACGTCGCTTTCGCTGCGACAAGTTGCCCCCATTCATCCTGCTTTGGTCCAGCAGCACCTTCAGAAACGCCGAATTCGAGCATAGAATATCGTAGCAGTGCAGAAAGTGGAAGGATTCAAAGCGAAGCTTCGGACGACTCGAGTCCGTCTCCGAGTCGCCATCACCGCCACTCGCTACGGACGTCCGCTGCCGCTTCTGCACGAATTGACGCACCGCGAGTGCGTTGCTCTCGCTCCGTTGCTCTCGGAACAGCCGGACGGCCTGTTCAACAGCCTTGCCAGTCCCCATACCAGTCTTTTGCATCTGTCACCAAGTAGCCACACGACACCATAACCCAGTTACATCACCCTTCCTCTACCTCTCAGTCTGCCAAAACCGTGGCACATTTCACCGAACAACCTTGTGAAGGAGCGACACGAATAGGATCAAGTCCGGACGAATGCCCCGTGCCCATCGCGTGTGTAGAGAGCGTACGCTACGCACTGCGGCTATCGCGTCTGGCTCGGCCGTCATGAAGTCCTGGTAGTGCTGCTGGACGCGTTTCCAGAGCGCGCAGTTGTCGCTGAGCACAACCGGCTCTCCGCGGTTGGCAAATACAGTCAGTAGGGCGCGGCTCAGACGCTCGTCGTCTGCGTGCGTCCAGCGCTCTTTGCCCCGCCGCATCTCGATTGGACGGACTTGGACGGGACGATGAATTGAAAAGGACCTTCGGGTTGTACCCCCTGTATAGAGGCACGGCCACAGGTAGAAGAGAGCGCAGAAACGGATCGAACGTAACTGCGTTGCAGCCGTGTTTGCAGCACAGCACGGACGACTCGTGCCCCTTTTTTTTTTGGCTGATTCCAAGGGATGACCACGCGTTTCTCTATTTTTCGCTTGCACATTTGGTGCACATACTGGATCACTCGATGTTTTTCTTCTATGGATTATTTGAATTGTTGCTTTTTGCAAGTAAATCGTCTTGCAAAAAGATACACTCGTTACCGATCTCGCAGATCCAGCATCCGATCCGTCACTGGTGCTGGCACATTCAGTGACCGGCCCAAATTTGTGCTACAGTCCACCCTATTCTGCAGCTTTTGACGTCACAACGCATTTTCCACGACGGTTTATCGAAACACACTCTTCTTGTGCGTATCGACACGACGAACAAAAGAATCTGGTTGCCAAAGTATTACTGACGGCCTCAATGCACCAATTGTGTCTCTTTTAACTACCAACACGTGTTCGACCTCCTATGTCATCGAGCGCCTCCAGCTCTTGCTTCAAACGATATTTCTGCTCTCGGAAGAAGTGCAGATCTTGTTGCACCTCCTCCGCCAGTGTCGGATCCAAGCGGCTGCCAGCTGGCATGCGTATCGGTTCGGCCGTCCCATTCGCGATCTGATTGGCGAGGTGTGACATGGTTTCCACGATACCTCGCAGCTCTGTGAGGAGCTTGAGACGGTAGTTGGCCTTCTGCTGTGTGCGCTGTGATCGGAGCATCGATGCTTCGGCCGACGAGGTTCTGCCGTCATCGACACGAGGTATGCCAAACCCTCGTACATCAGATGATGCTAAGGACGGTGTCGGTGCTGCAGCTGCAACATCTTGTACATCAGCCACGGACGTCTTTTCGCCATTGGATTCGCCACGAGGTATGTTTGAAGAAGACGAGTCGGGAGCCAAACTTGAAGCACCAGACGATGCGTCGCTATCCTTGCCGTGCTTCAGCGGCGGCTTGTGCTGCGTAGGGGACTTACCGTGCCAATCCGAACTTTCATCACAATCTTTTGTTGCTTCGACAGCGTTCTCAGCATCACAAGAATGCTTCGAGCGACGTTGGCGCTTTCGAGCGGGATTCGGCTTTAGTTGTGGTATCCTTTCCAGCATGACAGCGTGCATAAAGCGCTTGCTTGTTTTCAATATCGAGACGCAATGAACATAGCGGAATTTGGTCACTTTCATACGAGGCTTGCTTGGCAGGTCCGCCTTCCGCAGCAAGGCTTGCTGCTTGGCCTCATCATAGGCACGTATCGTCTCAGCTTCTTCAGCCTTTCGGATCGTCTCAAAGCGGGTCAGCGTCTCCTCGATGTAATCTTCTTTTTTCCAACCGTCGTGTTTTTCTGACTCCACCTATGTTCGCGCAATAGAAGGCACATTAACAGTAGGCCTTTGATTCTTGCGGCAGCTAGAGCTACAACCTAAACCACTCGCCCATGTCAACCTCCTCACCTTTAGAAGAAGCGACATGAAAAAAGATGTTTCCGGTCGAATGAAGGACGACCAATGGGTCTGAAGCGCGCCCCCAGCTCGTGGCACAGCTACAGGGTTCTCTTCTGCGGCCAGCGCCGCATAGTGCGTTTGCACGCGAGTCCACATGTGTTTGACCTGCTCAGTGCCCTCGCCGCCCTGTGTGGCGAGCACAAAGGAGCGGCACAAGCGAACATCGTCCTTTTTGGACCATGCAGATTTAGATTTACCGCGAGCGAACGACGGAGACAGCATCACTTGCCGGTATTGATCTATCGATATCCAGAAAGATTCTTGAGGGTCAAATGAAAATTCTGATTTCCTCAGACCTTACAAAAGACAAGACAATTGCGGTGGATTGTAAGAACCACACTCTCCTTCCGCATTGCAAAAACCACTTCGTACCTAGAGTGCGTCAAAAGATAGATGATACGATACTCCCGCACGCAATTGCCTTGAGCCGCAAAACCAGAGGCAAAAAGGATTGGGTTTTTTGTAAGCTGTGCTACAAAAACGAAAATTTCGCAAGATGTGATGCAAGAGATTTTGTAAAAGGACATTTAGTTAAATTACAACGATCTGAAGCTATTTATACAAAGATCTGCCGGTATTAATGCAACGACCTAGTGCTATTTATCTCGATGTACAGCTATTTATCACGATCTAAAGGCTATTTATGACAGTGTTTTGCACCTTAAACAATGCTAGAGATTATAGGTTTATACGATCTCAATTTAATTATCTCATTCTGAAGATATTTATCACGATCTAGGGTCAATTATGAATATTTGTCGCAAATAAAGCAAATGCCTCGTATAGCACTCTGCTCCTGATTTCGTTTGCTCATTCCTGCACCAACGAAAAGAGATTTAATGGAAGACTTGAAGGCAAAAAGATGATCTACAGAAAAGGCAGCTGTCCAAGAACTTAAAGATGTTGCACTTGCGCAAGGTAAATGCGCTGTCGTGTCTTCGAGAGGTGGGACATATCGTTTACTACTGTAACGGGGTTGCACGAAATTATGGTACTTTGTACCAGAGGTGTTACACACCTGAGGGTACCCCTTTGTGAAGGTGATATAGAATATCTTATTGGTTTGTAGGGGCTGACGAGTGTCAGCCATTAGGTACGAAAGATCTTTGAGTAGAATTAAGATATTCTATAGGCGTTAACAAAAATAAAATCAGTTCCCATTTTGATCTAAAGGACACGTGGCTTGCGAGCCGTCTTGATCGTTGATCACTGATCACTAAGAGTTAGCAACACCTCCTTGAGGTAGCTACTATTGAGCACTGAGTGCTGTTGATTCACTGAATCGTTAGGTCCCCTGGAACAGGGATCTGAAGCTGTAAAGCTTGTTGAATCGTAAAGTCGTTAGTTCTTTGGAACTAAGTTGCTCGTAGAGCGTTAATTCTTCCTCTGACTTAAGGAGCTGTGTAGCTCCGCTACAACTACAGTGTAACAGTGCAAGCTCGGGTTGCGAATGGCATATTAGATTATCACGATACAGGAACAAACATGGCCCAGGTGACTGGCATGTGACGGATGGAAATCTGGATCACCAGAATTGATTTAACGTCGGGAAGCCTTCAACGTCTCAACTAATCACCAGCTCTATAGTCCGTGGTGCATTGTCTGCAGAATTGACCACGTCCGCAAGAATTTTTGGTAGATCAACTTCGTCACCAATCCAAGATGGCTACGTCCTATCATGTGATGTATCGTGCTAAGGACACGATAAGTATAGAGCTGTTTTCAGAAGATTCAACGAATATTACTCTTTTACCAAGTCTACTGTCGAAGTTTCAGTGTCTGAACCCAGGAACACTTACGGAGCTCCAATGCGACGATAGGGGGACTTCCGCCGGGCAATCGTTGTACTTAACCCGAAGTGGTTTTTAAATAACCAGGGGATTTTTGGTGTAGATGCAGCTCACATGAAACACCGCAAATACAACGGAGTTCAGATTGTATTGGCCAGTCGCGACGGAAATTTCAGTAACAAAATTGCTGCAATTTCGCTCGTCCCTGTTGAAGATCACGACAATTACTCGTGATTTTTTCCGTGTCATAAAACATGGTTTCCCAGTGACTACGAGTCCCGTCTTCAGTGATCGAAATGCTGGCCTGGTATCTGCCCCGAAAAGCTCAACATTTTCAACATGTTCTGCATTCGTCACATTCTAGGTACGGAAACACCCAAATTATCAGCATTTTTGTTCTAACTTGTCATTTATTTCTGCACAGGTGATATGAGAAATGACAAAATGGTCCGGCTATTGTTTACCCAAGAGAATTTCGTATGGGAAGCGAATGCTGCATCACGTCGATCTGATTTCGACATCGCGATGACCAAACTATACGCGATCAACCCGGCTACTGATATCTATTTGAATACGGTACCAATTTGTAAGTGGACACTTCACGTACATTACGAAGCAACTCCACTTTACAGATGGCAAATGACCAACTTTGTTGAGAGTGAGCAAGCAAAGAGTCTCCGCCTTAAGCCACGGGTTATGATGCCGTACGAGTTCTTCAAGGCCTATACGACAATTATGATGGATGGGTGTTAAAAAAGGTTTCAATTGGGCATGCTATGGAGGAAATAGGAAGTACAATTACGACTCGGGCCGAACAAAAGTTGTAGAAACAACTCATTGATGCTGCAAGGTATGGTGTGACGTTCAGTTCTGAAAATGTAGCATCCGTCGCTCGATTCAGCAATCAACTGGAGCTACACCGTGCTGACATCAAGAAAGCTTCATGCTCATGTGAAACATGGAAGCAGCACAAAATTTCGTGTCGCCATTTGATCGCGACCTTAGGGGCGGTCGATAAGCCTAATATTACGTACGAGCTGATGGGCAATTGTTACAAAGTTGCGGCGTATCAAGCGATCGTCGGTAAGCTTGAGATTGCCGAGGACCACGTGCTAAAGCGTGATTTAAGTATCCTACCCGCAGTTTATATTCAACAAGCCGGACGCCCGAAGAAAAGACGTATTAGGTCACAGGGTGAGTCTGGTGGGAAAGCAAGGAAACTTTACAAATGTAAGCGGTGTGGTACATCAGGACACCATATGGCTACATGCCGCTTTTATTGACGTTAGACTACCGAGATAGATCATCGTAGCGCTATGATATGGTCTAACATGAATGTGGTTGAAATCAGACTTAAAGATATATTGTGACTGAGATATTGCTGCTGCAGTATCGACGTTTCGCTAATGTTACAAGTTATGATACAGGTGACAGCACAGGTATCGAATCTTATTATCATTAAGGACTCAACGAAGATCGTCACCGAGTTTTGTTCGTACAGTATCAACACGAAGGAACTACGTCTCGACTGTGTTGACTAACTGTTTGTAGTACTCTGATCGGTCGATCTGTGAGGTACCCTGAAGCTGACATCTGGTCGGCGCCTTGGGATTGCAATTTATCTAGCTGCTCGCCTGCTTACTGCTGCTTGTCCTTTTTCTCAAAACGTGACGAAATGGCCGCAACGTCCTTCATGAAGCTCTCTTTGTTGATGTAGCCGTCCTTGTCAAGGTAACGCACACTGCTCAACTCCTCATTTTTCTATCTGCCCGTCCTGTTAGCATGGTGGATGCAGACGGTATAGTGCGATACGGTGTGGGAAAGCGTTATTCGCACGAAAATGGTCGTATTTGCCGATCCCTACAGTTCAATCAACCAAGACATCAGCAAATATCGACAAATATACAGTGCCATCAGCCAGTCCGTTCGTACCAATCGCGTCAGACAGATAAAACTCCACAATCGTGTCATTTATCAGATTTTTGACGGTAGTGTTATCGTTTGTCTCGATGTGATAATCTGTCTAAAATTCCACATCTTCCCTTCATCAGCAATCGAAAAACACCCCCTTATTCATGCAGACCAACAGCAAAATGAAACCATCTCCACTAGTAGTACGCACCGCTGAGCACCATCTCCCCGTCCAGATCCTTCGTTTAGCCCCCACGACGGCAACGCTGCTTGATGCGCCCATGCTCTTTGTGCTCTGGTAAAGTGGCATTTTGTTGTGGGGCTGTCAAGCCTGTTCTTAGTTACTAGCATAACTACTGAATAACGGTATCAATTGGTATGATATTTGATAGGCTTGCGTCGGGTAGTCCTGCTGAATACTGGAACATTAATACACCATCAAACATGCAGTAAAATTGGCCTTAAGATAGCTATCATTTTATCGTTGTAATTTAAATAAATTTTCCTTAATAAAATACCTTGTATCACATCTTGCAAAATTTTTGTATCACGTTTCACAAAAAGCCCAAAAGGATTATGTGCGCTCACATTCGGAATGCGTGTGGGTCCATATATCCAGATGATCGTATCACGTCACGCACGAATTTTCGGCAAATAGAGTGCAAGTGTCGAATCAACCTTTTGTTTCTAGCGCGATTTCGGTCTATTTTTAGAGGAAAATCACTCAATCGCCACTACATTGTTGTGTTTCGTCGGCAGCCGTATTGCCTGATTAGGAACTAAAAAAGGACCCAAATGGGATACACCTGGTCACCGCATCGGTAACGGGGTGCCTCCGTTACACGATAATTTTGGTAAGGCAATTATCAAGTATGAATATCATGTTAGGACAAACACAACATTCTCACAACATTATCCTAATAGACGATGTTGCTTCGCAGATGTAACACACTACTCATTAATCGATTTAGGACCGAGATGTCGACCAAAGAAGTCTGGTCATGACAGAAGCCCGCAATGAAAAGTACGAAGATAGTTACAATGCATGTTTGTATTTAGACATAATTAAATAAAGACAGATGCAAATTTATCGAAAGTGTAACGGGGCAGCCCGTTACATGAAATTGACACCAAACGGTGTCAATACGGATATTGTATAGCTTAACAATATCCTACCAATATTATCTGAGATAGATAATATTGAAGGAACACTATCCCCTTTTAGGACAATATTCATGTGCTGCTCCAAGATTGGTTGAAATAAGACACATCAATATAGATTGCCACCTATCGCTGCTAGACGCGCGCAATGAGTGCTGAGCAGGTTGTCGTCATACGACGACGTAGTTTAACATAGTTAGATAAGAGATTGAAGTTATATTGATAGATCAACTATATCAAATACAGTTCTCTTTATACCTTTACTTGAACGAGTCGTTCACGTAGATTGGATTTCCTTGCACGTACTAGTGTACGTGAAGTTTGTGGAACCCAGAAAATGGGTGCCCCGTTACACCTGGTAGCACTTTGTAGTCCATCCAATTAGTACTTCGTGTCCGTCCAACATGAGCATGTTGGACGTAGAAGACGACAGCTTTCACGTCACACGTGAGGCTACTCCCATCTGAGTGACTCAGAATGGGAGGTAGTAGGCCGTATGAGTGTGCTCATGGGCGAACCCGCCATCAGTGGCATGTTGGAGTCTCTAAGCAGATACCAGCAACATGCCGCTATCAACAAGTTCCTACAAGGGGAACTTGCCGTCGAAAGACAGAAGATAGCCTTGCTACAACAGCAAGGCTCTCATCAGTCGATGGGCGGGCCGACGCCCGTGCGTCGACCCAAAACCTTGAAGATTGATGTCTCAAGGGACAAGGGAACCGATGAAGAGTACTTTTTAAGATGGTTCGTCGAGTTAGAAGACGCCAACAGGGCCCGTAAAACATCGAGGGTGACGAGATGTAAGTTACCTTCGCCCTGTCAAATTTGACGGGACGAGCAAAGACTTGGGCCTTAGGGCTCAAGCTTCACGACCCAAACGTGTTTAAGTCGTTGAAGATCTTGAATTCTCGGCTTAAAGAGCCGAGAGCCGAGTTCAGAGCACGCTCTGCACTGTTGAGGCTAAAGCAAGGTAAGTGTGACGTGCACGCTCACGCACAGCACCTACGCTACCTTGCGAGTTGCGTTACGGAAAACCCTGTTGATGAGCACACGCTCATCAACATGTTCATCTAAAGCCTTGTAGATGGGACGGTGAAGACCTACATGTTCCAATAGGACTTCCATACGCTGGAGAAGGCGATAGCGTATGCGGAACAAGAAGGCTTCATCCTGAGATAGTCTCAGGATAACTTGTCAAACTATCGCCCGACGAGACGACAGGAAACAGGAGTTCCCGAACCAACGGACCTCTGTTACATCGAGAGCGAGAACTCTCGCTCTCTGAGTCACAAGCGGACGGCAAGATACCATCGCTGTCAGAAGATTGGACACTACGCTCATGCGTGTAGTGTGTCAAGCACCGCAACACGTCCAAAGACAGGACGTGATGACCACCGCTGGCCAAGGAAAGGTCCGAGTCGTAGATCCAACCATGTTGCTAAACCGCGACAGCAAGTCGGACCGTCAAAAAACCGACAGGGTCAGTAGGGGCGGAGCACCCTACTGATCCAGCAACGTCAAGAGTATTTGCAGGACTCTTGACGAAGATTGCTCCCAACACACAGTCTCTATGTGTTACTGACCCTAGTGATGAGGAGTCTCTCATTACTTTGAATATCCAAGTGACAAGTGTAATGTCACTTCGCGCCCTAGTTGACTGTGGGGCGTCGAACAGTTTTACTCGACGTCAGTCACTTGTAGATAGTAGGCTCAACTATGTTGAGCGATAGTTCCCTCCAACGAGGATGACGGTGTGTCTTGCTACAAGCGAATCCGTAACAGCGAACAAATGTGTAGTGGGAATCCACTACACGCTATAAGGAAAGCAGTACGACGATGCATTCATCGTACTGGATTTGGATGACAGATTTGATGTCATCCTCGGTCTGCCTTGGCTTAGAAGATACGAGCCATGGGTCAGCTGGCAGCATCGATCCGTGAAGATGCCTGCCGTTTGTTCATCGGATGGCCAATTGATGAACGTCTTGGAGCGTCCACAATCGTGTGGATGTACTACGAGTAAGTGCGGTGGCCTCACTTGTGGTACGGTCGTTGGTACGATTGCACAAGATTACAGTGTAAAAGGCCACTACACTGTGGAACTAGCTTCCGGCACCTGTGTAGAGATACAGGCTGCGCCGAAGGTTCACCACTCGAAGAGATCGAGTGGACTGGAACACGGATGCACACCAAGAAGGGTGCATACAATAAGAGAGGCTAGTGTTGTTCAAGATGAACAACAAGTTAAAGCGAGATCGACTATCAGAGAGTCGATCGTAGAGCAAGCCCGATCGACTGAAAGAGAGTCGATCGAAAAAGAACGTGACTGTGGTAGTACACGTAATGGAAGATAAATCCAGCTTTTCTGAGAGTGATAACTCCCGAGAGAGCTATGTTGAGGGTGTAGATCCCCAACTACCTGCGGATGTGTTTTCCCACGAAATTGCCGAGTCAGTGAATGTCTTGGTGAATGACGGATCAAGTGTAGGCGCTTATACACTTGATCTGGTTACACCCCCCAAGGCAGCTTCTGCGGTAGTCAAATTGCCAACCCTAGAATGTAAAAGATTCATGCGAGATCTGCGTTGTGACAAGATCAAGCAGATCTGCGTACTCGTCACAGAGGACGAGAACGTCGCCGATTTTCGGTCGGCACAAGTGATTGCTAAGAATGAACGGGTTCTCGGTAGCTCATCGATGGAAGAACGTGTCTGTGATGAGAAGACTCGGATTAAGCGATACACGTCTCAATCTTAGTTGTCTTTGAAAACAAATCCTTTGTCTAAGGATTGGGTTGAATTCAGGGATGTTTTCCCGAAATCCGTGCCATGCGAGTTGCCTGAGGACAAAAGCACACGGCATGAGATCCACCTGAAACCAGGTTCGAAATACTGTGTCACGAAGCAGTGTCCACTGCCTCGTGAACGCGTACTCGCGATCAACAAGGGTTTTATGCCGATTGCTTTGCAACCGGAAATATAAGAAAATTAGCTTCTCCTCACATCTCTCCGACCTTCTGTGTGCGAAAGGCCACAGGAGGGTGGCGGATAGTGCACGCGTTCAACAAACCGAACGCTGCAACGGTACTGGCTCAAACGCCGATCCCAAGGAAGGCCGTCATCATAGATGGTATGGCAAAGAGTACCATCTTTTCGTCCATGGATCTGATGGATGGATTCTATCAGATCCTCATGCGTGAACAGGACATCCCTTACACAGTAGTGAGCACCCCCAGTGGTATGCTCTGGGAGTGGCTAGTGATGCCACAGGGGCTAAGAAACACCCCTGCAACGTTTAACAGATTTGTTACGAGCTTGTTGCGATCGGTGCGCGATTTCGCACCGAGTTACTTTGACGATGTATTCGATCATAGCCGGGCTATGTATGGAAAGACGGACGTGGGGGTTCATATAATCTACGTTCGGAAGGTTCTTACACTAATGTGAGAGCATACGTTGTTCGCGGACCTAAAGAAGTGAATAATCGCAGCGAACGAATTACCACTTCTTGGCTGCATCGTGGGTAAAAACGGTGTACGCCCTGATCCGGAAAAGATCAAGGCGATTAGCGACTGGCCTTTGCCGGTTGACGTCAAGGAACTTCGAAAGTTCCTTGGCTTAGCGGCGTACTTGCACAAGTACTCGCGCAACTACGCCGGGATGACCGTACATCTCTCTCGTTTGTTAAAGAAAAACGAGAGGTGGTCATGGAGTGCTGAGTGTCCGCACTCTTTTGAAGGTATCAAGAAAACCTTGATGCAATCGCCTGTGTTGGCGATTGCAGGCCAGGACAGACCATTCCATGTGGTCTGTGACGCCAGCGATTTTGCAATCGGCTGCGCATTGATGCAGTATGACTCAGACGGAGTGGAGCGCGTCGTCTGTTATCAATCGTGTCAGCTGCAAGCAGCTGAGTGTAATTACCCGGTGCATAACAAGGAACGCCTTGTCATGAAATATATACTGGCTAAGTTTCGGGTTGTATCTTATAGAAGATAGGCCCTTCATCGTTTATACCGACCTTGCGTCGTTACGGACGGCCGTAAACAGTCCACATTTCTCGCAACGAATGGCGAGGTGGCTGTCTTTTCTTCGCGTAGTACAACTTCTCCGTCGAGTAGAAACTAGGACGACTTAATGTCGTCGCTGATGCTCTTTCGCGTCGGCCCGATTTCGAGCCGACTGCTCAACATAACTGTAGGGGTGATTCCACTTTAGCGACACTAACAGTGAGTGTTCCGTCGTCGAATCTGCTCGATGACGTGCAAAACGCATACACGGAAGATGAGTCTCTTCTGCGATCGATGGATTACGTATCCAATCCATGCAGTCATGCTCTAAAAAGCTTGACGTCTCAATGCCGCTCTTCAACCGAACGGTATTCGATTCGTGATGGACTGCTGTACTATACAGCAGCCAACGGCGACACACCTCGTGTCGACGTTCTTGCTCATAATGATTTGCGATTGCGCATTATGTATGAGTTTCACGACGCCCCAACAAGTGATCATCGCGGTAGGGAGAAGACTTACCTCACGGTGAGTTGTGACTTCTACTTGCCCGCAAGTATGAGTTTGTGCGCAAATACATTCGCGCTTGCAAAGTTTGTCAACGGGTGAAGCCTAGTCCATCATCCCGTGCACCCTTGCAGCCTCTTCCGATTCTGGCAGAGTGTTGGCAGTCCGTATCGATGGACTTCGACTTTGGGTTTCCCAAAGACGTTCAAAAGAATACCGGTCTTTTTGTGTTTGTTGATCGGTTCAGCAAGATGGTACATCTTGTTGCGGTACCGGAGTCAATCACAGCCCAGAGCTGTTATCGTGTCTTTAGCAAAACTATATTCCGACTTCACGGGTTACCCCATGAACTTGTGTCTCAAAGGGACCCCCGCTTCACAGCTTAGTTCTGACAATCCGGGTTCCGTTCACTTGGAACACGTTTGATGATGTCAACTTCTGACCATCCAGAAACAGATGGTCAGACGGAACGCTTCAACCGCGTCCTCGAAGAGAGATACTTCGAGGGTATGTCCACTCGTTGACGAGCTGGAGTGAGTTCTTGCCGATGTCGGAATTTGCCATCATTAACTCGGTGCATGCGTCGACAACGCATACACCGTTCTTCGCGAATGGCCTTCGCCATCCACGTTTACCCACTTTCTTAGATTGTGACTATAGTTTAAGGGGGAGGTGGACTCGCTCAAACAAAAACCGATCTGGTTCTTGATCATCACCCGTCGACAATGGTGTCGACTTGATGGATGCCGGCGTCGATGTGATCGATATCAATGACGATGAGGACGATGCTGGTATATTCAGCATCGCCAATGACTGCCAAAGTGAGGACGATGACACCCTCACTGGTGAGACAACGTTCTTTTAGCAGTGCACACGAAGTGCACTGCTGTTGACAAGGATGAATCAGCAGAGAAAAATCTGCTGACTCGCAAAGCGGTTGTCCGCTTCGCTCAAGACTCTATTGTAGATGCGATAGACAAGCAGAAAGAAACGCAGACAAACATGGAAGAGCACATTTTCTTTCATTTGATGAAGGAGGCCTGGTTTTACTGTCTACACAAAACCTACCGAAACACGCAGTGACAAACGTGGACAGCGGTAAATTACTGCCCAAGTACATTGGTCCATTTTTTGTGTTGCGCCGAATGGGTAACGCATGCACGATCGAACTGCCTCGCAAGATGCGCACGCATCCTACATTTTACGTCGGTCGTCTCCGCCCGTAGTATCAGTACGAGCCCGTTTCGAGATGCGAAGAACACCTCCGCGGTCGAGAGCCGAGACCACCTTCGAGTGGTCCCGTTCAATGAGCCAGTCTGGTAGACTAGCGAAGCGACCTGCTCACGCAGCTGAGCGCTGTCCTGACGAGATGCAGTCAGCTCGTCACGAAGAGAACGAGTCGAACGTTCGTTATCAAGTTGAGCAAACACAAACTACGTACGATCTTTTAAAGGATCTCGGCTATCGAATTGTAATTATTCTTAACAATGTCGTGAAGTTCATAACGCCAAGTCCGTTCATGAGCCAGATTATCTTGCAACTGTTCCGTTACACGGTTCAGCTCCTGAACATCAAGCTGATCCAACGTCGAGCCTGATCAGGCATTCCCGCCTCCACCACATCCTTTGGTGGACTCAAGCGGTGGTCAACGCATTCTAGTGGTGCGTATTTGAACCAACGCGACGTGAATGGCTTTCTGACGAGTTAACTCGTCCGCTGGCGTGGCTACCTACCGGCGTGGGACAGATAGGGGCATCGTGCCCAGCTGATGGTTGATTTCCTTGGTCTCGTCAAGCAGTACGATGAGACCCACTGCTGCGTTCGAAGAAGGGCCGTCAGAAAACGACCCCCCCCGAAACGCGAGTACAGGGATTGCAAGGTGTAAATCCTTTCGGCCATCTCGGAAGAGATGCGCACCCTCCGGTAGGAATCATTAGGGAGGTAGGCCTCCTTATACGCACGGTTCGAGTTGTCCAGGAAACCTGGACACGATCACCCAACGAGAGACAGGGTAATCCTGCCTCTCTTGAAATCCGGTGCAACTTGTATCGCGCCCCGACTGGGTCGCTTTTCTCAAACTGAAGCGTGCTGCATCAAGTTTACCGAGCCAGGCCTCACGGCCAATGCGCTCGATGTTATGGATGAGTGAATTTCATCTTTGCACCAAGGCTTTGTCTTCTCGAACACGGCTGCCACTATACCACCGATGTTTGAAAAACACATCGGTGAAGAATTCTTCCTCAGCACGGATAGTTTCCGTGCTGGAATCAGGTAGGCAAATCTTCCTAGAATCAAACAACGGGATTCGATCTCGATCGGTAGTCATGCCGGCCAACCGGTCCAACTCGCTGGATGACGGCATCCAAGAAGACTCCACTTGAGGAGCGTGGCGCAGGACATTTCGGTCCCCGGATTCTTGATTGGTGCCAGCATGAGCACTGACACCAGTGATACCCCGATCCCTCGAATTAAATCGCTCGTGGTGATGTATAGGTTTATCACCACCATCCCCACGCATCCTATCGTTGGATGGATTTCCGTGAGGCGGAGATTCGTCGGAATAATCACTCGATCCGAAGATATCGGACATGATACTGTCGCGTTGACCAGAGCCAGTCAACCTGGCTCTTGCAGTGTCCGCTCCGGGTGATCCGGAGGCGTGAAGTGTCGCCTTCGAGTCGGATAATGCATCCGACTCGCCAGAATAGATGAGCTCTATCTCATACGCATCTTGATTACGACTCGTGGCACCCGCTGCAGACGCAGCGGATGTACCTGTCGCGCGTGGTGACTCACCATGTGGACTGTTTATAACAACAGGAGACGAATCACCTGTTGCTGAGTTGTGCGAGGCACTTTCTTGCTGCTGCAGTAGCAGCTCGCGTGGTTTTCGAAACCATGCGTTGGATGGCAACTGAATGGGATTTGACCAACAAGTGCTCCCTTTCCCAGAGTGATCCAATGGTGGTCACCCTGTCCCAATCAATTCTAATTCCATCAATGGGTGATTGATGGTTAAGGGGGGGGGTGATGTAACGGGGTAGCCCGTTACATGAAATTGACACCAAACGGTGTCAATAAGGAGATTGTTTATAGCGAGACAATTCCCTATCATTATATCCGAGATGAATAATTTTGAAGGACTATTATCCCTTTTTAATTAATTTTCATGCGCTGCTCAAAGATTGGTTGATAAAAGACAAATCAACCATAGATTTCTACCAATCGCTGCCAGACGCGCGCAATGAGTGGTGAGTAAATTGTCGTAATACGACGACTTAGTTTAACATAGTTAGATAAAGATTAAAAAGTTATATTGATAGCTCAACTATATCAACTACAGTTCTCTTTTCACCTTTACTTGAACGAGTCGTTCACGTAGATTAGCTTTCTCTGCACGTACTAGTGTACGTGAAGTTTCGTGGCACCCGGACAAAGGTTGCCCCGTTACAACGCCTTAGATTTCTAGAGTTTTTATTACCATGCCTAACGTTCCTATAATAAGGCGTGACGTTTCCTAATTTTGAAAAATTGGACGCTGATTAGTCATTGGCTTGGACTCGATATGCGATCGCATTCTCATTATCGTCTGGCTTGAGTACCACGAGCCATTGATTAATAGTGGCTTAGAAGCATTAGGCTTAGGGTGCACTTCTTTTATCCAAGCTTTGGAGATTCATCATTTTTATTTCACTCAAAATTTAAAGCCCTATTTGCGCGAGTCACTGGATACGATTTAGCTGTAATGACATCGGATTGTCGGATCCAGTTACTTTCAATTATGTCAATGACACGAATATCGGGCTCGCTCGTTTTTGGTCGTGAAACTGCGCCTACTTTATTGCATGGATTATATGTGAGAAAGACTAGTAAAATTCTGATGTAATGTGGTCCATCAGATGAGCATTAATTAGTGCGTCTGTACTTTTGAGTGAAGTTGTTTTCTAGGGATTGTGCGACGATATAGCACAGAACTTTTATTTAGAAGTCGCTGGCAACGTTGAACTGTCAGTGCGGGTACTTCCCGGTGTTGTGTAAAATACCACAAAAATCGAAAATAAATGCGGCGGTGGCAATAACCAACTTTCCTTTGAGATAACGAGCACGACGACGCCAAATCCTCAAGAGGTCAATAAGACATCTGTCGAGCTCCGAGAGATGCCGGGACGTGGAATCACGGTGTCCAAAGTAAAGTCCAAGAACTTAACATGTTTTGGTGTATGGATGCCTCTTATACTAGCAATATGTAAGGGCTAAGTGTAATAACTCGACACTTGGTGCAATTTAGCATGGCTCCCAACCGCAAGCAGTAAATATTCTTGTACGAGCTGGAGCTGGGCCTAGGCGGAAGCAGGATAACGTACAGTAATGTGGAGTCATCCACAAAGAACATACCAGTCGACCGTATGACAAGGCTTCTAAGTATACCAGGGTCTTGATGAGACCGCAGGAGTTCGATTTACCAATGTTTCAATGCACAGCAGGAACCGTAACAGAAAGAGTGGGTCTCTTTGTTGGACCCAACATGTGTACCCTACCATAGCTAGAAGTGTAACGGGGTGAATCGTTACATAACAATTTATAAGAAATTGTTAATAGAATATAACTATAAGAGTTATATTCTCAGAATATTGTCATAAGGACAATATTCTGTAGCACTTCCAAGTAGTTCCTAATTGGTTGATATAGGCCATTATATCAACCAACGAAGACGCGCCACGACAGACGCACGCAATGAGTGGTGAGCAGATAACTGATTTACACATTTGTATTTAGACATAGTTAGATGAAGATAAATAGTGATTTATTGCAGACATTAACTATTATAAATACAGTTCTACTTTTTACTCTAACCGAGTACTCGCTTCTTCTTACCGTCTTCCTCTGCACGTACGAGTGTACGTGAAGTTACGAGGCACCGCCTTATTCTGTTATCAGAATAAGTAGCTTGTACTGTCACCAGTACAAGCTTCAGGGTGCCCCGTTACACCTGGTAGCACTTCGTAGTCCGTCCAAGGACCGCGTTCACATCCAACATGAATATGTTGGATGATGAAGATGACCAAAGCTTTCACGCTACGCGTGACGGCTACTCCCATTTGAGCGATGTCGAATGGGATGCGGTTGAACGAATGGGTTCGACCATGGGCATCCATGCTGTTAGCGTCATGCTAGAGGCTCTCAATAGAGATGCCCAACATGCTACTATCGCCAAGTTCATTCAAAATGAACTTGACGCAGAACGCGAGAAAGTAGCCTTGCTTCACCAACAAGGTTCTCAACAAGCAGAGTTGTTGAGAGAACAAGGTGCTCAACAGTTTGAACTGTTGAGACAGCAGCAAGCTGCTGCTGGCGGGTCGATGCACTCGCGTCGACCCGAGACTTTGAAGATTGACATCTCAAAGTATAGGGGGGTCGAAGAAGACTCCCTCTTGAGATGGTTCGTCGAATTGGATGACGCCATAAGGGCGCGTCGCATCGACGACGGGGATATGCAAGTTGCATTTGCCCAGTCAAATCTGGCAGGACGTGCCAAGACTTGGGCACTGGGGCTCAAGCTGCACGACCCATACGCGTTTGGGTCGTTGGAAGTTCTTCAAGTCGCGGCTCAGACAAACGTTTGAACCGCCTAGAGCTGAGTTCAGAGCTCGAACCGAACTCTTGAAGCTCAAGCAGGGTAAGCGTGATGTGCACGCTTACGCTCAACATATACGACATCTCACGAGTTGTATAAGTTCCAATCCGGTGGATGAACACACGTTGGTTTCGGTGTTCATGCAGGGTCTTGCGGATGGTCCCGTCAAGACTCACCTGTTCCGGCTTGAACTAGATTCACTAGAACAAGCCATTTCAATTGCGGAGCAGGAAGACTTCAGTCTGAGACAGGCTCGCGCCAGCTCGACATCATATCGTCAACCGAGACGATATGACAACGGAGGTCCAGAGCCGATGGAACTCTGTTATGTAGAGAGCGAGAAGGCTCGCTCTACAGGCTACAAGAAGTTGCAGAGATGCAACAGATGTCAAAAGACAGGACACTACGCTTACGAGTGTAGTGCCCCTCGTCCAGTGTCTCGCGACACTGGGCGTAGTGACCGTCCACCCATGAGAAAGGGGCAGGGACGAGGGTCCGCAGTTGGTGCAAAGACGCAACAACGGGATGGACCGTCAAAAAACGGACAGGATCAGTAGGTGCGGAGCACCCTACTGATCCAGCAACGTCAAGAGAATTTGTAGGCCTCTTGATGAAGGTTGCTCCCAACACACAGACATTGTGCGTTGCTGCTCTAGGTAATGAGATCTCACTCATTACCTTGAAACTCGAAGTGACGAATAAGTTGTCCCTTCGAGCTCTAGTCGATTGTGGGGCGTCCAACAATTTTGTGCGACGCCAATCGCTAGAAGATGGTCACTTTAAATTCAGTGAATGTGACACACCTCCTACGAGGATGACGGTACGTCTTGCGACAGGCGCATCCGTAACCGTCATGAAGCGTATAGTGAAGATTCACTATACGCTAGAAGATACCCAATACGACGATGACTTTATCGTATTGGATTTGGATGACAAATTTGATGTCATCCTTGGAATACCGTGGCTCAGAAGGTACGAACCACGGGTAAACTGGCAACATCGGACAGTAACGATGCCTGCCGCTTGTTCATCAGATGGCCATCTGATGAACGTTTTGGAGAGTCCACAAGCGTGTGGATGTACTACGAGTGAGTGCGATGGCCTCACTTGTGGTACGGTCGTTAGTACGACTGCACAAAACCTTAAGTGTACCAAACGGTTACACTTCGGAGCAAAGTTCCGGCGGCTGTGAGGAAACACAGGCTGCGCCGAAGGTCCACCACTCGAATAAGTCGGGTGGACTGGGACAAAGATGTATCCCTAGAGGGGAACATCTAGAAGAGAAACAATCGATCGCTCAGGTTAAGCGAAACGATAATCCTAGATCGACTGGAGAGTCTTTCGTAGAGGATCTCGCTGTGGTTGCGCAACCCCAGCTAGAGGAAGTAAAGGGAATAAGTCCCAAGATTACAAATACGGCGGAAATAAGTTCCCCGAAACCCGCGGGAATAAGTCCCCGGGAAGACGAAGGAATAAGTCCTTCGAAGCCTGAGGGAATAAGTCCCCAGGAAATGACAGAGACATTGAATGTCATAGTCAATAACGGATCATGTGTAGGCGCTTATACACTTGATCTGATTGCGCCTCCGAAGTTAACTTCGGAGATCACTCAGTTGCCAACGCTCGAACATAAAGGTTCTTGCGTGATCTGCGTAGTGGCAAAGTCAAGCAGATCTGCATACTCGTCGCTGACGACGAGTATGTAACCGACATAAGGTCAGCAACAGTGTTTACTGAGAACGAGAGAGTTCTCAGTAGTTCATCTATGGACGAGAGTGTCCTAGATGAAAAGACACGAATTGAGCGATATGAGTCCCAATCATGGGAATCGCTCAAGGAAAATCCTCTCTATGAAGATTTGGTTGAATTCAAGGATGTATTCCCTGAAACTGTTCCGTGCGAATTACCGAAGGATAAAGGTATTCGACACGAAGTCGAGCTTAAACCAGGCTCGAAGTACTGTGTCATGAAGCAGTGGCCACTGCCTCGTGAACAAGTACTTGCGATCGACAAGTTCTTTGCCGATCGTTTAGCAGCCGGGCCATGTGAGGGAATCAACTTCCCCACATAGCTCTCCGACCTTCTGTGTGCGAAAAGCAACAGGAGGGTGGCGGATAGTGCACGCGTTTAACAAATTGAACGCTGCAACGGTACCGGCTCAGACGCCGATACCAAGGAAGGACGTAATCATTGATGGTATGTCAAAGAGTACCATCTTTTCGTCCATGGATTTGATGGATGGCTTCTATCAAATCCTTATGCGGGAACGGGATATACCCTATACCGCAGTTAGCACGCCTAGCGGCATGCTCTGGGAATGGCTAGTAATGCCACAAGGGCTCAGTAATGCCCCTGCCACGTTCAACAGATGTGTATCACATCTGTTGAGACCAATACGAGAATTCGCGCCGAGTTATTTCGATGACGTATTCATCCATAGTCGAGCTATGGATGGAAAGTCGGACGTTGAGGTTCACAGGTACCACGTCCGACAAGTTCTTACAATCATGCGAGAGCATCAATTGTATGCTAACCTCAAGAAGTGTATATTTGCAGCAAGCGAAATACCACTTCTTGGGTGCATCGTTGGTAAGAACGGTGTACGTCCTGATCCCGAAAAGATCAAGGCGATCACCGACTGGCCTGTGCCGGTCGATGTCAAAGGTCTTCGAAAATTCCTTGGGCTAGCGGCGTATTTGCATAAGTATTCACGCAATTACGCCGAGATGACTGTACACCTCTCTCGTTTGTTGAAAAAGAACGAGAGGTGGTTATGGAACGCTGAATGTCAACGCTCCTTTGAGGGTATCAAGCAGAGCTTGATACAATCCCCAGTCCTAGCAATAGCCGATCAGGACAGGCCATTTCATGTGGTCTGTGATGCCAGCGATTTCGCAATCGGCTGTGCATTAATGCAGTACGACCTTGAAGGCGTTGAACGCGTCGTCTGCTATCAGTCGCGTCAGCTGCAACCAGCTGAGTGGAACTATCCAGTGCATGACAAGGAACTCCTTGCCATGAAGTATGCACTCGCGAAGTTCAGAGTCTATCTATTAGGAGATAGACCCTTCGTTGTTTACACTGACCATGCGTCCTTACGCACGGCAGTGAACAGCCCGCACCTTTCACAACGAATGGCGCGGTGGTTGTCATTCTTTGCAGAATACAACTTTACGGTCGAGTACAAACCAGGACGACTTAATGTCGTCGCTGATGCACTCTCACGTCGTCCCGACTTTGAAACAGTCGCGAAACCCAACAGTGAGACAGTCACTGTTGCGGTTATGACGTCCTCAGTCCCATCTACAATGTTGTATGATGATGTGAGGCGGGCATACGCCCAAGATGGTGAGATAGTGAAGTTGTTGTCACATCTCTCCCAACCATCCCGAGAATCGTTGAAACGATTGTCGTCTGCGTATCGATCTGCATCAGATCGATACACTACTCGTAACGGTTTACTGTATTATACAGCCGTTTCTGGTGACACACCACGTGTTGTCATTCCAGATGATACTGATCTGCGTTTGCGGATCATGTTCGAGTATCACGATGCTCCTATAGGAGGACATCGTGGCCGAGAGAAAACATATCTCACGGTAAGTCGAGACTTTTACTGGCCCCGCCAGTATCAGTTTGTGCGAAAGTATGTTCGCGCATGCGAAGTCTGCCAACGAGTGAAGTCAAGTCCTTCACTGCGTGCACCTTTACAGCCTCTACCGGTTCCGGCTGAGTGCTGGGAATCCATCTCAATGGATTTCGTCTTCGGGTTACCCAAAGACGCACGCGGGAATACGGGTATTCTCGTATTTGTTGACAGATTCAGCAAAATGGTACACCTTGTGGCTGTACCAGAGACAATCACGGCAAGTGGCTGTGCTTGTGTCTTTATTGACACCATCTTCCGACTTCATGGGTTGCCCCGTGAACTCGTATCAGACAGAGATCCACGATTCACTGCTGATTTCTGGCGCTCCGTGTTC
This sequence comes from Peronospora matthiolae, assembly GCA_921007115.2. Classification (NCBI taxonomy): domain Eukaryota; phylum Oomycota; class Peronosporomycetes; order Peronosporales; family Peronosporaceae; genus Peronospora; species Peronospora matthiolae. The sequence continues at coordinate 363,024 of CAKLBY020000312.1, forward strand.
AAATCACTCGGAACGCGCTTGAAGATGTCGACATCTGATCATCCAGAGTCAGATGGTCAGACGGAACGTGCCAATCGTGTCCTTGAAGAGATACTTCGAGGATACGTACACTCCTTTAAGAGTTGGAGTGAGTTTTTGCCGATGGTAGAGTTTGCCATCAACAACTCGGTGCATGCGTCCACGACACATACACCGTTTTACGTGAATGGCTTGCGCCATCCGCGTGTACCCACCTTACTAGAGTGTAACTCTGGTTTAAGGGGGGAGGGACTCGCGCGAGCAAAAACCGATTTGGTTCACGCTCATCACGCTCTGACGAAGAAGTCATTGCGTTTGATGCCGATATCGATAACATCGATATCGAAGAAGATGATGCCAGTGAGAGTGCGGAAGCCCTCACTGAAGACAATGATCCCAGTGAGAGTGCGGAAGCCCTCACTGAAGAAAAGGTTGTTGTTGCTGCAGTGCGCTCACAGCACACTGAAGCTAACGAGTCATCAGATGAGTTCATACTGGCTCGTGAAACGGTAGTCCGTTTTGTGCAAGACTCCATCGCCGAAGCGGTGGATAAGCAAAAGCAAAACGCTGACAAGAATGGAAGGGCAAACACTCTTTTATTTAATAAAGGTGACTTAGTCCTACTGTCTACGGTTAATCTACCAAAACATGTAGTGACTAACTTGGGTAGCAGTAAACTACTACCCAAGTACATTGGCCCATTTCGTGTATTGCACCGCCTAGGCAATGCATACACGATCGAGTTACCACGTAAGATGCGAACGCATCCCACGTTTTACGTTGGTCGGCTTAAGCCGTACCATCAGTACGCTGCTTCTTCCGATGAAGAACGCCCTTGCGCTCAAGCATCTCGCAGAGAGCCTTGTGCTCCCGATGGTGGGCATCAACAAGGGTCTGAAGAGCAGTTATCTCAGCCCGAGACCGATCAACAATCCCACGAGCTACCCTTAGCTCGTCACGAAGAGATGTCAGAGATCTCTCGTTCTCAAGCTGAGCAAAGGCAAACTCAGCTCGATGCTTCGAGGCAGTGTCCACCATCTGGAGACGCCTATTCCGCTCATGCTCGAGATCGTCGCGTAACCCTTGCGTTACGCGATCAAAGAAGCTCTCGGGAACACACCGATCCACATGATCGTGTGGAGAGCGTCTTTCCTCCTCCTCCACCTCCATTAGAGGACTCTCGCGGTGGCCAGCGCTATCTAGTAGAGCAGCTGTTGAACCACCGCGACGTGAACGGACGTCGGACGAGTTACCTCGTCCGGTGGCGCGGCTATCCCCCGTCCTGGGATTCTTGGGAGCCCCGCTCCCAATTGATGGTTGACGTACTGGGTCTGGTCGAGCAGTACGACGCGACACATCCTGTGCCGCAGAAGGACCGCCGGAGAAAGTCTTCCCGGCACGGTCGTAAAGGGATTTCAGGTTGTCAATCCCTTCGTACATCTCAGTAGAGACACGTACACGCCACCACGGGCTGGTAAGGAGGTAAGCCTCCTTAGGTGCTCGTGCAGAGTTGTTCACACAACATGGGCACGAGTCTCCCCAAGAGAGGCAGGGTAATCCTTTCTCCCTTGACAGACGATGCAGCTTATAGCGTGCACCTGTCGGGGTTCGCTTTTCAAACTTATCACGAGCTTTGATAAGTTTGTCGTTCCAAGCGTCACGACCTACATCCTCGAGATTATGGATGTAGGCGTTCCACGCCTGAAGTAGTGAGGGACCATCACGTTTGTGATTCCCACTGTACCATCGATGTCTGAAGAAAGCATCGATGAAGAACTCATGTTCAGCGCGATAGTCTTTCGCGCTGGGGTCAAGGTGATGAATCCTTGACGAATCGAACAATCGTGTTCGATAACGATCACTCGTCGTCGCCGACAAGTGATCCATGACGGATTTAGGAGGCATCCATGCCTTCTTTTCTGGAGCGAGACGCAACACATTGCGGTCCCGCTCTTCCTGCGACGTGCCGACAGAAGTACTGGCACCTCGCTGTGAAGTGGTGTCCATTGGAGAAACGACACCACTATTAGCGCCCGAGTCTCGCGACCTCGAGCGCCTTCGCTTCGGCGATGGTTCATCTGACTCATCAGATGAACCAAAGATGCTGCGACGCAAAGCATCGTCCATGCCACGCTTGGCAGGCGGCTTGGATTCAATTGCCGTCGATACGGATCCGTCATCCGTATCAGGAGAGTACGAGACACCGAGCTCGTACTCTGTGAAGACACGAGTGTCTTCATGACCAGCGCCTGCATCACCAGGTGATACAGGCTGAGTCGATTCAGCAACCGATGGGACATCAGTTGCTGTAGTTTCTGCTTCGGCGTCCGCACAGAGACGTGCAGACGCGCTCTCGGCGGCCTTGCTCGCGCATCGCATGGGCTTGTTAATTATGCGATGAAATGTTGGAAAGTGGACTCGGACCAACAAGTGCAAACCCTGTCCCAAATCATTTGGGACGAGTATCCATTTAGTCAATCAGTCACTAAAGTGACTGATGGTTAAGGGGGGTGATGTAACGGGGTGAATCGTTACATAACAATTTATAAGAAATTGTTAATAGAATATAACTATAAGAGTTATATTCTCAGAATATTGTCATAAGGACAATATTCTGTAGCACTTCCAAGTAGTTCTTAATTGGTTGATATAGGCCATTATATCAACCAACGAAGACGCGCCACGACAGACGCACGCAATGAGTGGTGAGCAGATAACTGATTTACACATTTGTATTTAGACATAGTTAGATGAAGATAAATAGTGATTTATTGCAGACATTAACTATTATAAATACAGTTCTACTTTTTACTCTAACCGAGTACTCGCTTCTTCTTACCGTCTTCCTCTGCACGTACGAGTGTACGTGAAGTTACGAGGCACCGCCTTATTCTGTTATCAGAATAAGTAGCTTGTACTGTCACCAGTACAAGCTTCAGGGTGCCCCGTTACAAGAAGATTACCATGCATTAGAAGGCGGGTTACAGGATTATAATACAACCTTTTAATTAGGAAACAAAAGTGATGACCGGAATGATCCGAGATTGCACTCAAAAAATGCAATTCCTGTTCACTCTCTCGTAAGCCTTATCAAAATCGAGAAATCCCGTGATACCGTGTTCATCTGTAGCTGAAGGTTAGACTGCAAATCACTAGGGTAGTGGTGAGGTGAACTTCCTGGAATTAAAATTCTTGGCTCGACGTGATTTGTTTGCGGCATCAGCTGAAGCATTCAAAACATGAACGACTTGGTCAATATTTTGACGTCAAATTGCATTTTACGTATTGATCGATAATTACCGGAACCGACCGACATCTTATATTGTAATGTAGGTTCACGGCAGACATAAGCTGGGAGGAACGCAGAGTCTCACATTAAACTGATAACGATAAATGCGATTGAAAGATCTCTTCGAAGGCGTCCGAGGCAATTTTGCAAAAGGTTGCTGACATCCGTGAGGCCCCTTTACAAAAATTGCGTGGACGTCGAATGGTGGGAGCCAACTCCTTAGCAGTAAGATTTTTAATCAAGCTTCTGTGCCTGATCACAATAAAACGTCCAATTGATTGTATCGAAGAGATAACCTTTATTTGTTGTGCCTATCATTGAGTATTTCGGAGAGCAAAGATGATCATCAGATTCAGCACCCCAATGGCGACAAAAATCTGGCTGCAACATCGGTAGGATTTATTAAGACGCTACCATCCAACCGTTAGGCTGTAGAGATCGGTACACGGCGGAGGTCCGAACGTGGAAATTTAGGTAACTTACACGTGCAGCGCTCCATCTGGGTCGCGTGGATATCGAAACCCGCGTCCAGTTGGATATTAATATACTACTGTTGTTGGACCATCAGTATATTCTGCGCTTGTAGAGGCTTAGAACTGGCCTGTAAGCCAAGGGTAAGGAACATCCGGCTCAAGCGAAGGAAACAAAGCCATGATCATAACGAAGGTCGCTAGTTTGCTCGAGCCAAAGCATACATTGCAACCTTTTGCGAGACTTACGTTTCTCGTCTACCCACACCAGCCCGGTTTTGTAGATGTATGTAGTGTAGCCTACACGTGGGACGCTCAAACTCAATGGCAGCCACAATGGCAGGTAGATCAAAAACCTTTTTAGGATAGTGCCAGCATCCTGGTCCGTGAGCTGTTTGCGTGGCGTTGAGGTGTACCCGGTGAAGAAGATGATCAACATCGTAGGTATCTTTAAGTTAATAGGCTTCCAAGCACTGATGATCCCGAAGAAAGTCATCCAACAAAGTGAAATCAAGACGATTTACCCGTGGTACTGGGCTGCTAAAGCCTCGATCACCAGGACGATGACGGCCCTATCGTCCCACTCTTAAATAAGCTAACCAGTCGATAAAGCAGGCTCTGGTGCCGCTGCCACGCGTCTCACCCGACGGACTATCCAACGAGATAATATGTGGCAAATTGAAGTCACCAAGAATCATGAGGCGGGCATCCTCCAAGTAAAAGTGTCTGTAAAGAGCCGCGTCCATGGATACGACGCGAAATCGTCCCGGCATGGTCTTGGATAAAAAACGGAGCATGAGAAGACACCGAAAAAACAGAAAAAAATTAGTGTGCATTATTAAATCTAAACGAGGATAAACATCGTTGACTTCTCAAGGGATTGAAATTTGAAGCAAAAGCAGCAGTGGTGACTCTGCCATGACACGTGGTACAAAACTTTGCACGCCAGGCTAGCTGATGGAATTTGATATCCTGAAAATACGAGGTCGTACGACACGGCTAGTAAATAGACAGAAAAATTACCCTTGCGTTTCACGCCGATTATATTCGCAGTAAGCAACCGAATGTCAGTACAAGGTGAGATAACCTGATCCTTTCATAAGAACCGGCGTGCAACGTGAAACGACGATTTCCAAAGGGCATGCGTCTATGTGAACCCCATTTGCCGTGAGTACGAGCATAAGAGTATTATTTCCAGCATAAACTGAGGTACGCAAGGCTCGCAAGTCAACAAGAGAGTAGAGTCCGTATTCATGATGGTAAAATCGAGTTCAACGTTCGACAATGTGTTCGCCGAGATGATATTCGACTTAAGATTAAAGCATATCGTTTGCAAGGAAACGAATTGTGTCTATAGCTATTCACTGGATCAAATGAGCAAAGTCAATGGAAAATCATCATCACTTCGCATGATTTTAGATGCCGAAGACAACACGAACAATTCGAAAAAGGCTAAAACACATAATGCGTCAACCATCCCACGGTTTCCGTTACCATACAATAAACAAAGGGCCCATGTCGTCTGTCTAAGATCTGTGCGATCAACAGGTAGGCTGGAAGGTGTACGAGCCGACAACCGTCGGCATCGACAGCCTAAACAAGACGTTAAGCAAGATGGACGACCATAAACTCCTTAATTCTAACGCGCTCACTCACTATCTGCGATGGATCAGCAATCACTTTACGATAGCATCAGCCTCGTCCCGAATAGCTTTACTTGAGTGTTGTGGTCACTAAAAATTGTCTTGTGGATCCGTGCTCAGGTTTTACTTACAGGAAGACGAATCGCTTTGTCAGGGGATGGCTGAGAAGTAATATTCGACCTGAGTTCGTGAAAACGATCTTGCACCGTCTGGTTGTATTCAGCACGGACAGCCAGGTCGTCATCATTAACCAATTTAGCGCATCTAGCCGCAAATGCTGATTCATCCGGCGGCAAAGACACGTGCCGAAACGATCCAGAGCTAGTTGGTGTAACGAGGCACCCTGAAGCTTGTACTGGTGACAATACAAGCTACTTATTCTGATGACAGAATAAGGCGGTGCCTCGTAACTTCACGTATGTAACGGGGCACCCTGAAGCTTGTACTGGTGACAGTACAAGCTACTTATTCTGATAACAGAATAAGGCGGTGCCTCGTAACTTCACGTACACTCGTACGTGCAGAGGAAGACGGTAAGAAGAAGCGAGTACTTGGTTAGAGTAAAAAGTAGAACTGTATTTATAATAGTTAATGTCTGCAATAAATCACTGTTTATCTTCATCTAACTATGTCTAAATACAAATGTGTAAATCAGTTATCTGCTCACCACTCATTGCGTGCGTCTGTCGTGGCGCGTCTTCGTTGGTTGATATAATGGCCTATATCAACGAATTAGGAACTACTTGGAAGTGCTACAGAATATTGTCCTTATGACAATATTCTGAGAATATAACTCTTATAGTTATATTCTATTAACAATTTCTTATAAATTGTTATGTAACGATTCACCCCGTTACATCACCCCCCCTTAACCATCAGTCACTTTAGCGACTGATTGACTAAATGGATACTCGTCCCAAATCATTTGGGACGGGGTTTGCACTTGTTGGTCCGCGTCCACTTTCCAACATCTCATCGCATGGTAAACAAGCCCATGCGATGCGCGAGCAAGGCCGCCGAGAGCGCGTCTGCACGTCTCTGTGCGGACGCCGAAGCAGAAACTACAGCAACTGATATCCCATCGGTTGCTGAATCGACTCAGCCTGTATCACCTGGTGATGCAGGCGCTGGTCATGAAGACACTCGTGTCTTCACAGAGTACGAGCTCGGTGTCTCGTACTCTCCTGATACGGATGACGGATCCGTATCGACGGCAATTGAATCCAAGCCGCCTGCCAAGCGTGGCATGGACGATGCTTTGCGTCGCAGCATCTTTGGTTCATCTGATGAGTCAGATGAACCATCGCCGAAGCGAAGGCGCTCGAGGTCGCGAGACTCGGGCGCTAATAGTGGTGTCGTTTCTCCAATGGACACCACTTCACAGCGAGGTGCCAGTACTTCTGTCGGCACGTCGCAGGAAGAGCGGGACCGCAATGTGTTGCGTCTCGCTCCAGAAAAGAAGGCATGGATGCCTCCTAAATCTGTCATGGATCACTTGTCGGCGACGACGAGTGATCGTTATCGAACACGATTGTTCGATTCGTCAAGGATTCATCACCTTGACCCCAGCGCGAAAGACTATCGCGCTGAACATGAGTTCTTCATCGATGCTTTCTTCAGACATCGATGGTACAGTGGGAATCACAAACGTGATGGTCCCTCACTACTTCAGGCGTGGAACGCCTACATCCATAATCTCGAGGATGTAGGTCGTGACGCTTGGAACGACAAACTTATCAAAGCTCGTGATAAGTTTGAAAAGCGAACCCCGACAGGTGCACGCTACAAGCTGCATCGTCTGTCAAGGGAGAAAGGATTACCCTGCCTCTCTTGGGGAGACTCGTGCCCATGTTGTGTGAACAACTCTGCACGAGCACCTAAGGAGGCTTACCTCCTTACCAGCCCGTGGTGGCGCGTACGTGTCTCTACTGAGATGTACGAAGGGATTGACAACCTGAAATCCCTTTACGACCGTGCCGGGAAGACTTTCTCCGGCGGTCCTTCTGCGGCACAGGATGTGTCGCGTCGTACTGCTCGACCAGACCCAGTACGTCAACCATCAATTGGGAGCGGGGCTCCCAAGAATCCCAGGACGGGGGATAGCCGCGCCACCGGACGAGGTAACTCGTCCGACGTCCGTTCACGTCGCGGTGGTTCAACAGCTGCTCAACTAGATAGCGCTGGCCACCGCGAGAGTCCTCTAATGGAGGTGGAGGAGGAGGAAAGACGCTCTCCACACGATCATGTGGATCGGTGTGTTCCCGAGAGCTTCTTTGATCGCGTAACGCAAGGGTTACGCGACGATCTCGAGCATGAGCGGAATAGGCGTCTCCAGATGGTGGACACTGCCTCGAAGCATCGAGCTGAGTTTGCCTTTGCTCAGCTTGAGAACGAGAGATCTCTGACATCTCTTCGTGACGAGCTAAGGGTAGCTCGTGGGATTGTTGATCGGTCTCGGGCTGAGATAACGGCTCTTCAGACCCTTGTTGATGCCCACCATCGGGAGCACAAGGCTCTCTGCGAGATGCTTGAGCGCAAGGGCGTTCTTCATCGGAAGAAGCAGCGTACTGATGGTACGGCTTAAGCCGACCAACGTAAAACGTGGGATGCGTTCGCATCTTACGTGGTAACTCGATCGTGTATGCATTGCCTAGGCGGTGCAATACACGAAATGGGCCAATGTACTTGGGTAGTAGTTTACTGCTACCCAAGTTAGTCACTACATGCTTTGGTAGATTAACCGTAGACAGTAGGACTAAGTCACCTTTATTAAATAAAAGAGTGTTTGCCCTTCCATTCTTGTCAGCGTTTTGCTTTTGCTTATCCACCGCTTCGGCGATGGAGTCTTGCACAAAACGGACTACCGTTTCACGAGCCAGTATGAACTCACCTGATGACTCGTTAGCTTCAGTGTGCTGTGAGCGCACTGCAGCGACAACAACCTTTTCTTCAGTGAGGGCTTCCGCACTCTCACTGGGATCATTGTCTTCAGTGAGGGCTTCCGCACTCTCACTGGCATCATCTTCTTCGATATCGATGTTATCGATATCGGCATCAAACGCAATGACTTCTTCGTCAGAGCGTGATGAGCGTGAACCAAATCGGTTTTTGCTCGCGCGAGTCCCTCCCCCTTAAACCAGAGTTACACTCTAGTAAGGTGGGTACACGCGGATGGCGCAAGCCATTCACGTAAAACGGTGTATGTGTCGTGGACGCATGCACCGAGTTGTTGATGGCAAACTCTACCATCGGCAAAAACTCACTCCAACTCTTAAAGGAGTGTACGTATCCTCGAAGTATCTCTTCAAGGACACGATTGGCACGTTCCGTCTGACCATCTGACTCTGGATGATCAGATGTTGACATCTTCAAGCGCGTTCCGAGTGATTTGAACACGGAACGCCAGAAATCAGCAGTGAATCGTGGATCTCTGTCTGATACGAGTTCACGGGGCAACCCATGAAGTCGGAAGATGGTGTCAATAAAGACACAAGCACAGCCACTTGCCGTGATTGTCTCTGGTACAGCCACAAGGTGTACAATTTTGCTGAATCTGTCAACAAATACGAGAATACCCGTATTCCCGCGTGCGTCTTTGGGTAACCCGAAGACGAAATCCATTGAGATGGATTCCCAGCACTCAGCCGGAACCGGTAGAGGCTGTAAAGGTGCACGCAGTGAAGGACTTGACTTCACTCGTTGGCAGACTTCGCATGCGCGAACATACTTTCGCACAAACTGATACTGGCGGGGCCAGTAAAAGTCTCGACTTACCGTGAGATATGTTTTCTCTCGGCCACGATGTCCTCCTATAGGAGCATCGTGATACTCGAACATGATCCGCAAACGCAGATCAATATCATCTGGAATGACAACACGTGGTGTGTCACCAGAAACGGCTGTATAGTACAGTAAACCGTTACGAGTAGTGTATCGATCTGATGCAGATCGATACGCAGACGACAATCGTTTCAACGATTCTCGAGATGGTTGGGAGAGATGTGACAACAACTTCACTATCTCACCATCTTGGGCGTATGCCCGCCTCACATCATCATACAACGTTGTAGATGGAACTGAGGACGTCATAACCGCAACAGTGACTGTCTCACTGTTGGGTTTCGCGACTGTTTCAAAGTCGGGACGACGTGAGAGTGCATCAGCGACGACATTAAGTCGTCCTGGTTTGTACTCGACCGTAAAGTTGTATTCTGCAAAGAATGACAACCACCGCGCCATTCGTTGTGAAAGGTGCGGGCTGTTCACTGCCGTGCGTAATGACGCATGGTCAGTGTAAACAACGAAGGGTCTATCTCCTAATAGATAGACTCTGAACTTCGCGAGTGCATACTTCATGGCAAGGAGTTCCTTGTCATGCACTGGATAGTTCCGCTCAGCTGGTTGCAGCTGACGCGACTGATAGCAGACGACGCGTTCAACGCCTTCAAGGTCGTACTGCATTAATGCACAGCCGATTGCGAAATCGCTGGCATCACAGACCACATGAAATGGCCTGTCCTGATCGGCTATTGCTAGGACTGGGGATTGTATCAAGCTCTGCTTGATACCCTCAAAGGAGCGTTGACATTCAGCGTTCCATAACCACCTCTCGTTCTTTTTCAACAAACGAGAGAGGTGTACAGTCATCTCGGCGTAATTGCGTGAATACTTATGCAAATACGCCGCTAGCCCAAGGAATTTTCGAAGACCTTTGACATCGACTGGCACGGGCCAGTCGGTGATCGCCTTGATCTTTTCGGGATCAGGACGTACACCGTTCTTACCAACGATGCACCCAAGAAGTGGTATTTCGCTTGCTGCAAATATACACTTCTTGAGGTTTGCATACAATTGATGCTTTCGCATGATTGTAAGAACTTGTCGGACGTGGTACTTGTGAACCTCAACGTCCGACTTTCCATCCATAGCTCGACTATGGATGAATACGTCATCGAAATAACTCGGCGCGAATTCTCGTACTGGCCTCAACAGATGTGATACACACCTGTTGAACGTGGCAGGGGCATTACTGAGCCCTTGTGGCATTACTAGCCATTCCCAGAGCATGCCGCTAGGCGTGCTAACTGCGGTATAGGGTATATCCCGTTCCCGCATAAGGATTTGATAGAAGCCATCCATCAAATCCATGGACGAAAAGATGGTACTCTTTGACATACCATCAATGATTACGTCCTTCCTCGGTATCGGCGTCTGAGCCGGTACCGTTGCAGCGTTCAATTTGTTAAACGCGTGCACTATCCGCCACCCTCCTGTTGCTTTTCGCACACAGAAGGTCGGAGAGCTATGTGGGGAAGTTGATTCCCTCACATGGCCCGCTGCTAAACGATCGGCAAAGAACTTGTCGATCGCAAGTACTTGTTCACGAGGCAGTGGCCACTGCTTCATGACACAGTACTTCGAGCCTGGTTTAAGCTCGACCTCGTGTCGAATACCTTTATCCTTCGGTAATTCGCACGGAACAGTTTCAGGGAATACATCCTTGAATTCAACCAAATCTTCATAGAGAGGATTTGTCTTGAGCGATTCCCATGATTGGGACTCATATCGCTCAATTCGTGTCTTTTCATCTAGGACACTCTCGTCCATAGATGAACTACTGAGAACTCTCTCGTTCTCAGTAAACACTGTTGCTGACCTTATGTCGGTTACATACTCGTCTTCAGCGACGAGTATGCAGATCTGCTTGACTTTGCCACTACGCAGATCACGCAAGAATCTTTTATGTTCGAGCGTTGGCAACTGAGTGATCTCCGAAGTTAACTTCGGAGGCGCAATCAGATCAAGTGTATAAGCGCCTACACATGATCCGTTATTGACTATGACATTCAATGTCTCTGTCATTTCCTGGGGACTTATTCCCTCAGGCTTCGAAGGACTTATTCCTTCGTCTTCCCGGGGACTTATTCCCGCGGGTTTCGGGGAACTTATTTCCGCCGTATTTGTAATCTTGGGACTTATTCCCTTTACTTCCTCTAGCTGGGGTTGCGCAACCTCAGCGAGATCCTCTACGAAAGACTCTCCAGTCGATCTAGGATTATCGTTTCGCTTAACCTGAGCGATCGATTGTTTCTCTTCTAGATGTTCCCCTCTAGGGATACATCTTTGTCCCAGTCCACCCGACTTATTCGAGTGGTGGACCTTCGGCGCAGCCTGTGTTTCCTCACAGCCGCCGGAACTTTGCTCCGAAGTGTAACCGTTTGGTACACTAAGGTTTTGTGCAGTCGTACTAACGACCGTACCACAAGTGAGGCCATCGCACTCACTCGTAGTACATCCACACGCTTGTGGACGCTCCAAAACGTTCATCAGATGGCCATCTGATGAACAAGCGGCAGGCATCGTTACTGTCCGATGTTGCCAGTTTACCCGTGGTTCGTACCTTCTGAGCCACGGTATTCCAAGGATGACATCAAATTTGTCATCCAAATCCAATACGATAAAGTCATCGTCATTTAGGGTATCTTCTAGCGTATAGTGAATCTTCACTATACGCTTCATGACGGTTACGGATGCGCCTGTCGCAAGACGTACCGTCATCCTCGTAGGAGGTGTGTCACATTCACTGAACTTAAAGTGACCATCTTCTAGCGATTGGCGTCGCACAAAATTGTTGGACGCCCCACAATCGACTAGAGCTCGAAGGGACAACTTATTCGTCACTTAGAGTTTCAAGGTAATGAGTGAGATCTCATTACCTAGAGCAGCAACGCACAACGTCTGTGTGTTGGGAGCAACCTTCATCAAGAGGCCTACAAATTCTCTTGACGTTGCTGGATCAGTAGGGTGCTCCGCACCTACTGATCCTGTCCGTTTTTTGACGGTCCATCCCGTTGTTGCGTCTTTGCACCAACTGCGGACCCTCGTCCCTGCCCCTTTCTCATGGGTGGACGGTCACTACGCCCAGTGTCGCGAAACACTGGACGAGGGGCACTACACTCGTAAGCGTAGTGTCCTGTCTTTTGACATCTGTTGCATCTCTGCAACTTCTTGTAGCCTGTAGAGCGAGCCTTCTCGCTCTCTACATAACAGAGTTCCATCGGCTCTGGACCTCCGTTGTCATATCGTCTCGGTTGACGATATGATGTCGAGCTGGCGCGAGCCTGTCTCAGACTGAAGTCTTCCTGCTCCGCAATTGAAATGGCTTGTTCTAGTGAATCTAGTTCAAGCCGGAACAGGTGAGTCTTGACGGGACCATCCGCAAGACCCTGCATGAACACCGAAACCAACGTGTGTTCATCCACCGGATTGGAACTTATACAACTCGTGAGATGTCGTATATGTTGAGCGTAAGCGTGCACATCACGCTTACCCTGCTTGAGCTTCAAGAGTTCGGTTCGAGCTCTGAACTCAGCTCTAGGCGGTTCAAACGTTTGTCTGAGCCGCGACTTGAAGACTTCCAACGACCCAAACGCATATGGGTCGTGCAGCTTGAGCCCCAGTGCCCAAGTCTTGGCACGTCCTGCCAGATTTGACTGGGCAAATGCAACTTGCATATCCCCGTCGTCGATGCGACGCGCCCTTATGGCGTCATCCAATTCGACGAACCATCTCAAGAGGGAGTCTTCTTCGACCCCCTATACTTTGAGATGTCAATCTTCAAAGTCTCGGGCCGACGCGAGTGCATCGACCCGCCAGCAGCAGCCTGCTGCTGTCTCAACAGTTCAAACTGTTGAGCACCTTGTTCTCTCAACAACTCTGCTTGTTGAGAACCTTGTTGGTGAAGCAAGGCTACTTTCTCGCGTTCTGCGTCAAGTTCATTTTGAATGAACTTGGCGATAGTAGCATGTTGGGCATCTCTATTGAGAGCCTCTAGCATGACGCTAACAGCATGGATGCCCATGGTCGAACCCATTCGTTCAACCGCATCCCATTCGACATCGCTCAAATGGGAGTAGCCGTCACGCGTAGCGTGAAAGCTTTGGTCATCTTCATCATCCAACATATTCATGTTGGATGTGAACGCGGTCCTTGGACGGACTACGAAGTGCTACCAGGTGTCACGGGGCACCCTGAAGCTTGTACTGGTGACAGTACAAGCTACTTATTCTGATAACAGAATAAGGCGGTGCCTCGTAACTTCACGTACACTCGTACGTGCAGAGGAAGACGGTAAGAAGAAGCGAGTACTTGGTTAGAGTAAAAAGTAGAACTGTATTTATAATAGTTAATGTCTGCAATAAATCACTATTTATCTTCATCTAACTATGTCTAAATACAAATGTGTAAATCAGTTATCTGCTCACCACTCATTGCGTGCGTCTGTCGTGGCGCGTCTTCGTTGGTTGATATAATGGCCTATATCAACGAATTAGGAACTACTTGTAAGTGCTACAGAATATTTGTCCTTATGACAATATTCTGAGAATATAACTCTTATAGTTATATTCTATTAACAATTTCTTATAAACTGTTATGTAACGATTCACCCCGTTACATCACCCCCCCTTAACCATCAGTCACTTTAGCGACTGATTGACTAAATGGATACTCGTCCCAAATCATTTGGGACAGGGTTTGCACTTGTTGGTCCGCGTCCACTTTCCAACATCTCATCGCATGGTAAACAAGCCCATGCGATGCGCGAGCAAGGCCGCCGAGAGCGCGTCTGCACGTCTCTGTGCGGACGCCGAAGCAGAAACTACAGCAACTGATATCCCATCGGTTGCTGAATCGACTCAGCCTGTATCACCTGGTGATGCAGGCGCTGGTCATGAAGACACTCGTGTCTTCACAGAGTACGAGCTCGGTGTCTCGTACTCTCCTGATACGGATGACGGATCCGTATCGACGGCAATTGAATCCAAGCCGCCTGCCAAGCGTGGCATGGACGATGCTTTGCGTCGCAGCATCTTTGGTTCATCTGATGAGTCAGATGAACCATCGCCGAAGCGAAGGCGCTCGAGGTCGCGAGACTCGGGCGCTAATAGTGGTGTCGTTTCTCCAATGGACACCACTTCACAGCGAGGTGCCAGTACTTCTGTCGGCACGTCGCAGGAAGAGCGGGACCGCAATGTGTTGCGTCTCGCTCCAGAAAAGAAGGCATGGATGCCTCCTAAATCTGTCATGGATCACTTGTCGGCGACGACGAGTGATCGTTATCGAACACGATTGTTCGATTCGTCAAGGATTCATCACCTTGACCCCAGCGCGAAAGACTATCGCGCTGAACATGAGTTCTTCATCGATGCTTTCTTCAGACATCGATGGTACAGTGGGAATCACAAACGTGATGGTCCCTCACTACTTCAGGCGTGGAACGCCTACATCCATAATCTCGAGGATGTAGGTCGTGACGCTTGGAACGACAAACTTATCAAAGCTCGTGATAAGTTTGAAAAGCGAACCCCGACAGGTGCACGCTACAAGCTGCATCGTCTGTCAAGGGAGAAAGGATTACCCTGCCTCTCTTGGGGAGACTCGTGCCCATGTTGTGTGAACAACTCTGCACGAGCACCTAAGGAGGCTTACCTCCTTACCAGCCCGTGGTGGCGCGTACGTGTCTCTACTGAGATGTACGAAGGGATTGACAACCTGAAATCCCTTTACGACCGTGCCGGGAAGACTTTCTCCGGCGGTCCTTCTGCGGCACAGGATGTGCCGCGTCGTACTGCTCAACCAGACCCAGTACGTCGATCATCAGTTGGGAGCGGGGCTCCCAAGAATCCCAGGACGGGGGATAGCCGCGCCACCGGACGAGATAACTCGTCCGACGTCCGTTCACGTCGCGGTGGTTCAACAGCTGCTCAACTAGATAGCGCTGGCCACCGCGAGAGTCCTCTAATGGAGGTGGAGGAGGAGGAAAGACGCTCTCCACACGATCATGGGGGTCCATGTGTTCCCGAGAGCTTCTTTGATCGCGTAACGCAAGGGTTACGCGACGATCTCGAGCATGAGCGGAATAGGCGTCTCCAAATGGCGGACACTGCCTCGAAGCATCGAGCTGAGTTTGACTTTGCTCAGCTCGAGAACGAGAGATCTCTGACATCTCTTCGTGACGAGCTAAGGGTAGCTCGTGGGATTGCTGATCGGTCTCGGGATGAGATAGCTGCTCTTCAGACCCTTGTTGATGCCCACCATCGGGAACACAAGGCTCTCTGCGAGATGCTTGAGCGCAAGGGCGTTCTTCATCGGAAGAAGCAGCGTACTGATGGTACGGCTTAAGCCGACCAACGTAAAACGTGGGATGCGTTCGCATCTTACGTGGTAACTCGATCGTGTATGCATTGCCTAGGCGGTGCAATACACGAAATGGGCCGATGTACTTGGGTAGTAGTTTACTGCTACCCAAGTTAGTCACTACATGCTTTGGTAGATTAACCGTAGACAGCAGGACTAAGTCACCTTTATTAAATAAAAGAGTGTTTGCCCTTCCATTCTTGTCAGCGTTTTGCTTTTGATTATCCACCGCTTCGGCGATGGAGTTTTGCACAAAACGGACTACCGTTTCACGAGCCAGTATGAACTCATCTGATGACTCGTTAGCTTCAGTGTGCTGTGAGTGCACTGCAGCAACATCAACCTTTTCTTCAGTGAGGGCTTCCGCACTCTCACTGGGATCATCTTCTTCGATATCGATGTTATCGATATCGGCATCAAACGCAATGATTTCTTCGTCAGAGCGTGATGAGCGTGAACCAAATCGGTTTTTGCTCGCGCGAGTCCCTCCCCCCTTAAACCAGAGTTACACTCTAGTAAGGTGGGTACACGCGGATTGCGCAAGCCATTCACGTAAAACGGTGTATGTGTCGTGGACGCATGCACCGAGTTGTTGATGGCAAACTCTACCATTGGCAAAAACTCACTCCAACTCTTAAAGGAGTGTACGTATCCTCGAAGTATCTCTTCAAGGACACGATCGGCACGTTCCGTCTGACCATCTGACTCTGGATGATCAGATGTTGACATCTTCAAGCGCGTTCCGAGTGATTTGAACACGGAACGCCAGAAATCAGCAGTGAATCGTGGATCTCTGCCTGATACGAGTTCACGGGGCAACCCATGAAGTCGAAAGATGGTGTCGATAAAGACACAAGCACAGCCACTTGCCGTGATTGTCTCTGGTACAGCCACAAGGTGTACCATTTTGCTGAATCTGTCAACATATACGAGAATACCCGTATTCCCGCGTGCGTCTTTGGGTAACCCGAAGACGAAATCCATTGAGATGGATTCCCAGCACTCAGCCGGAACCGGTAGAGGCTGTAAAGGTGCACGCAGTGAAGGACTTGACTTCACTCGTTGACAGACTTCGCATGCGCGAACATACTTTCGCACAAACTGATACTGGCGGGGCCAGTAAAAGTCTCGACTTACCGTGAGATATGTTTTCTCTCGGCCACGATGTCCTCCTATAGGAGCATCTTGATACTCGAACATGATCCGCAAACGCAGATCAGTATCATCTGGAATGACAACACGTGGTGTGTCACCAGAAACGGCTGTATTATACAGTAAACCGTTACGAGCAGTGTATCGATCTGATGCAGATCGATACGTAGACGACAATCAATTCAACGATTCTCGAGATGGCTGTGAGAGATGTGTCAACAACTTCACAATCTCACCATCTTGGGCGTATGCCCTCCTCACATCATCATGTAACGTTGAATATGGGACTGAGGACGTCATAACCGCAACAGTGGCTGTCTCACTGTTGGGTTTCGCGACTGTTTCAAAGTCGGGACGACGTGAGAGTGCATCAGCGACGACATTAAGTCGTCCTGGTTTGTACTCGACCGTAAAGTTGTATTCTGCAAAGAATGACAACCACCGCGCCATTCGTTGTGAAAGGTGCGGGCTGTTCACTGCCGTGCGTAATGACGCATGGTCAGTGTAAACAACGAAGGGTCTATCTCCTAATAGATAGACTCTGAACTTCGCGAGTGCATACTTCATGGCAAGGAGTTCCTTGTCATGCACTGGATAGTTCCGCTCAGCTGGTTGCAGCTGACGCGACTGATAGCAGACGACGCGTTCAACGCCTTCAAGGTCGTACTGCATTAATGCACAGCCGATTGCAAAATCGCTGGCATCACAGACCACATGAAATGGCCTGTCCTGATCGGCTATTGCTAGGACTGGGGATTGTATCAAGCTCTGCTTGATACCATCAAAGGAGCGCTGACATTCAGCGTTCCATAACCACCTCTCGTTCTTTATCAACAAACGAGAGAGGTGCACAGTCATTTCGGCGTAATTGCGTGAATACTTATGCAAATACGCCGCTAGCCCAAGGAATTTTCGAAGACCTTTGACATCGACCGGCACGGGCCAGTCGGTGATCGCCTTGATCTTTTCGGGATCAGGACGTACACCGTTCTTACCAACGATGCACCCAAGAAGTGGTATTTCGCTTGCTGCAAATATACACTTCTTGAGGTTAGCATACAATTGATGCTCTCGCATGATTGTAAGAACTTGTCGGACGTGGTACCTGTGAACCTCAACGTCCGACTTTCCATCCATAGCTCGACTATGGATGAATACGTCATCGAAATAACTCGGCGCGAATTCTCGTACTGGTCTCAACAGATGTGATACACATCTGTTGAACGTGGCAGGGGCATTACTGAGCCCTTGTGGCATTACTAGCCATTCCCAGAGCATGCCGCTAGGCGTGCTAACTGCGGTATAGGGTATATCCCGTTCCCGCATAAGGATTTGATAGAAGCCATCCATCAAATCCATGGACGAAAAGATGGTACTCTTTGACATACCATCAATGATTACGTCCTTCCTCGGTATCGGCGTCTGAGCCGGTACCGTTGCAGCGTTCAATTTGTTGAACGCGTGCACTATCCGCCACCCTCCTGTTGCTTTTCGCACACAGAAGGTCGGAGAGCTATGTGGGGAAGTTGACTCCCTCACATGGCCCGCAGCTAAACGATCGGCAAAGAACTTGTCGATCGCAAGTACTTGTTCACGAGGCAGTGGCCACTGCTTCATGACACAGTACTTCGAGCCTGGTTTAAGCTCGACCTCGTGTCGAATACCTTTATCCTTCGGTAATTCGCACGGAACAGTTTCAGGGAATACATCCTTGAATTCAACCAAATCTTCATAGAGAGGATTTGTCTTGAGCGATTCCCATGATTGGGAGTCATATCGCTCAATTCGTGTCTTTTCATCTAGGACACTCTCGTCCATAGATGAACTACTGAGAACTCTATCGTTCTCAGTGAACACTGTTGCTGACCTTATGTCGGTTACACACTCGTCGTCAGCGACGAGTACGCAGATCTGCTTGACTTTGCCACTACGCAGATCACGCAATAACCTTTTATGTTCGAGCGTTGGCAACTGAGTGATCTCCGAAGTTAACTTCGGAGGCGCAATCAGATCAAGTGTATAAGCGCCTACACCTGATCCGTTATTGACTATGACATTCAATGTCTCTGTCATTTCCTGGGGACTTATTCCCTCAGGCTTCGAAGGACTTACTCCTTCGTCTTCCCGGG
Source organism: Peronospora matthiolae (assembly GCA_921007115.2). Taxonomy (NCBI): domain Eukaryota; phylum Oomycota; class Peronosporomycetes; order Peronosporales; family Peronosporaceae; genus Peronospora; species Peronospora matthiolae. The sequence continues at coordinate 381,922 of CAKLBY020000312.1, forward strand.
GACTTATTCCCGCGGGTTTCGGGGAACTTATTTCCGCCGTATTTGTAATATTGGGACTTATTCCCTTTACTTCCTCTAGCTGGGGTTGCGCAACCACAGCGAGATCCTCTACGAAAGACTCTCCAGTCGATCTAGGATTATCGTTTCGCTTAACCTGAGCGATCGATTGTTTCTCTTCTAGATGTTCCCCTCTAGGGATACATCTTTGTCCCAGTCCACCCGACTTATTCGAGTGGTGGACCTTCGGCGCAGCCTGTGTTTCCTCACAGCCGCCGGAACTTTGCTCCGAAGTGTAACCGTTTGGTACACTAAGGTTTTGTGCAGTCGTACTAACGACCGTACCACAAGTGAGGCCATCGCACTCACTCGTAGTACATCCACACGCTTGTGGACGCTCCAAAACGTTCATCAGATGGCCATCTGATGAACAAGCGGCAGGCATCGTTACTGTCCGATGTTGCCAGTTTACTCGTGGTTCGTACCTTCTGAGCCACGGTATTCCAAGGATGACATCAAATTTGTCATCCAAATCCAATACGATAAAGTCATCGTCATTTAGGGTATCTTTTAGCGTATAGTGAATCTTCACTATACGCTTCATGACGGTTACGGATGCGCCTGTCGCAAGACGTACCGTCATCCTCGTAGGAGGTGTGTCACATTCACTGAACTTAAAGTGACCATCTTCTAGCGATTAGCGTCGCACAAAATTGTTGGACGCTCCACAATCGACTAGAGCTCGAAGGGACAATTTATTCGTCACTTAGAGTTTCAAGGTAATGAGTGAGATCTCATTACCTAGAGCAGCAACGCACAACGTTTGTGTGTTGGGAGCAACTTTCATCAAGAGGCCTACAAATTCTCTTGACGCTGCTAGACCAGTAGGGTGCTCCGCACCTACTGATCCTGTCCGTTTTTTGACGGTCCATCCCGTTGTTGCGTCTTTGCACCAACTGCGGACCCTCGTCCCTGCCCCTTTCTCATGGGTGGACGGTCACTACGCCCAGTGTCGCGAGACACTGGACGAGGGGCACTACACTCGTAAGCGTAGTGTCCTGTCTTTTGACATCTGTTGCATCTCTGCAACTTCTTGTAGCCTGTAGAGCGAGCCTTCTCGCTCTCTACATAACAGAGTTCCATCGGCTCTGGACCTCCGTTGTCATATCGTCTCGGTTGACGATATGATGTCGAGCTGGCGCGAGCCTGTCTCAGACTGAAGTCTTCCTGCTCCGCAATGGAAATGGCTTGTTCTAGTGAATCTAGTTCAAGCCGGAACAGGTGAGTCTTGACGGGACCATCCGCAAGACCCTGCATGAACACCGAAACCAACGTGTGTTCATCCACCGGATTGGAACTTATACAACTCGTAAGATGTCGTATATGTTGGGCGTAAGCGTGCACATCACGCTTACCCTGTTTGAGCTTCAAGAGTTCGGTTCGAGCCCTGAACTCAGCTCTAGGCGGTTCAAACGTTTGTCTGAGCCGCGACTTGAAGACTTCCAACGACCCAAACGCATATGGGTCGTGCAACTTGAGCCCCAGTGCCCAAGTCTTGGCACGTCCTGCCAGATTTGACTGGGCAAATGCAACTTGCATATCCCCGTCGTCGATGCGACGCGCCCTTATGGCGTCATCCAATTCGACGAACCATCTCAAGAGGGAGTCTTCTTCGACCCCCCTATACTTTGAGATGTCAATCTTCAAAGTCTCGGGTCGACGCGAGTGCATCGACCCGCCAGCAGCAGCCTGCTGCTGTCTCAACAGTTCAAACTGTTGAGCACCTTGTTCTCTCAACAACTCTGCTTGTTGAGAACCTTGTTGGTGAAGCAAGGCTACTTTCTCGCGTTCTGCGTCAAGTTCATTTTGAATGAACTTGGCGATAGTAGCATGTTGGGCATCTCTATTGAGAGCCTCTAGCATGACGCTAACAGCATGGATGCCCATGGTCGAACCCATTCGTTCAACCGCATCCCATTCGACATCGCTCAAATGGGAGTAGCCGTCACGCGTAGCGTGAAAGCTTTGGTCATCTTTCATCATCCAACATATTCATGTTGGATGTGAACGCGGTCCTTGGACGGACTACGAAGTGCTACCAGGTGTAACGGGCCACCCTGAAGCTTGTACTGGTGACAGTACAAGCTACTTATTCTGATGACAGAATAAGGCGGTGCCTCGTAACTTCACGTACACTCGTACGTGCAGAGGAAGACGGTAAGAAGAAGCGAGTACTCGGTTAGAGTAAAAAGTAGAACTGTATTTATAATAGTTAATGTCTGCAATAAATCACTATTTATCTTCATCTAACTATGTCTAAATACAAATGTGTAAATCAGTTATCTGCTCACCACTCATTGCGTGCGTCTGTCGTGGCGCGTCTTCGTTGGTTGATATAATGGCCTATATCAACGAATTAGGAACTACTCGTAAGTGCTACAGAATATTTGTCCTTATGACAATATTCTGAGAATATAACTCTTATAGTTATATTCTATTAACAATTTCTTATAAATTGTTATGTAACGATTTACCCCGTTACAGTTGGCGGATGTATCGCCGTCAACAGTCGATTTACACACATCAAGCTATCCGACAGCGAGCTATGACACGGCCCTCGACCTTGCGGAATGGTGTAATGATTGAAAGATACTTATACGTCAAGTCTTGTTGGATATCACCAAGCAAGTCCGTTAAAGTTCGAGGCGAAGTAGTAGCAGGACTGCATCACCTACATCTCCGGCTCAACGCTGCACTCCCCGTGGCGCGCTTTTCGGATGTCGCTCTGGACGCGTTCACAAGAGCAGCGAGCAGTCTGTTTTGGCGATAAACCAATTTAAATTGTCAAATGGTGGCAGTGTCGCCAATCATGGAAAAGCACTGAGAAATAGCGTCTCCTTACACAACACACGTACTGTAACGGGGCACCCTGAAGCTTGTACTGGTGACAGTACAAGCTACTTATTCTGATAACAGAATAAGGCGGTGCCTCGTAACTTCACGTACACTCGTACGTGCAGAGGAAGACGGTAAGAAGAAGCGAGTACTTGGTTAAAGTAAAAAGTAGAACTGTATTTAGTATAGTTAATGTCTGCAGTAAATCACTATTTATCTTCATCTAACTATGTCTAAATACAAATGTGTAAATCAACTATCTGCTCACCACTCATTGCGTGCGTCTGTCGTGGCGCGTCTTCGTTGGTTGATATAATGGCCTATATCAACGAATTAGGAACTACTTGGAAGTGCTACAGAATATTTGTCCTTATGACAATATTCTGAGAATATAACTCTTATAGTTATATTCTATTAACAATTTCTTATAAATTGTTATGTAACGATTCACCCCGTTACACGTACTGTCCGGGTGAGAATTTTCGCATATTCTACACCAGAGTGGCGACAAAATTTCAGGACACACGATTGTACTCTGAGTGGTAAATCATCCTCGGACCGAATGGGTTCCTAGGACCTGGCTGAAGAGATGGCAGACGGTTGGGAGTCTATCTTGAGTCGTTCTTTCGAGTGTTCCAGTGCTGCCGCCTTATTTCTTGGTCAGTTTGCTCGGCCACATAGAGTTGCGAATAATCTGTCATGGCGGCTGTCTCCCCGGATGACGTGGGTGCGGCTCTGAATAGACTCAACCGTAGAAAGGCAGCTAAAGGCAACATTTTTAGCGCGATTACTCTGACGCGATCACGCCTATACTCGCAGCGCGGTACATCAAATTGTTTGATTGCAGCAAGTTCCAGCATCGTTTGGGGAGGCAAACATTCAGTGCTTGAAGAAAACTGCGGCTTCTTTTTTGCGGATAAACCATCGTCATTTCGCGCTTCTCGACAGTAACTACAAGTTATATACAAAGTTAATTTCGTTCTGGGTTCGGCCTATGTTATCACAGACCGTTTTACCGGCCATTTTGGATTTTTTTGAAGCGTTCCATCCACTCGGCGATTGAAATATTCGCTGGAGTTCGAAAAGCCGCGAATGGTGATTTTAATTTGCATTCTTGTCATCGTACTGTCTCTTAATTTCGCTAGAGTAAATGGAGCACGCTTTGTTTGTGGTGCCACGAAACTACTCGTACACTCGTACGTGCAGAGGAAGCTAGTCTACTCAAGCTGCTAGTTCAAATAAAGGTAAGAGAAAACCGTGTGTAGTACAGTTAAGCTATCAAAGTAACTTTCTAATCTTTATCTAACTATGTTAAACTACGTCGTCGTATTACGACAATTTACTCACCACTCATTGCGCGCGTCTGGCAGCGATTGGTGGCAATCTATGGTTGATTTGTCTTTTATCAACCAATCTTTGAGCAGCGCATGAATATTATCCTAAAAAGGGATAATAGTCCTTCAAAATTATTCATCTCGGATATAATGATAGGGAATTGTCTCGCTATAAACAATCTCCTTATTGACACCGTTTGGTGTCAATTTCATGTAACGGGCTACCCCGTTACATCACCCCCCCCTTAAACATCAATCACCCATTGATTGAATTAGAATTGATCGGGACAGGGTGACCACCATTGTATCACTCTGGGAAAGGGAGCACTTGTTGGTCAAATCCCATTCATTTGCCATCCAACGCATGGTTTCGAAAACCACGCGAGCTGCTACTGCAGCAGCAAGAAAGTGCCTCTCACAACTCAGCAACAGGTGATTCGTCTCCTGTTGTTGTAAACAGTCCACATGGTGAGTCACCACGCGCGACAGGTACATCCGCTGCGTCTGCAGCGGGTGCCACGAGTCGTAATCAAGATGAGTATGAGATAGAGCTCATCTATTCTGGCGAGTCGGATGCATTATCCTACTCGAAGGCGACACTTCACGCCTCCGGATCACCCGGAGCGGACACTGCAAGAGACGGGTTGACTGGCTCTGGTCAACGCGGCAGTATCATGTCCAAGATCTTCGGATCGAGTGATTATTCCGACGAATCTCCGCCTCACGGAAATCCATCCAACGATAGGACGCGTGGGGATGGTGGTGATAAACCTATACATCACCACGAGCGATTTAATTCGAGGGATCGGGGTATCACTGGTGTCAGTGCTCATGCTGGCACTAATCAAGAATCCGGGGACCGAAATGTCCTGCGCCACGCTCCTCAAGTGGAGTCTTCTTGGATGCCGTCATCCAGCGAGTTGGACCGGTTTGCTGGCATGACTACCGATCGAGATCGAATCCCGTTGTTTGATTCTAGGAAGATTTGCCTACCTGATTCCAGCACGGAAACTATCCGTGCTGAGGAAGAATTCTTCACCGATGTGTTTTACAAACATCGGTGGTATAGTGGCAGCCGTGTTCGAGAAGACAAAGCCTTGGTGCAAAGATGAAATTCACTCATCCATAACATCGAGCGCATTGGCCGTGAGGCCTGGCTCGGTAAACTTGATGCAGCACGCTTCAGTTTGAGAAAAGCAACCCAGTCGGGGCGCGATACAAGTTGCACCGGATTTCAATAGAGGCAGGATTACCCTGTCTCTCGTTGGGTGATCGTGTCCAGGTTTCCTGGACAACTCGAACCGTGCGTATAAGGAGGCCTACCTCCCTAATGATTCCTACTGGAGGGCGCGCATCTCTTCCGAGATGGCCGAAAGGATTTACACCTTGCAATCCCTGTACTCGCGTTTCGGGGGGGGTCGTTTTCTGACGGCCCTTCTTCGAACGCAGCAGTGGGTCTCATCGTACTGCTTGACGAGACCAAGGAAATCAACCATCAGCTGGGCACGATGCCCCTATCTGTCCCACGCCGGTAGGTAGCCACGCCAGCGGACGAGTTAACTCGTCAGAAAGCCATTCACGTCGCGTTGGTTCAAATACGCACCACTAGAATGCTTTGACCACCGCTTGAGTCCACCAAAGGATGTGGTGGAGGCGGGAATGCCTGATCAGGCTCGACGTTGGATCAGCTTGATGTTCAGGAGCTGAACCGTGTAACGGAATAGTTGCAAGATAATCTGGCTCATGAACGGACTCGGCGTTATGAACTTCACGACATTGTTAAGAATAATTACAATTCGATAGCCGAGATCCTTTAAAAGATCGTACGTAGTTTGTGTTTGCTCAACTTGATAACGAACGTTCGACTCGTTCTCTTCGTGACGAGCTGACTGCATCTCGTCAGGACAGCGCTCAGCTGCGTGAGCAGGTCGCTTCGCTAGTCTACCAGACTGGCTCATTGAACGGGACCACTCGAAGGTGGTCTCGGCTCTCGACCGCGGAGGTGTTCTTCGCATCTCGAAACGGGCTCGTACTGATACTACGGGCGGAGACGACCGACGTAAAATGTAGGATGCGTGCGCATCTTGCGAGGCAGTTCGATCGTGCATGCGTTACCCATTCGGCGCAACACAAAAAATGGACCAATGTACTTGGGCAGTAATTTACTGCTGTCCACGTTTGTCACTGCGTGTTTCGGTAGGTTTTGTGTAGACAGTAAAACCAGGCCTCCTTCATCAAATGAAAGATCATTTGCTCTTCCATGTTTGTCTGCGTTTCTTTTCTGCTTGTCTATCGCATCTGCAATAGAGTCTTGAGCGAAGCGGACAACCGCTTTGCGAGTCAGCAGATTTTTCTCTGCTGATTCATCCTTGTCAACAGCAGTGCACTTCGTGTGCACTGCTAAAAGAACGTTGTCTCACCAGTGAGGGTGTCATCGTCCTCACTTTGACAGTCATTAGCGATGCTGAATATACCAGCTTCGTCCTCATCGTCATTGATATCGATCGCATCGACGTCGGCATCCATCACGTCGACACCATTGTCGACGCATGCACCGAGTTAATGATGGCAAATTCCGACATCGGCAAGAACTCACTCCAGCTCGTCAACGAGTGGACATACCCTCGAAGTATCTCTTCGAGGACGCGGTTGAAGCGTTCCGTCTGACCATCTGTTTCTGGATGGTAAGAAGTTGACATCGTCAAACGTGTTCCAAGTGAACGGAACACGTATTGCCAGAACTCCGCCGTAAAGCGGGGGTCCCTTTGAGACACGAGTTCACGGGGTAAACCGTGAAGTCGGAATATAGTTTTGCTAAAGACACGAGAACAGCTCTGGGCTGTGATTGACTCCGGTACCGCAACAAGATGTACCATCTTGCTGAACCGATCAACAAACACAAAAAGACCGGTATTCTTTTGAACGTCTTTGGGAAACCCAAAGTCGAAGTCCATCGATACGGACTGCCAACACTCTGCCAGAATCGGAAGAGGCTGCAAGGGTGCACGGGATGATGGACTAGGCTTCACCCGTTGACAAACTTTGCAAGCGCGAATGTATTTGCGCACAAACTCATACTGGCGGGCAAGTAGAAGTCACAACTCACCGTGAGGTAAGTCTTTTCCCACCGCGATGATCACTTGTTGGGGCGTCGTGAAACTCATACATAATCCGCAATCGCAAATCATTATGAGCAAGAACGACGACACGAGGTGTGTCGCCGTTGGCTGCTGTATAGTACAGCAGTCCATCACGAATCGAATACCGTTCGGTTTGAAGAGCGGCATTGAGACGTCAAGCTTTTTAGAGCATGACTGCATGGATTGGATACGTAATCCATCAATCGCAGAAGAGACTCATCTTCCGTGTATGCGTTTCGCACGTCATCGAGCATATTCGACGACGGAACACTCACTGTTAGTGTCGCTAAAGTGGAATCACCCCTACAGTTATGTTGAGCAGTCGGCTCGAAATCGGGCCGACGCGAAAGAGCATCAGCGACGACATTAAGTCGTCCTAGTTTCTACTCGACGGAAAGTTGTACTACGCGAAGAAAAGACAGCCACCTCGCCATTCGTTGCGAGAAATGTGGAATGTTTACGGCCGTCCGTAACGACGCAAGGTCGGTATAAACGATGAAGGGCCTATCTTCTAAAAGATACAACCCGAAACTTAGCCAGTGTATATTTCATGACAAGGCGTTCCTTGTCATGCACCGGGTAATTACACTCAGCTGCTTGCAGCTGACACGATTGATAACAGACGACGCGCTCCACGCCGTCTGAGTCATACTGCATTAACGCGCAGCCGATTGCAAATTCGCTGGCGTCACAGACCACATGGAATGGTCTGTCCTGGTCTGCAATCGCCAACACAGATGATTGCATCAAGGTTTTCTTGACACCTTCAAAAGAGTGCGGACACTCAGCACTCCATGACCACCTCTCGTTTTTCTTTAACAAACGAGAGAAATGTACGGTCATCCCGGCGTAGTTGCGCGAGTACTTGTGCAAGTACGCCGCTAAGCCAAGGAACTTTCGAAGTTCCTTGACGTCGACTGGCACAGGCCAGTCGCTAATCGCCTTGATCTTTTCCAGATCAGGGCGTACACCGTTTTTACCCACGATGCAGCCAAGAAGTGGTAATTCGTTCGCTGCGATTATTCACTTCTTTAAGTCCGCGAACAACGTATGCTCTCACATTAGTGTAAGAACCTTCCGAACGTAGATTATATGAACCCCCACGTCCGTCTTTCCATACATAGCCCGGCTATGATCGAATACATCGTCGAAGTAACTCGGTGCGAAATCGCGCACCGATCGCAACAAGTTCGTAACACATCTGTTAAACGTTGCAGGGGTGTTTCTTAGCCCCTGTGGCATCACTAGCCACTCCCAGAGCATACCACTGGGGGTGCTAACTACTGTGTAAGGGATGTCCCGTTCACGCATGAGGATCTGATAGAATCCATCCATCAGATCCATGGACGAAAAGATGGTACTCTTTGCCATACCATCTATGATGACGTCCTTCCTTGGGATCGGCGTTTGAGCCGGTACCGTTGCAGCGTTCGGTTTGTTGAACGCGTGCACTATCCGCCACCCTCCTGTGGCCTTTCGCACACAGAAGGTCGGAGAGATGTGAGGAGAAGCTAATTTTCTTATATTTCCGGTTGCAAAGAAATCGGCATAAAACCCTTGTTGATCGCGAGTACGCGTTCACGAGGCAGTGGACACTGCTTCATGACACAGTATTTTGAACCTGGTTTCAGGTGGAACTCATGCCGAGTGCCTTTGTCCTAAGGCAAATTTCATGGCACAGGTTCAGGGAACATGTCTTGAATCCAGTCAAATTCTAGTAAAAATAAATGGCTGAAGCTATTCCGAAGATTGAGACATGTATCGCTCGATTTGAATCTTCTCATCACAGACACGTTCTTCCATCGATTAGCTGATAAGAATCCGTTCACTATTGACAAATTATACAGCCGACTGAAAGTCGGTCATGTGTTCAGCTTCTGTAGTGAGAACATGGACCGGCTTGACTTTGCCACCTTGCAGATCTTACAAGAACTATCTCGATTCTAGCGTTGACAGTTTTTCGTTATCCAAGGTCAATATCGGAGGCGCGACTCGGTCAAGTTAATTAGTGTCTTTAATCGACCCATCACAAATCAAAGCATCTATACTATCGGAAAATTCTCTGGGGACGCTTTTCCGTAGGCTGCTGGGGGCTTACCTGCTCATGTTGATGGTCTCGTAACCTCATCAATGACAGCTTTGAGTAGTTCGTCCTAAAGTAAGTGGAAAAATTTAATTTATCGACATCTTTTTGCTGTGGTTGCGCTATGACAGCAAGGTTCGCTACGATCGACTCTTCAGCCGATCTAAGATCATCGTGTTACCCATTATGGACAATCGGTTTGCCCTAACTTAAATATCGCCCGCTTGGCGTAAACCCACGTCCAGCTTTACTCGGCTTCTTGAAGTGGTGGACCTTCGGCGCTGCCTGTGCATCCATTCGCACACTAGCAGGCAATTTCCTCCACAGTGTGATTAGTTTTCACACTGTGATCTTGTTCAGTTGTAATAAAGGACGTATCGCAAGTAAAGTCATCTCACTCACTTGCAGTACATTTACACGCTTGTAAACACTCCGAAACGCTCATCATATGTCCATCTGATAAACAAAAGGTAGACATCTTCACGGATCGGTGCTGCCAATTGACCCTTTGTTCGTACTATCTGAACTATGTCAAACACTAGGATGGCATCAAGCATGTCATTCACATCAAGTACTATAAATTCAGCATTTTACTGCTTTCCTTCTGGCGTGTAGTGAAATCCATTACATATTTAATCAATTCTGTTAATTCACCTGTTGCTAGGCGCAACGTCATTTCTGTAGGAGGCATACCGCGCCCAACAACAACGAGCCTACGATCGTCCATCGACTGGCGACAGATAGAGTTGTTCTACGCCCCACAGTTTACTAGGGCACGAAGTGACAAATGTTCTATTGATTGTAACTTTAAGATAGAATGAGAGGTACCTCTTCACCAAGTGCAGAGACCTACAAGTATTTTGAGTCCGGAGCAATTTTCATCAAGAGATGTGAATATTCTCTTGAAGTTGTTAAATCAGTAGGGCGCTCCTCTCTTACTAATTCTGTCCGTTTTCTTTTATACTCCACTACGCTGTTACGATTTTGCAACAAAGTTGAACCCACGTCCGTTGTTTTTCTTGGCAAATGGTCGTACAATCAGCTGAGTTTTTTGAGACACTAGGCGTGTGACGCGACATTACTAAGCAAGCTGTTCAAACTTATTACGGAAATTGCATCCTGCAATAGCTTGTTTGTTGATGAGCGGGGCTTCTCGCTCTTAAACTATATTAGTACACGGGTTCCGAATTCCCGCCTCTGCTCGTCTCGCTTTACGATAGTCAAGTTAGCGTGGGCGTGTAACAGGGTAGCCCTTTACATGATATTGACACCAAACGGTGTCAAAAAGAATTTTGTCTAGCATCATAATTTTCTACCAATTTTATTCAAAATAGATAATATCGAAGGAACATTATCCCCTTTTAGGACAATATTCATGTGCTGCTCCAAGATTGGTTGAAATAAGACACATCAATATAGATTGCCACCTATCGCTGCTGGACGCGCGCAATGAGTGGTGAGCAGGTTTTCGTCATATGACGACGTAGTTTAACATTTTAGATAAGAGATTGAAGTTATATTGATAGATTAACTATATCAAATACAGTTCTCTTTTTACCTTTACTTGAACGAGTCGTTCACGTAGATTGGATTTCCCTGCACGTACTAGTGTACGTGAAGTTTGTAAAACCCAGAAAATGGGTGCCCCGTTACACCTGGTAGCACTTTGTAGTCCATCCAATTAGTACTTCGTGTCCGTCCAACATGAACATGTTGGACGTAGAAGACGACAGCTTTCACGTCACACGTGAGGCTACTCCCATCTGAGTGACTCAGAATGGGAGGTAGTCGGCCGTATGAGTGTGCTCATGGGCGAACCCGCCATCAGTGGCATGTTGGAGTCTCTAAGCAGATATCAGCAACATGCCGCTATCAACAAGTTCCTACAAGGGGAACTTGCCGTCGAAAGACAAAAGATAGCCTTGCTACAACAGCAAGGCTCTCATCAGTCGATGGGCGGGCCGACGCCCGTGCGTCGACCCAAAACCTTGAAGATTGATGTCTCAAGGGACAAGGGAACCGATGAAGAGTACTTTTTAAGATGGTTCGTCGAGTTAGAAGACGCCAACAGGGCCCGTAAAACATCGAGGGTGACGAGATGCAAGTTACCTTCGCCCTGTCAAATTTGACGGGACGAGCAAAGACTTGGGCCTTAGGGCTCAAGCTTCACGACCCAAACGTGTTTAAGTCGTTGAAGATCTTGAATTCTCGGCTTAAAGAGCCGAGAGCCGAGTTCAGAGCACGCTCTGCACTGTTGAGGCTAAAGCAAGGTAAGTGTGACGTGCACGCTCACGCACAGCACCTACGCTACCTTGCGAGTTGCGTTACGGAAAACCCTGTTGATGAGCACACGCTCATCAACATGTTCATCTAAAGCCTTGTAGATGGGACGGTGAAGACCTACATGTTCCAATAGGACTTCCATACGCTGGAGAAGGCGATAGCGTATGCGGAACAAGAAGGCTTCATCCTGAGATAGTCTCAGGATAACTTGTCAAACTATCGCCCGACGAGACGACAGGAAACAGGAGTTCCCGAACCAACGGACCTCTGTTACATCGAGAGCGAGAACTCTCGCTCTCTGAGTCACAAGCGGACGGCAAGATACCATCGCTGTCAGAAGATTGGACACTACGCTCATGCGTGTAGTGTGTCAAGCACCGCAACACGTCCAAAGACAGGACGTGATGACCACCGCTGGCCAAGGAAAGGTCCGAGTCGTAGATCCAACCATGTTGCTAAACCGCGACAGTAAGTCGGACCGTCAAAAAACCGACAGGGTCAGTAGGGGCGGAGCACCCTACTGATCCAGCAACGTCAAGAGTATTTGCAGGACTCTTGACGAAGATTGCTCCCAACACACAGTCTCTATGTGTTACTGACCCTAGTGATGAGGAGTCTCTCATTACTTTGAATATCCAAGTGACAAGTGTAATGTCACTTCGCGCCCTAGTTGACTGTGGGGCGTCGAACAGTTTTACTCGACGTCAGTCACTTGTAGATAGTAGGCTCAACTATGTTGAGCGATAGTTCCCTCCAACGAGGATGACGGTGTGTCTTGCTACAAGCGAATCCGTAACAGCGAACAAATGTGTAGTGGGAATCCACTACACGCTATAAGGAAAGCAGTACGACGATGCATTCATCGTACTGGATTTGGATGACAGATTTGATGTCATCCTCGGTCTGCCTTGGCTTAGAAGATACGAGCCATGGGTCAGCTGGCAGCATCGATCCGTGAAGATGCCTGCCGTTTGTTCATCGGATGGCCAATTGATGAACGTCTTGGAGCGTCCACAATCGTGTGGATGTACTACGAGTAAGTGCGATGGCCTCACTTGTGGTACGGTCGTTGGTACGATTGCACAAGATTACAGTGTAAAAGGCCACTACACTGTGAAACTAGCTTCCGGCACCTGTGTAGAGATACAGGCTGCGCCGAAGGTTCACCACTCGAAGAGATCGAGTGGACTGGAACACGGATGCACACCAAGAAGGGTGCATACAATAAGAGAGATTAGTGATGTTCAGGACGAACAACACGTTAAAGCGAGATCGACTATCAGAGAGTCGATCGTAGAGCAAGCCCGATCCACTGAAAGAGAGTCGATCGAAGAGGCCGTGACTGTGGCAGTGCACCCACAGTCATTACACGTATTGGAAGAAAAATCCAGCGTTCCTGAGAGCAATAACTTCCGAGAGAGTTATGTTGAGGGTCCGTTTCCCCAACCACCTGCGGATGTTTTTTTCCAGGAAATGACCGAGACAGCGGATGTCTTGGTGAATGACGGATTTAGTGTAGGCGCTTATACACTTTATATGGTTACGCCCCCGAAGTCAGCTTTGTAGGTAATCAAGTTGCCAATGCTGGAATCTAAATGATTCTTGCGAGATCTGCACAGTGACAAGATCAAGCAGATCTGTGTACTCGTCACAGAGGACGAGTACGTCGCCGATATTCGGTCGCCACAAGTGCTTCTGAGAACGAACGGGTTCTCAGTAGATCATCGATGGACGAGAGTGTCCTCGATGAGAAGACCTGGATTGAGCGATACACGTATCAATCTTGGGAGTCTTTGAAGACAAACCCTTTGTGTAATGCTTTGATCGAATACAGGGATGTTTCCCCTGAATCCGTGCCATGCGAGCTGCCCGAGGACAAAGGCACTCGGCATGAGATCGAACTGAAACCCGGTTCGAAGTACTGTGTCATGAAGCAGTGGCCACAGCCTCAGAAACAGGTCACAGCGATCGACAAAATCTTTGCCGATCGTTTAGCGGCTGGTCATGTAATGAAATCGACACACCCACACATCTCTCCGACCTTCTGTGTGCGAAAGGCCACAGGAGGGTGGCGGATAGTGCACGCGTTCAACAAACCGAACGCTGCAACGGTACCGGCTCAAACGCCGATCCCAAGGAAGGACGTCATCATAGATGGTATGGCAAAGAGTACCATCTTTTCGTCCATGGATCTGATGGATGGATTCTATCAGATCCTCATGCGTGAACGGGACATCCCTTACACAGTAGTTAGCACCCCCAGTGGTATGCTCTGGGAGTGGCTAGTGATGCCACAGGGGCTAAGAAACACCCCTGCAACGTTTAACAGATGTGTTACGAACTTGTTGCGATCGGTGCGCGATTTCACACCGAGTTACTTCGACGATGTATTCGATCATAGCCGGGCTATGGATGGAAAGACGGACGTGGAGGTTCATATAATCTACGTTCGGAAGGTTCTTACACTAATGTGAGAGCATACGTTGTTCGCGGACCTAAAGAAGTGAATAATCGCAGCGAACGAATTACCACTTCTTGGCTGCATCGTGGGTAAAAACGGTGTACGCCCTGATCCGGAAAAGATCAAGGCGATTAGCGACTGGCCTGTGCCAGTCGACGTCAAGGAACTTCGAAAGTTCCTTGGCTTAGCGGCGTACTTGCACAAGTACTCGCGCAACTACGCCGGGATGACCGTACATTTCTCTCGTTTGTTAAAGAAAAACGAGAGGTGGTCATGGAGTGCTGAGTGTCCGCACTCTTTTGAAGGTGTCAAGAAAACCTTGATGCAATCGTCTGTGTTGGCGATTGCAGACCAGGACAGACCATTCCATGTGGTCTGTGACGCCAGCGAATTTGCAATCGGCTGCGCGTTAATGCAGTATGACTCAGACGGCGTGGAGCGCGTCGTCTGTTATCAATCGTGTCAGCTGCAAGCAGCTGAGTGTAATTACCCGGTGCATGACAAGGAACGCCTTGTCATGAAATATACACTGGCTAAGTTTCGGGTTGTATCTTATAGAAGATAGGCCCTTCATCGTTTATACCGACCTTGCGTCGTTACGGACGGCCGTAAACAGTCCACACCTCTCGCAACGAATGGCGAGGTGTCTGTCTTTTCTTCGCGTAGTACAACTTTCCGTCGAGTAGAAACTAGGACGACTTAATGTCGTCGCTGATGCTCTTTCGCGTCGGCTCGATTTCGAGCCGACTGCTCAACATAACTGTAGGGGTGATTCCACTTTAGCGACACTAACAGTGAGTGTTCCGTCGTCGAATATGCTCGACGACGTGCGAAACGCATACACGGAAGATGAGTCTCTTCTGCGATTGATGGATTACGTATCCAATCCATGCAGTCATGCTCTAAAAAGCTTGACGTCTCAATGCCGCTCTTCAACCGAACGGTATTCGATTCGTGATGGACTGCTGTACTATACAGCAGCCAACGGCGACACACCTCGTGTCGTCGTTCTTGCTCATAATGATTTGCGATTGCGCATTATGTATGAGTTTCACGACGCCCCAACAAGTGATCATCGCGGTGGGAAAAGACTTACCACACGGTGAGTTGTGACTTCTACTTGCCCGCCAGTATGAGTTTGTGCGCAAATACATTCGCGCTTGCAAAGTTTGTCAACGGGTGAAGCCTAGTCCATCATCCCGTGCACCCTTGCAGCCTCTTCCGATTCTGGCAGAGTGTTGGCAGTCCGTATCGATGGACTTCGACTTTGGGTTCCCCAAAGACGTTCAAAAGAATACTGGTCTTTTTGTGTTTTTTGATCGGTTCAGCAAGATGGTACATCTTGTTGCGGTACCGGAGTCAATCACAGCCCAGAGCTGTTATCGTGTCTTTAGCAAAACTATATTCCGACTTCACGGTTTACCCCGTGAACTTGTGTCTCAAAGGGACCCCCGCTTTACGGCGGAGTTCTGGCAATACGTGTTCCGTTCACTTGGAACACGCTTGACGATGTCAACTTCTTACCATCCAGAAACAGATGGTCAGACGGAACGCTTCAACCGCGTCCTCGAAGAGATACTTCGAGGGTATGTCCACTCGTTGACGAGCTGGAGTGAGTTCTTGCCGATGTCGGAATTTGCCATCATTAACTCGGTGCATGCGTCGACAATGGTGTCGACGTGATGGATGCCGACGTCGATGCGATCGATATCAATGACGATGAGGACGAAGCTGGTATATTCAGCATCGCTAATGACTGCCAAAGTGAGGACGATGACACCCTCACTGGTGAGACAACGTTCTTTTAGCAGTGCACACGAAGTGCACTGCTGTTGACAAGGATGAATCAGCAGAGAAAAATCTGCTGACTCGCAAAGCGGTTGTCCGCTTCGCTCAAGACTCTATTGCAGATGCGATAGACAAGCAGAAAAGAAACGCAGACAAACATGGAAGAGCAAATGATCTTTCATTTGATGAAGGAGGCCTGGTTTTACTGTCTACACAAAACCTACCGAAACACGCAGTGACAAACGTGGACAGCAGTAAATTACTGCCCAAGTACATTGGTCCATTTTTTGTGTTGCGCCGAATGGGTAACGCATGCACGATCGAACTGCCTCGCAAGATGCGCACGCATCCTACATTTTACGTCGGTCGTCTCCGCCCGTAGTATCAGTACGAGCCCGTTTCGAGATGCGAAGAACACCTCCGCGGTCGAGAGCCGAGACCACCTTCGAGTGGTCCCGTTCAATGAGCCAGTCTGGTAGACTAGCGAAGCGACCTGCTCACGCAGCTGAGCGCTGTCCTGACGAGATGCAGTCAGCTCGTCACGAAGAGAACGAGTCGAACGTTCGTTATCAAGTTGAGCAAACACAAACTACGTACGATCTTTTAAAGGATCTCGGCTATCGAATTGTAATTATTCTTAACAATGTCGTGAAGTTCATAACGCCGAGTCCGTTCATGAGCCAGATTATCTTGCAACTATTCCGTTACACGGTTCAGCTCCTGAACATCAAGCTGATCCAACGTCGAGCCTGATCAGGCATTCCCGCCTCCACCACATCCTTTGGTGGACTCAAGCGGTGGTCAAAGCATTCTAGTGGTGCGTATTTGAACCAACGCGACGTGAATGGCTTTCTGACAAGTTAACTCGTTCGCTGGCGTGGCTACCTACCGGCGTGGGATAGATAGGGGCATCGTGCCCAGCTGATGGTTGATTTCCTTGGTCTCGTCAAGCAGTACGATGAGACCCACTGCTGCGTTCGAAGAAGGGCCGTCAGAAAACGACCCCCCCCCCGAAACGCGAGTACAGGGATTGCAAGGTGTAAATCCTTTCGGCCATCTCGGAAGAGATGCGCGCCCTCCAGTAGGAATCATTAGGGAGGTAGGCCTCCTTATACGCACGGTTCGAGTTGTCCAGGAAACCTGGACACGATCACCCAACGAGAGACAGGGTAATCCTGCCTCTATTGAAATCCGGTGCAACTTGTATCGCGCCCCGACTGGGTTGCTTTTCTCAAACTGAAGCGTGCTGCATCAAGTTTACCGAGCCAGGCCTCACGGCCAATGCGCTCGATGTTATGGATGAGTGAATTTCATCTTTGCACCAAGGCTTTGTCGTCTCGAACACGGCTGCCACTATACCACCGATGTTTGAAAAACACATCGGTGAAGAATTCTTCCTCAGCACGGATAGTTTCCGTGCTGGAATCAGGTAGGCAAATCTTCCTAGAATCAAACAACGGGATTCGATCTCGATCGGTAGTCATGCCGGCCAACCGGTCCAACTCGCTGGATGACGGCATCCAAGAAGACTCCACTTGAGGAGCGTGGCGCAGGACATTTCGGTCCCCGGATTCTTGATTAGTGCCAGCATGAGCACTGACACCAGTGATACCCCGATCCCTCGAATTAAATCGCTCGTGGTGATGTATAGGTTTATCACCACCATCCCCACGCGTCCTATCGTTGGATGGATTTCCGTGAGGCGAAGATTCGTCGGAATAATCACTCGATCCGAAGATCTCGGACATGATACTGCCGCGTTGACCAGAGCCAGTCAACCCGTCTCTTGCAGTGTCCGCTCCGGGTGATCCGGAGGCGTGAAGTGTCGCCTTCGAGTAGGATAATGCATCCGACTCGCCAGAATAGATGAGCTCTATCTCATACTCATCTTGATTACGACTCGTGGCACCCGCTGCAGACGCAGCGGATGTACCTGTCGCGCGTGGTGACTCACCATGTGGACTGTTCACAACAACAGGAGACGAATCACCTGTTGCTGAGTTGTGAGAGGCACTTTCTTGCTGCTGCAGTAGCAGCTCGCGTGGTTTTCGAAACCATGCGTTGGATGGCAAATGAATGGGATTTGACCAACAAGTGCTCCCTTTCCCAGAGTGATACAATGGTGGTCACCCTGTCCCAATCAATTCTAATTCAATCAATGGGTGATTGATGGTTAAGGGGGGGGGTGATGTAACGGGGTAGCCCGTTACATGAAATTGACACCAAACGGTGTCAATAAGGAGATTGTTTATAGCGAGACAATTCCCTATCATTATATCCGAGATGAATAATTTTGAAGGACTATTATCCCTTTTTAATTAATTTTCATGCGCTGCTCAAAGATTGGTTGATAAAAGACAAATCAACCATAGATTTCTACCAATCGCTGCCAGACGCGCGCAATGAGTGGTGAGTAAATTGTCGTAATACGACGACTTAGTTTAACATAGTTAGATAAAGATTAGAAAGTTATTTTGATAGCTTAACTGTATTACACACGGTTTTCTTCTTACCTTTACTCGAACTAGGTAGCTTGAGTAGATTAGCTTCCTCTGCGCGTACATGTGTACGTGAAGTTTCGTGGCACCCGGACAAAGGGTGTCCCGTTACAAGGCATGTCTCACGCTAAAATACAATGTGTATTGTAGGTGTAATCACTTTCTCAAGCAAGCTAAAGTCATTGCGTGGCAGGTGGTTCGTCACGAGGACATTTGTAAGACCTGTGGGAAGTCTTGGTTAACAGGAATTTATTTACACGGTTTGCCGCCATGCAACTGGCAAGGTAACGAATGTGCTGAGCTCAAGCGTGAAAATAATGCTTACCTTAATATTTTTACGTAAGCTATCAAAGATTGCTGATATCAGCTCTTGGCAGCTCAAAAGTTTGGCTGAGCAGAGGCTTACAGACCGCCAAAAATCCAGAAAGGTTTAGATTGCATTTGTGCAATTTAATTTCAAAAGTTGTAACAAGCCGTGACAAGTTTAATTCTTATTATGCAACCCGCACTTCCTATTTGTAGATGTGGTACATCTTGATTTTGTCGTCCACGTCGAGAAATAATCTAAACAGGGGGTCTCTTATTGCAATCCCCAGTACTAGAAGACTTCTTACGGTAAAACATAGCGTCAACACTCACGCGTCGACGCTGCAGAAGTGGACTAAGACTGTTGCTGTGACAGGAGCTAAATCTGCTGGTGACCTTACTGATGCAGCAGGGTCACTTCAGCTCACAACCCATGAGCTTTCGTTGCAAGAACTTGGCGTTAACAAAATGGTACCGGTCCCTATCTCTTGAAGAAAGCACGGAGCAGACAGCTTCTTCACTAACATTTAAGCTTATTCGCTCGACGGCACTCCACTTGACACTACTTAAATAATTGCAACTTTCACGGGTGTCGTAAAAATGTGTCATCGCCTTCATCGTCCAACACGTTCATGCTAAACTGGTTTTGTTCCTTAATAGGACAACACAGTGCCAACATATGTAACGGGGCCCGGAGAAACACACTGGACAACCAGTGTGGACCTAATCTCACCGACAGCAGTGTGAGTGGTTCCTAGCCACCTCTGTTTACTACGCAGATTAGGGGAAAGCAACAAGAAACTGACTAGTTTCTGGCAAAATAAACTGTATGAAATATAATCATGTAGAAGTCCTTTAGCTGCAATTTAGTCCTAATCCGATTGTTCTTATCGTCGGAAGTGTAGGCTAAGATCTTGCTCACTACTTATTTTATGCGTCCTTCGTTAACTGGACCGCTTGAGCTGGCTAATATGATGGTCTTAATAAGTCAATCGGTGAGCTTTTCTGATTATTACCCCTTACGGTAAAATTCACGAATAAAATCCACCACTAATAATTTTCTAGTTAGTAAATATCACACGTTTACATGTAAAAGGCTTACCCCGTTACACTAGTAGCTGATCGCGCAGTCAGCTTTTTCCGTGTTTAATACTTCAGGTTCTTAGGGCAACGAAAACGTCAGCATGCGTAAGCAATAGCTTAAAGAATATGTTAAAATATTGGAGAACCTTACTACACAAATGTGGCATTTTGGGAGCTCGCTTGCTAACATTAAAAAACAAATTGCCATCTTACCGATTTTGTGAATGATAACTGACGAGTGTACAATGCCAATCCTGGTCTCCTGGTGCAAATGGTGGTCTTCTTCTACGCGGCCTACATTTAAATACTGGGGTGTAAGACGCAGTATTGTATCTCTTGATGTGTGTGTCACCTGCCAAGGTTCCTAGTTGCCTTAAGAAAGCGGTGAATTTCTCCTCGTGAACGTTCAAACTAGCGAATTAAGGTGGTATATCTTGACGCGATCTGATCATAAGGTAACGATCATTACTACCTCATTGAACGTGGTTAATAAAGCCGTGCGGTGTCTTCAAATCCATTATATGTATTTAATAAGAGGATGACTACAGCCGATAATTTTAATACGATATGGTCTTGGCGATATTTTGCGACAAAAAAATGTTGATTTGATGCAGAAAGGAATTGTTCGCATGCAAGTGTATTAATTTTTTAAAGGTTTACTATCTGGGCAAGAACAAATTCAGTGTAAAACCGTTTAGATGATGCATTCGTTGACGCAATATAATTGTGAGGCGCAAGTTAATTAGTACGAGGAGTTTACAGCGCGAGCAAGCTACCACTGCATGTTCGGTACAAGTCCATCGCGTGATTGTTTGTGGACAAAAACTAGTCGCACACCAGCTATCAAACGATGAATGAAGCCATCTTTTACAATTTAAATTTAAATTAAAACTATTTTGGATAAAATGTCCGCGATTTGAAATCTGGTAAAAAACATCTACAGCGTCGTCGATCTCGTCATGACGCAAGCCTCAGCCAAGTATCGCCAGAACCTCAATTGTTTCCGGGCCAAGTCTATCACCCAAGTGCACAAATGTAAAAGCGTCAAGCTTGATTGTTAAGTGAAAACTACGTGTGAATATCCTACATTTATTTTCGCGCTAGCGAAACTTGGTAAGCTTTTTAATGCACCTACGCGTATTACTTTATAAACCTACATGCCTTGTTGCTTTTCATACTAGCATAAAAAAATAAGTCATAAATAAGCATAGATCACCCACTGTACCACAGGACAACACTCATAATTTACCAAAAGAGGATTACTATGCTTTGAAACACCGGTACTTTGACAAAACACAACCTTCTTTAAATAGCAAAATATCGTTTTCTAGCTTTTCTCAGTTTACGGTTAGTGTTAAATAGACTGCTGAAGTGCATGCTGTCAATTACACTGCAAATCCGGCATTGAAATGGTTGGAGGCGTTTTTATTGGGGGATTGTTAAGGAAATCAGTTAGTCTCCTGCACAACCCTGTGAGCTAGAATAGTCGAATATTTAGTGTTCATTTCCGATCTCGAAAGGACGTTCGTCTCCTTGTAATTAATTCAGTATAAATTGATAAAAATAGGTGCAGCACGTGTAATGTGCATTTTTTAGTCACCGCATATGCGCATAAAACTATAATCTGGATAAAGTTACATGCATCACGACGAACTAGAGCTTTCAAATTGTCATAATCTTGTAACACACCCATGCCGCCAGTAATGCCAATCACATGTATTAATTTGTTTGTCGGATCTGTCTTTAGTTGCAGTTGTTCGGAATGTGTCGACTAGGCTCATTTCTGGCAAAGTATTGTCGAATTTAATTGTGCGCGAAAAAAACCGTCAATAATTACACGGTCTATTGACGACATAAATAATTGTTATTCAAGTACAGTATGAAACTTACAAGCAACCAAGTAGAATGCGCTCAACACAAGTACAAAGCTGCGGACATTGCTAAAAGCGAAACCTTTCGCGCACAGCGTACTGCTTAACCGGGGACAGAATTTTCCTGACTTCGTATTGGGTTGACCGAAAGAGGGTATTCGCACCTTCGTAATGGAGAGAGGACAAAAGATTTACAGTATAATTAGATTGTCACAATTACAAAAAGGAGCGGGACGATATTAAAAAATGGACGGCATCAGTAGGTGTTCTCGTTGAATCTAGCGGATATAGTAGAATTATGATAAGACTTGCGGATGAGGCCGACGCAGGAGAGACTTAAGGATTTAAATTGTGAGATGCACCACCAGAGGAGAATGTATAGATAAAATGGTTCATCGTCGTGTAGATGATAAAATTGGGAAGACGCGAGTAGAGGCCTGTCTAAAGGCTTACGTTTCTCTGATCGCTTATTTTGTAATGCATTTTATCTCACTATTTGTCGAAATAAATTATTTAGTAAAATGGAAAGCTAAGAAAGATGAAGTGCTTTAGCAACAAGTTTAGGTGTATAAGAAGGAACCTGTAGGTATGATATATTGCTTCAATTTATTATACCTAACTAATTTACATTGGTATAACATTGTCTTATGTTCATATTGGAACCAAAAGCCGGACGAAGAGTACCAGTACGAGCGTGACTTGTATATTTATATAACCCAACACAAAAATAAGGATGGGGAGCGCGCTTTGGACCTCGCCTTATGATACAAGTTATCCAGTTTAGACAACTAAATAAAGTTGCAAATTAATATTCAGCAACAGCAGTCACTGAGTATTGAATTGCAACTTAATGTCCGGATTGACCTAGTAACGTCGGCCGGGACAAAGAGAATAACCTTAACTTAAGTGACCATCATTTGAAAAAGAAATCATATATTTACCTTTTATCGATAACAAGTCGATCCCGTGCGTGCCTCACAAAAGTGACCTTCTCGAATTTAACTTCGTATATGCCAACATACCTATTAGGTGGACACATGCCTTGTCGCACTAAATACGTTTAAGGTGCGCATAACCGCGTTTTTACCGACACACACGTACAGATAAGTGCGATTTAAAACTTGTAATTTAATCATGCGCACATTCACTAAAAGCTTCCCTTTTCGAAATCGCAATAAGTAGTTACTATAGAATTATCTCTTCGCTACAATAGAGAGGCTTAACTAATGAATATGGGTTCAATACTTGAGGATAATCTAGCAGCCCAAACGTTACAAAGTATTCGAAAGGCGTTATAGCCGAATCATTGGCCGCCTCTTGTCGCGCTTTTTAACCCACACCTGTTTTGTGAATCTAAAAAATACGGCGAGAGTACGGCGCAGTAATTAAGCTGGCGTCAATGCCTAACTTTCGTTCTGTGAAGCTGGACGTACCACACGAACAGCTAACTAATTTTGCTTACCTTCGATTGTGATCTGGTTCGTCCGACGAACAGGGCCGATGTCCTCCTCCACGCAAAAAGCGAATCCACACGTACATAAAGTACAAATTGAGTCGAATTGCATTCAGCCGACATTCGTAAAGCTACCATAGCGATACCCATTGCTTATGGTGCCACGAAACTTCTCGTACACTTATACGTGCAGAGGAAGCTTATCTACTCGACGACTAAGCTGATCAAAAGGGTAGAAAGAAAACTGTATTTAATTTGGTTAAGCTATCAATATAACTTTAATATTTATCTAACTATATTAAACTACGTCGTCGTATGACGACTACCAACTCACCACTTGTTGCGCGCGTCTAGCAGCGATTGGTGGTAATCTATAATTGTTGCGTTTTATATCAACCACTCTTGGAGCAGCACATGAATTTATCCTAAAAGGGGATAATATTCCTTATGTATCATCCAGCTCGGTGTCAATATGGAGATTGTCTTACGTGACAATCCCCTGCCAACTGTTGACATTTGGTGTCAATATAATGTACCGGATTGACCCGTTACCTTAAGGTTGTAATGAACCTTACTTTTCGTTTTTCTAGCTCGGACATTACAACAACCATCTTCGATGCTTAGTTTAAATGGGTATTATTTCTAGTTCGAAACAAACTTTTTTGTACACCCATAAGTGGCTTCCACGATATTTGTAACATAATATCAGTTAGCGACAAGAAAATGACAATGAAGCAACCGCGTGGTTGTTGAATCCTATAAGTTAGTAAAGATTATTCGACATCGGAGGAAAAGTAATCGAAGAAAGTTCTGTACTATGCATTTAATAAGGTTATCGCATTGAAGTTTTCAGATCGACGAAGCGAGCCACATAGAAACAAGCAAGCATGAGGTGTAAAAAAGGGATTATTATGGACCATTTTGTATTCAACCATGCTATCGTTTATTGTTTAGACAGGCTTAAAAACAAGGAGCCCCAAACATTTAAAGGAGTGCCAGCAGAAGAGGGCTGCACCACTCGGACGATGCAACACAAAACCAAACTCATATCAGAGGCGAGTGTGCTCGGTTAGATGATCCCACTGCTCTTCAGTCACCCACCGCAAATGTTGAAGCAGCAGGATTCGTAATTGTCATTTTGCTTACGATCGCGGGAACATTTTTTGTTGCACCACGATAGAACTCCATTCTTAATGCAAGCTCGGTGGAACACGCCTTGACATGCACGCAGTTTAGCGGAGAGCACCTGTGGTCGCAGCAATTGACGGCATCGCTGCCTTTACAGAAATCGGAGATCGATTTAAGTGGAGTGGAATCGACATCATCACACTCGTGCGCCTCGTGACAAACAGTATCTTTAACTTGACGCAGCTGACTGGTCACTGGACAAACCACTATGGAGGCCATGAAAATGATAAAAATCCCCTGGATGTTCATGAGCGTCAATGGTCCAGGTTTGGAAGGCTTGAAATGTTTGAGTAAACACTGTTTGGCAAAAGGCAGAGTGAGGTTTATGTATGCCAAGCTCACTTCTTGTGGTGATTCTGAAGCCCAGCCAAATAGGTACTGGACAGCTGTGCAGCCTAGATGGGTAAGTAGGGAAGGAGGGGAGCTATCTCGATCGACATAAGAGATGAGGAAGGTACCTGGACCACAGCCGAAAGTGTGGGATATAGCTGCTCGACATCCGAGATTCCGTGAGGAACTTGGATCGACATCGAGATTGGGAGGTACCCAGAACGACACCAGAGATTGTGAGAGGTACCTGGAACGACAGCCGAAAGTGTGGGAGATAGCTGGCTTGACACCCGAGATTTCCGTGAGGAACCTAAATTGACATCGAGATTGGGAGGTACCCAGAACGACACCCGAGATTGTGGGAGGTACCTGGAACGACAGCCGAAAGTGGGGGAAAAAGGGGCCCCACCCCAAAATTTTATAAAATGAAAAAAAAAGAGAAAATAAAAAAAGGGAAAAAAAAAAGTATCAATTAAGGCACCTTCTTGTCAACCTCGGTAGTTCCTAGTGGAGACAGTTCTTGCATTTGCTGATGCCAAACTGTCTAAGACCGATGAGCCCCTAATTAAGCTATACTACCACCAGAAAGCAGTACATAACATCGCTAGTAGTAAAAGTATTGGTTTAGGTAAGGGTTTGAGAGCGTCAGGGTTGTCAGCATGCCAAAATACGTGGTAGCACCAACTTTGACTTAATATGTTGCTAAAACCGACGCTGGAGCAGCAGAATACTCAGCATCTTGAGTTGCATTAAGTGAAGGAAGGCTGAAAGGCGCTGCATCATAACGAGGATATAGCAGAGATGACAAGAGCGAAGACGAGGACTATGTTCGTAACATTTATGATATCGACTGCTCTTCTAAGGGATTTTTTTGTTAAGTTCCAAAAATTTCCCGGTTCAGCTCAAGTCAATCTTTTTCCTCCTTCGGGGGCGGCCACTTTGGAGAAAATCCTTCTCATGGGGGAGCCGAAGAGGTCTGGAGTCTGGCTCGAGTGCGCTGCACTCGAAGTATCGTTCAAGAGGGATGTGGATCGACGGGTTGTGCAAGAGGCAAAAAAGGGGAAGGTTATTGAAATGGAGGCGTACCCCACTCCACGTGTCGTTGTTGCGGCGGTCGCACAGTCCAAGTCCTGGGCGTCGCGCAAGCGGCCTAGGAGGGGGCCACCATCGCGGTCGGACGAGAGATATGACGAGGGATAATATTCCGGCGGGTTGCCCTTCTCGCGCCTTGCAATTACGTCGGTGATCGCGCTTCACGTCGACGGGTCGCGCTAAATGGTCACTGATTTAGTTGGGCGTCCTTTTGGACGAATTGATATCTTCTGCTGCTTGGGGCAGCGTTGCACTGAGAGCGCTTAAAAGATAGACTCGAATCTGGCTTGGGTTGGATGTCTCTGACCATCGCTACCGTCGCCCCCAACGATTCGAAGCACCCACGTTACAGATCCGGTTTCGGATCAACATTTCTGGAAACATAAGTCATTAGTTATTTGTTAAAATGATGGACGTACTTGACCCCACCACTAAGAGAAACTTCAAATACACCTATCCGCAGTGTTCAAAACACCTAAATTCTTTTTGGGCGATCTATTTATGTTAACTTGTTGGACGATCTCAAGCGAAGGCCGATAACGGTGTCCTAGTTAAATGTTCTAGTTGATCCAGACATTTATAGCATCATACTGATTTCTTAAGGACTGCTGCTGTTGAGTATTGATTCGCAACTTGATTCAGTTGTTCGAGCTAAATTACTTTTATCAGAGGGCGAGCTCCAGAGCTTGATCCCCCTATCGTTTTACTTTACAAACAAGGCTTCTATCACAGGCTTCGTTACATCCGTTTTAAACCAATTTGCCTGGCTAATTTTTCTTGTGACAGCTGGTACAGACCCTGTCCCAAATGATTTGGGACGAGTATCCATTTAGTCAATCAGTCACTAAAGTGACTGATGGTTAAGGGGGGGTGATGTAACGGGGTGAATCGTTACATAACAGTTTATAAGAAATTGTTAATAGAATAAAGCTGTAAGAGTTATATTCTCAGAATATTGTCATAAGGACAAATATTCTACAGCACTTACGAGTAGTTCCTAATTGGTTGATATAGGCCATTATATCAACCAACGAAGACGCGCCACGACAGACGCACGCAATGAGTGGTGAGCAGATAGCTGATTTACACATTTGTATTTAGACATAGTTAGATGAAGATAAATAGTGATTTATTGCAGACATTAACTATTATAAATACAGTTCTACTTTTTACTTTAACCAAGTACTCGCTTCTTCTTACCGTCTTCCTCTGCACGTACGAGTGTACGTGAAGTTACGAGGCACCGCCTTATTCTGTTATCAGAATAAGTAGCTTGCACTGTCACCAGTACAAGCTTCAGGGTGCCCCGTTACACCTGGTAGCACTTCGTAGTCCGTCCAAGGACCACGTTCACATCCAATATGAATATGTTGGATGATGAAGATGACCAAAGCTTTCACGCTACGCGTGACGGCTACTCCCATTTGAGCGATGTCGAATGGGATGCGGTTGAACGAATGGGTTCGACCATGGGCATCCATGCTGTTAGCGTCATGCTAGAGGCTCTCAATAGAGATGCCCAACACGCTACTATCGCCAAGTTCATTCAAAATGAACTTGACGCAGAACGCAAGAAAGTAGCCTTGCTTCACCAACAAGGTTCTCAACAAGCAGAGTTGTTAGGAGAACAGGGTGCTCAACAGTTTGAACTGTTGAGACAGCAGCAGGCTGCTGCTGGTGGGTCGATGCATTCGCGTCGACCCGAAACCTTGAAGATTGACATCTCCAAGTATAGGGGAGTCGAAGAGGACTCCCTCTTGAGATGGTTCATCGAATTGGATGACGCCATAAGGGCGCGTCGCATCGACGACGGGGATATGCACGTTGCATTTGCCCAGTCAAATCTGGCAGGACGTGCCAAGACTTGGGCACTGGGGCTTAAGTTGCACGACCCATATGCGTTCGGGTCGTTGGAAGTCTTCAAGTCGCGGCTCAGACAAACGTTTGAACCGCCTAGAGCTGAGCTCAGAGCTCGAACCGAACTCTTGAAGCTCAAGCAGGGTAAGCGTGATGTGCACGCTTACGCTCAACATATACGACATCTCACGAGTTGTATAAGTTCCAATCCGGTGGATGAACACACGTTGGTTTCGGTGTTCATGCAGGGTCTTGCGGATGGTCCCGTCAAGACTCACCTGTTCCGGCTTGAACTAGATTCACTAGAACAAGCCATTTCCATTGCGGAGCAGGAAGACTTCAGTCTGAGACAGGCTCGCGCCAGCTCGACATCATATCGTCAACCGAGACGATATGACAACGGAGGTCCAGAGCCGATGGAACTCTGTTATGTAGAGAGCGAGAAGGCTCGCTCTACAGGCTACAAGAAGTTGCAGAGATGCAACAGATGTCAAAAGACAGGACACTACGCTTACGAGTGTAGTGCCCCTCGTCCAGTGTCTCGCGACACTGGGCGTAGTGACCGTCCACCCATGAGAAAGGGGCAGGGACGAGGGTCCGCAGTTGGTGCAAAGACGCAACAACGGGATGGACCGTCAAAAAACGGACAGGATCAGTAGGTGCGGAGCACCCTACTGGTCTAGCAACGTCAAGAGAATTTGTAGGCCTCTTGATGAAAGTTGCTCCCAACACACAAACGTTGTGCGTTGCTGCTCTAGGTAATGAGGTCTCACTCATTACCTTGAAACTCTAAGTGACGAATAAATTGTCCCTTCGAGCTCTAGTCGATTGTGGAGCGTCCAACAATTTTGTGCGACGCTAATCGCTAGAAGATGGTCACTTTAAGTTCAGTGAATGTGACACACCTCCTACGAGGATGACGGTACGTCTTGCGACAGGCGCATCCGTAACCGTCATGAAGCGTATAGTGAAGATCCACTATACGCTAAAAGATACCCTAAATGACGATGACTTTATCGTATTGAATTTGGATGACAAATTTGATGTTATTTTTTGGAATACCGTGGCTCAGAAGGTACGAACCACGGGTAAACTGGCAACATCGGACAGTAACGATGCCTGCCGCTTGTTCATCAGATGGCCATCTGATGAACGTTTTGAAGCGTCCACAAGCGTGTGGATGTACTACGAGTGAGTGCGATGGCCTCACTTGTGGTACGGTCGTTAGTACGACTGCACAACACTTAGTGTACCAAACGGTTACACTTCGGAGCAAAGTTCCGGCGGCTGTGAGGAAACACAGGCTGCGCCAAAGGTCCACCACTCGAATAAGTCGGGTGGACTGGGACAAAGATGTATCCCTAGCGGGGAACATCTAGAAGAGAAACAATCGATCGCTCAGGTTAAGCGAAACGATAATCCTAGATCGACTGGAGAGTCTTTCGTAGAGGATCTCGCTGTGGTTGCGCAACCCCATCTAGAGGAAGTAAAGGGAATAAGTCCCAAGATTAGAAATACGGCGGAAATAAGTTCCCCGAAACCCGCGGGAATAAGTCCCCGGGAAGACGAAGGAGTAAGTCCTTCGAAGCCTGAGGGAATAAGTCCCCAGGAAATGACAGATACGTTGAATGTCATAGTCAATAACGGATCAAGTGTAGGCGCTTATACACTTGATCTGATTGCGCCTCCGAAGTTAACTTCGGAGATCACTCAGTTGCCAACGCTCGAACATAAAAGGTTATTGCGTGATCTGCGTAGTGGCAAAGTCAAGCAGATCTGCGTACTCGTCGCTGACGACGAGTGTGTAACCGACATAAGGTCAGCAACCGTGTTTACTGAGAGCGAGAGAGTTCTCAGTAGTTCATCTATGGACGAGAGTGTCCTAGATGAAAAGACACGAATTGAGCGATATGACTCCCAATCGTGGGAATCGCTCAAGACAAATCCTCTCTACGAAGATTTGGTTGAATTCAAGGATGTATTCCCTGAAACTGTCCCGTGCGAATTACCGAAGGATAAAGGTATTCGACACGAGGTCGAGCTTAAACCAGGCTCGAAGTACTGTGTCATGAAGCAGTGGCCACTGCCTCGTGAACAAGTACTTGCGATCGACAAGTTCTTTGCCGATCGTTTAGCTGCGGGCCATGTGAGGGAATCAACTTCCCCACATAGCTCTCCGACCTTCTGTGTGCGAAAAGCAACAGGAGGGTGGCGGATGGTGCACGCGTTCAACAAATTGAACGCTGCAACGGTACCGGATCAGACGCCGATACCGAGGAAGGACGTAATCATTGATGGTATGTCAAAGAGTACCATCTTTTCGTCCATGGATTTGATGGATGGCTTCTATCAAATCCTTATGCGGGAACGGGATATACCGTATACCGCAGTTAGCACGCCTAGCGGCATGCTCTGGGAATGGCTAGTAATGCCACAAGGGCTCAGTAATGCCCCTGCCACGTTCAACAGATGTGATACACATCTGTTGAGACCAGTACGAGAATTCGCGCCGAGTTATTTCGATGACGTATTCATCCATAGTCGAGCTACGGATGGAAAGTTGGACGTTGAGGTTCACAGGTACCACGTCCGACAGGTTCTTACAATCATGCGAATGATCAATTGTATGCAAACCTCAAGAAGTGTATATTTGCAGCAAGCGAAATACCACTTCTTGGGTGCATCGTTGGTAAGAACGGTGTACGTCCTGATCCCGAAAAGATCAAGGCGATCACCGACTGGCCTGTGCCGGTCGATGTCAAAGGTCTTCGAAAATTCCTTGGGCTAGCGGCGTATTTGCATAAGTATTCACGCAATTACGCCGAAATGACTGTGCACCTCTCTCGTTTGTTGAAAAAGAACGAGAGGTGGTTATGGAACGCTGAATGTCAGCGCTCCTTTGATGGTATCAAGCAGAGCTTGATACAATCCCCAGTCCTAGCAATAGCCGATCAGGACAGGCCATTTAATGTGGTCTGTGATGCCAGCGATTTCGCAATCGGCTGTGCATTAATGCAGTACGACCTTGAAGGCGTTGAACGCGTCGTCTGCTATCAGTCGCGTCAGCTGCAACCAGCTGAGCGGAACTATCCAGTGCATGACAAGGAACTCCTTGCCATGAAGTATGCACTCGCGAAGTTCAGAGTCTATCTATTAGGAGATAGACCCTTCATTGTTTACACTGACCATGCGTCATTACGCACGGCAGTGAACAGCCCGCACCTTTCACAGCGAATGGCGCGGTGGTTGTCATTCTTTGCGGAATACAACTTTACGGTCGAGTACAAACCAGGACGACTCAATGTCGTCGCTGATGCACTCTCACGTCGTCCCGACTTTGAAACAGTCGCGAAACCCAACAGTGAGACAGTCACTGTTGCGGTTATGACGTCCTCAGTCCCATCTACAACGTTGTATGATGATGTGAGGCGGGCATACGGCCAAGATGGTGAGATAGTGAAGTTGTTGACACATCTCTCCCAACCATCTCGAGAATCTTTGAAACGATTGTCGCCTGCGTATCGATCTGCATCAGATCGATACACTACTCGTAACGGTTTACTGTATTATACAGCCGTTTCTGGTGACACACCACGTGTTGTCATTCCAGATGATACTGATCTGCGTTTGCGGATCATGTTCGAGTATCACGATGCTCCTATAGGAGGACATCGTGGCCGGGAGAAAACATATCTCACGGTGAGTCGAGACTTTTACTGGCCCCGCCAGTATCAGTTTGTGCGAAAGTATGTTCGCGCATGCGAAGTCTGTCAACGAGTGAAGTCAAGTCCTTCACTGCGTGCACCTTTACAGCCTCTACCGGTTCCGGCTGAGTGCTGGGAATCCATCTCGATGGATTTCGTCTTCGGGTTACCCAAAGATGCACGCGGGAATACGGGTATTCTCGTATTTGTTGACAGATTCAGCAAAATGGTACACCTTGTGGCTGTACCAGAGACAATCACGGCAAGTGGCTGTGCTTGTGTCTTTATTGACACCATCTTCCGACTTCATGGGTTGCCCCGTGAACTCGTATCAGACAGAGATCCACGATTCACTGCTGATTTCTGGCGTTCCGTGTTCAAATCACTCGGAACGCGCTTGAAGATGTCAACATCTGATCATCCAGAGTCAGATGGTCAGACGGAACGTGCCGATCGTGTCCTTGAAGAGATACTTCGAGGATACGTACACTCCTTTAAGAGTTGGAGTGAGTTTTTGCCAATGGTAGAGTTTGCCATCAACAACTCGGTGCATGCGTCCACGACACATACACCGTTTTACGTGAATGGCTTGCGCCATCCGCGTGTACCCACCTTACTAGAGTGTAACTCTGGTTTAAGGGGGGAGGGACTCGCGCGAGCAAAAACCGATTTGGTTCACGCTCATCACGCTCTGACGAAAGAGGTCATTGCGTTTGAGGCCGATATCGATAACATCGATATCGAAGAAGATGATGCCAGTGAGAGTGCGGAAGCCCTCACTGAAGACAATGATCCCAGTGAGAGTGCGGAAGCCCTCACTGAAGAAAAGGTTGATGTTGCTGCAGTGCGCTCACAGCGCACTGAAGCTAACGAGTCATCAGATGAGTTCATACTGGCTCGTGAAACGGTAGTCCGTTTTGTGCAAGACTCCATCGCCGAAGCGGTGGATAAGCAAAAGCAAAACGCTGACAAGAATGGAAGGGCAAGCACTCTTTTATTTAATAAAGGTGACTTAGTCCTACTGTCTACGGTTAATCTACCAAAGCATGTAGTGACTAACTTGGGTAGCAGTAAACTACTACCCAAGTACATCGGCCCATTTCGTGTATTGCACCGCCTAGGCAATGCATACACGATCGAGTTACCACGTAAGATGCGAACGCATCCCACGTTTTACGTTGGTCGGCTTAAGCCGTACCATCAGTACGCTGCTTCTTCCGATGAAGAACGCCCTTGCGCTCAAGCATCTCGCAGAGAGCCTTGTGCTCCCGATGGTGGGCATCAACAAGGGTCTGAAGAGCAGCTATCTCATCCCGAGACCGATCAACAATCCCACGAGCTACCCTTAGCTCGTCACGAAGAGATGTCAGAGATCTCTCGCTCTCAAGCTGAGCAAAGGCAAACTCAGCTCGATGCTTCGAGGCAGTGTCCGCCATTTGGAGACGCCTATTCCGCTCATGTTCGAGATCGTCGCGTAACCCTTGCGTTACGCGATCAAAGAAGCTCTCGGGAAAACGCTCACGACAACCTAGGAATTCAACCAGTATATCATCCGTCAAGTCTGAAGGCAAGTCCGTTCGAAGTTTTGTTCAAGCGCAAGCCACAGATCGATTCTATGCGGGTGTTTGGTAGTCTATGCTACGCGCACGTGGCCAAGGCAAAGAGAGCCAAGTTAGACGACTCAGGTGTGCGCTGTTTGCTACTCGGCTACTCTAAACAGCACAAGACCTATCGACTTCCAAATGCAAGCACAGGGGATGTGGTGATATCTCGCAGCGCGACTTCCGCCGAGCATGCGATAGTAAAAGCAAGCAGAAATATCACACCCGATGTGATCAACTTTAGAAGAAGTTACTTGTGGTTGAAGCAGTAAAACCAAAAGTGAATAGCATTGTGTGTTTACCTCATCCTACCGTTAGTCTCATTCTTGCTACCATTAGATCTTCTGCGCTTCGTCTCCAGTCGTCTCAGCTGCCCAATCACGATTCGCAGTTTCACCTGCAGACCGGTCAATTATAATTGACCAATCACACGTTGTTGTCATGCCCCTGTCGCAAAAGTAGGGGACGTCACTATCTGGCAGGACAGTGCTGGCAAACCCTAGATACCAGGACCCGAAGGCTTCACTTTGTAGCTTGTCCCCACCGGAACCAGTGACCTCTGGGATAAAGCTGCCACGCCTTCCCGACAGAGAAACTGGATGTTTTCAAATCACCATGCAACTTTTCTACCGTACTTGTACTAACTTCTAACGCAATAACACACCTGAATATAAATGAACTTTCCATGCAACTGCACAAGAAGCATCACCTACCACCAACACTCTCCCTTGATGCGCATGTTCTTCTTTGCTTGCGCCTAAGTTTCGAGATGAAGACCTTTGAGAAACTTCTCATGTTTGACACGCCCGAGCTCTTTCGTTAAGCCGTCTGCAACCATTTGATCCGTAGGTACATACTCGAGCTCAATGACATCTTCCACAACCTTTTTCGCGAAGAAAATGAAATTTGATGTCGATGTGTTTTTTCTTGAGTGAAACACCGGGTTCTTTGACAGGGTAATGCAGCCTTGGTTATCTTCATAGGTTGTCGTTCCCGCTTCTGGTACGTGTTCGTGTTCATAAATGCCTCAAATCTCTAATACCAATATTCGAAAGCAGCAAACGCAGCCATACCGCCTCTTGTGTCGCAGAGTACAACGCCATGTACTCTGCCTCGGTGCTTGACGTTGCCACCGTCGGCTGCCGTTTCGACTTTCATGAAACCACACTGTTGTTTATGAAGAATACGTAGCCCGTTGTCGAGCGACGCGAATCCAAATCACTCGCCCATGACACATCCGCGAAGCCTAGCGGTTCGTGCTTGTTGTTGCTATCGAACACGATGCTGAAGTCCGCGGTCATCTTCAGGTACTTTAGCACTCGCTTTGCTGCTGTCCAGAGCTGCTTTCCATTCTTCTTGCAATGCCTGGCTACTTCTCCAACCGCATGCATAATATCCGGGCGGGTGCACGTGAAGACGTACATCAAAGCACCTACCAGCTCGCGGTAAGGCCACTTGGGCACACAATTTTCATCCGTCGTGAGCTTTGAAAGCTTCTAACCTTCATTAGTCGGCGTGTGCACGTCCTTGCATTTGTCGATGCCATACTTCTCTGCAAGACGCTTGATGTATCCACGTTGATTCAACCGAATTGTCTTGCTGTTAATTTCACGCTTCAGTTCAATACCAAGGCAGTACTTTAGTTCACCGAGCTCCGTCCGTCCCTTGATGCTACAGTCCATCTTGAGTTCACGCTTGATGTCGTCGATGTGTTTTTGCGTCCGCATGAAAATCATCAAGACATCAACGTGAATGATCATGAGACTAAATTCACCCTTCGATCGGCGTAGGTAAACACAAGGATCAGCTGCTGCCTTCTTGAAGCCTTGTCCTTCGAGGTGGTGGCTAAGACGATTGTTCCATTCGCGTGCTGCCTGCTTTGTGCCGTATAGTACTGTGTGCAAAAGGCACTTTTCGCACGGTGTCGCTCATCCACAAATCCGTCCGGCTGGTGCATGTAGATCTCTTCCTTAACTTTACCGTAAAGGAAGGCAGTGTCAACATCGACATCTTTAATCTTCAAATTTTCTTCAGCCGCGAGCGATAACGCGATATTGATCGACTCTTTACGAGCCACGGGATCTAAAGTGTCGAAATAGTCCACGCCGGGACGCTGTGTGAATCCCTTAGCCACGAGTCGTGCCTTGAACTTTACAATCGCCCCGGATTGCTCTCGCTTGATTCGAAAAATCCACTTCACCTGATCGACCTCTTGTCGCTAGGAATATCTACAAGAGTCCATGTCTTGTGCTGAGCGAGCGACTTGATCTCTCTCTTCTTGGCACGCATCCAGTCTTTCTTGTGCTTGCTCCTTAGCTCTTGATCGTATGTCGACGCACTCTAGCCGTCATCATCTGCGCTAAGGCAGTATTGTGCGTCGTAGCCATCTTCATAGTCATCGAGATTAAATACACCGCGCTGCAGGTTTGGAAACTCTTGCTAGTAGCGAGTAACCGCCTGTTTCTTGCGCACTGGACGCACATGTCGCTCAGGTTCACCGTCACGCCCCGGTGTACTCGATTGTCGCGTTGGGACGGAGCCAGAAGGTCGTTCGGTCGGTCCCGTCTTGACATGGGTGACACTTGGACTTCCGGGTGTTGGGGTGTGAATTTCATCATCCATTGCTGCGTCTGTAGGCTCTTGTACATAATCTTCGTCATCCAAAAGTCGATCACATCGGGTGTGATGTTTCTGCTTGCTTTTACTATCGCATGCTCGGCGGAAGTCGCGCTGCGAGATATCACCACATCCCCTGTGCTTGCATTTGGAAGTCGATAGGTCTTGTGCTGTTTAGAGTAGCCGAGTAGCAAACAGCGCACACCTGAGTCGTCTAACTTGGCTCTCTTTGCCTTGGCCACGTGCGCGTAGCATAGACTACCAAACACCCGCATAGAACCGATCTGTGGCTTGCGCTTGAACAAAACTTCGAACGGACTTGCCTTCAGACTTGACGCATGATATACTGGTTGAATTCCTAGGTTGTCGTGAGCGTTTAGAAGAAGTTACTTGTGGTTGAAGCAGTAAAACCAAAAGTGAATAGCATTGTGTGTTTACCTCATCCTACCGTTAGTCTCATTCTTGCTACCATTAGATCTTCTGCGCTTCGTCTCCAGTCGTCTCAGCTGCCCAATCACGATTCGCAGTTTCACCTGCAGACCGGTCAATTCTAATTGACCAATCACACGTCGTTGTCATGCCCCTGTCGCAAAAGTAGGGGACGTCACTATCTGGCAGGACAGTGCTGGCAAACCCTAGATACCAGGACCCGAAGGCTATACTTTGTAGCTTGTCCTCACCGGAATCAGTGACCTCTGGGATAACGCTGCCACGCCTTCCCGACTGAGAAACTGGACGTTTTCAAATCACCATGCAACTTTTCTACCGTACTTGTACTAACTTCTAACGCAATAACACACCTGAATATAAATGAACTTTCCATGCAACTGCACAAGAAGCATCACCTACCACCAACACTCTCCCTTGATGCGCATGTGCTTCTTTGCTTGCGCCTAAGTTTCGAGATGAAGACCTTTGAGAAACTTCTCATGTTTGACACGCCCGAGCTCTTTCGTTAAGCCGTCTGCAACCATTTGATCCGTAGGCACATACTCGAGCTCAATGACATCTTCCACAACCTTTTTCGCGAAGAAAATGAAATTTGATGTCGATGTGTTTTTTTCTTGAGTGAAACACCGGGTTCTTTGACAGGGTAATGCAGCCTTGGTTATCTTCATAGATTGTCGTTCCCGCTTCTGGTACAATACCAATATTCGAAAGCAGCAAACGCAGCCATACCGCCTCTTGTGTCGCAGAGTACAACGCCATGTACTCTGCCTCGGTGCTTGACGTTGCCACCGTCGGCTGCCGTTTCGACTTTCATGAAACCACACTGTTGTTTATGAAGAATACGTAGCCCGTTGTCGAGCGACGCGAATCCAAATCACTCGCCCATGACACATCCGCGAAGCCTAGCGGTTCGTGCTTGTTGTTGCCATCGAACACGATGCTGAAGTCCGCGGTCATCTTCAGGTACTTTAGCACTCACTTTGCTGCTGTCCAGAGCTGCTTTCCATTCTTCTTGCAATGCCTGGCTACTTCTCCAACCGCATGCATAATATCCGGGCGGGAGCACGTGAAGGCGTACATCAAAGCACCTACCAGCTCGCGGTAAGGCCACTTGGGCACACAATTTTCATCCGTCGTGAGCTTTGAAAGCTTCTAACCTTCATTAGTCGGCGTGTGCACGTCCTTGCATTTGTCGATGCCATACTTCTCTGCAAGACGCTTGATGTATCCACGTTGATTCAACCGAATTGTCTTGCTGTTAATGTCACGCTTCAGTTCAATACCAAGGCAGTACTTTAGTTCACCGAGCTCCGTCCGTCCCTTGATGCTACAGTCCGTCTTGAGTTCACGCTTGATGTCGTCGATGTGTTTTTGCGTCCGCGCGAAAATCATCAAGACATCAACGTGAATGATCATGAGACTAAATTCACCCTTCGATCGGCGTAGGTAAACACAAGGATCAGCTGCTGCCTTCTTGAAGCCTTGTCCTTCGAGGTGGTGGCTAAGACGATTGTTCCATTCGCGCGCTGCCTGCTTTGTGCCGTATAGTACTTTGTGCAAAAGGCACTTTTCGCACGGTGTCGCTCATCCACAAATCCGTCCGGCTGG
The DNA here is from genome assembly GCA_921007115.2 of Peronospora matthiolae. Taxonomy (NCBI): domain Eukaryota; phylum Oomycota; class Peronosporomycetes; order Peronosporales; family Peronosporaceae; genus Peronospora; species Peronospora matthiolae. The sequence goes on from CAKLBY020000312.1 coordinate 419,560, forward strand.
TGCATGTAGATCTCTTCCTTAACTTTACCGTAAAGGAAGGCAGTGTCAACATCGACATCTTTAATCTTCAAATTTTCTTCAGCCGCGAGCGATAACGCGATATTGATCGACTCTTTACGAGCCACGGGATCTAAAGTGTCGAAATAGTCCACGCCGGGACGCTGTGTGAATCCCTTAGCCACGAGTCGTGCCTTGAACTTTACAATCGCCCCGGATTGATCTCGCTTGATTCGAAAAATCTACTTCACCTGATCGACCTCTTGTCGCTAGGAATATCTACAAGAGTCCATGTCTTGTGCTGAACGAGCGACTTGATCTCGCTCTTCTTGGCACGCATCCAGTCTTTCTTGTGCTTGCTCCTTAGCTCTTGATCGTATGTCGACGCACTCTAGCCGTCATCATCTGCGCTAAGGCAGTATTGTGCGTCGTAGCCAGCTTCATAGTCATCAAGATTAAATACACCGCGCTGCAGGTTTGGAAACTCTTGCTAGTAGCGAGTAACCGCCTGTTTCTTTCGCACTGGACGCACATGTGGCTCTGGTTCACCGTCACGCCCCGGTGTACTCGATTGTCGCGTTGGGACGGATCCAGAAGGTCGTTCGGTCGGTCCCGTCTTGACATGGGTGACACTTGGACTTCCGGGTGTTGGGGTGTGAATTTCATCATCCATTGCTGCGTCTGTAGGCTCTTGTACATAATCTTCGTCATCCAAAAGTCGATCACATCGGGTGTGATGTTTCTGCTTGCTTTTACTATCGCATGCTCGGCGGAAGTCGCGCTGCGAGATATCACCACATCCCCTGTGCTTGCATTTAGAAGTCGATAGGTCTTGTGCTGTTTAGAGTAGCCGAGTAGCAAACAGCGCACACCTGAGTCGTCTAACTTGGCTCTCTTTGCCTTGGCCACGTGCGCGTAGCATAGACTACCAAACACCCGCATAGAATCGATCCGTGGCTTGCGCTTGAACAAAATTTCGAACGGACTTGCCTTCGGACTTGACGCATGATATACTGGTTGAATTCCTAGGTTGTCGTGAGCGTTTAGAAGAAGTTACTTGTGGTCGAAGCAGTAAAACCAAAAGTGAATAGCATTGTGTGTTTACCTCATCCTACCGTTAGTCTCATTCTTGCTACCATTAGATCTTCTGCGCTTCGTCTCCAGTCGTCTCAGCTGCCCAATCACGATTCGCAGTTTCACCTGCAGACCAGTCAATTCTAATTGACCATCTCACGTCGTTGTCATGCCCCTGTCGCAAAAGTAGGGGACGTCACTATCTGGCAGGACAGTGCTGGCAAACCCTAGATACCAGGACCCGAAGGCTTTACTTTGTAGCTTGTCCCCACCGGAACCAGTGACCTCTGGGATAAAGCTGCCACGCCTTCCCGACAGAGAAACTGGACGTTTTCAAATCACCATGCAACTTTTCTACCGTACTTGTACTAACTTCTAACGCAATAACACACCTGAATATAAATGAACTTTCCATGCAACTGCACAAGAAGCATCACCTACCACCAACACTCTCCCTTGATGCGCATGTGCTTCTTTGCTTGCGCCTAAGTTTCGAGATGAAGACCTTTGAGAAACTTCTCATGTTTGACACGCCCGAGCTCTTTCGTTAAGCCGTCTGCAACCATTTGATCCGTAGGTACATACTCGAGCTCAATGACATCTTCCACAACCTTTTTCGCGAAGAAAATGAAATTTGATGTCGATGTGTTTTTTTCTTGAGTGAAACACCGGGTTCTTTGACAGGGTAATGCAGCCTTGGTTATCTTCATAGATTGTCGTTCCCGCTTCTGGTACAATACCAATATTCGAAAGCAGCAAACGCAGCCATACCGCCTCTTGTGTCGCAGAGTACAACGCCATGTACTCTGCCTCGGTGCTTGACGTTGCCACCGTCGGCTGCCGTTTCGACTTCCATGAAACCACACTGTTGTTTATGAAGAATACGTAGCCCGTTGTCGAGCGACGCGAATCCAAATCACTCGCCCATGACACATCCGCGAAGCCCTAGCGGTTCGTGCTTGTTGTTGCCATCGAACACGATGCTGAAGTCCGCGGTCATCTTCAGGTACTTTAGCACTCACTTTGCTGCTGTCCAGAGCTGCTTTCCATTCTTCTTGCAATGCCTGGCTACTTCTCCAACCGCATGCATAATATCCGGGCGGGAGCACGTGAAGGCGTACATCAAAGCACCTACCAGCTCGCGGTAAGGCCACTTGGGCACACAATTTTCATCCGTCGTGAGCTTTGAAAGCTTCTAACCTTCATTAGTCGGCGTGTGCACGTCCTTGCATTTGTCGATGCCATACTTCTCTGCAAGACGCTTGATGTATCCACGTTGATTCAACCGAATTGTCTTGCTGTTAATGTCACGCTTCAGTTCAATACCAAGGCAGTACTTTAGTTCACCGAGCTCCGTCCGTCCCTTGATGCTACAGTCCGTCTTGAGTTCACGCTTGATGTCGTCGATGTGTTTTTGCGTCCGCGTGAAAATCATCAAGACATCAACGTGAATGATCATGAGACTAAATTCACCCTTCGATCGGCGTAGGTAAACACAAGGATCAGCTGCTGCCTTCTTGAAGCCTTGTCCTTCGAGGTGGTGGCTAAGACGATTGTTCCATTCGCGTGCTGCCTGCTTTGTGCCGTATAGTACTGTGTGCAAAAGGCACTTTTCGCACGGTGTCGCTCATCCACAAATCCGTCCGGCTGGTGCATGTAGATCTCTTCCTTAACTTTACCGTAAAGGAAGGCAGTGTCAACATCGACATCTTTAATCTTCAAATTTTCTTCAGCCGCGAGCGATAACGCGATATTGATCGACTCTTTACGAGCCACGGGATCTAAAGTGTCGAAATAGTCCACGCCGGGACGCTGTGTGAATCCCTTAGCCACGAGTCGTGCCTTGAACTTTACAATCGCCCCGGATTGATCTCGCTTGATTCGAAAAATCCACTTCACCTGATCGACCTCTTGTCGCTAGGAATATCTACAAGAGTCCATGTCTTGTGCTGAACGAGCGACTTGATCTCGCTCTTCTTGGCACGCATCCAGTCTTTCTTGTGCTTGCTCCTTAGCTCTTGATCGTATGTCGACGCACTCTAGCCGTCATCATCTGCGCTAAGGCAGTATTGTGCGTCGTAGCCATCTTCATAGTCATCGAGATTAAATACACCCCGCTGCAGGTTTGGAAACTCTTGCTAGTAGCGAGTAACCGCCTGTTTCTTGCGCACTGGACGCACATGTGGCTCTGGTTCACCGTCACGCCCCGGTGTACTCGATTGTCGCGTTGGGACGGATCCAGAAGGTCGTTCGGTCGGTCCCGTCTTGACATGGGTGACACTTGGACTTCCGGGTGTTGGGGTGTGAATTTCATCATCCATTGCTGCGTCTGTAGGCTCTTGTACATAATCTTCGTCGTCCAAAAGTCGATCACATCGGGTGTGATGTTTCTGCTTGCTTTTACTATCGCATGCTCGGCGGAAGTCGCGCTGCGAGATATCACCACATCCCCTGTGCTTGCATTTAGAAGTCGATAGGTCTTGTGCTGTTTAGAGTAGCCGAGTAGCAAACAGCGCACACCTGAGTCGTCTAACTTGGCTCTCTTTGCCTTGGCCACGTGCGCGTAGCATAGACTACCAAACAACCGCATAGAATCGATCCGTGGCTTGCGCTTGAACAAAATTTCGAACGGACTTGCCTTCGGACTTGACGCATGATATACTGGTTGAATTCCTAGGTTGTCGTGAGCGTTTAGAAGAAGTTACTTGTGGTCGAAGCAGTAAAACCAAAAGTGAATAGCATTGTGTGTTTACCTCATCCTACCGTTAGTCTCATTCTTGCTACCATTAGATCTTCTGCGCTTCGTCTCCAGTCGTCTCAGCTGCCCAATCATGATTCGCAGTTTCACCTGCAGACCGGTCAATTCTAATTGACCATCTCACGTCGTTGTCATGCCCCTGTCGCAAAAGTAGGGGACGTCACTATCTGGCAGGACAGTGCTGGCAAACCCTAGATACCAGGACCCGAAGGCTTTACTTTGTAGCTTGTCCCCACCGGAACCAGTGACCTCTGGGATAACGCTGCCACGCCTTCCCGACTGAGAAACTGGACGTTTTCAAATCACCATGCAACTTTTCTACCGTACTTGTACTAACTTCTAACGCAATAACACACCTGAATATAAATGAACTTTCCATGCAACTGCACAAGAAGCATCACCTACCACCAACACTCTCCCTTGATGCGCATGTTCTTCTTTGCTTGCGCCTAAGTTTCGAGATGAAGACCTTTGAGAAACTTCTCATGTTTGACACGCCCGAGCTCTTTCGTTAAGCCGTCTGCAACCATTTGATCCGTAGGTACATACTCGAGCTCAATGACATCTTCCACAACCTTTTTCGCGAAGAAAATGAAATTTGATGTCGATGTGTTTTTTTCTTGAGTGAAACACCGGGTTCTTTGACAGGGTAATGCAGCCTTGGTTATCTTCATAGATTGTCGTTCCCGCTTCTGGTACAATACCAATATTCGAAAGCAGCAAACGCAGCCATACCGCCTCTTGTGTCGCAGAGTACAACGCCATGTACTCTGCCTCGGTGCTTGACGTTGCCACCGTCGGCTGCCGTTTCGACTTCCATGAAACCACACTGTTGTTTATGAAGAATACGTAGCCCGTTGTCGAGCGACGCGAATCCAAATCACTCGCCCATGACACATCCGCGAAGCCTCGCGGTTCGTGCTTGTTGTTGCCATCGAACACGATGCTGAAGTCCGCGGTCATCTTCAGGTACTTTAGCACTCGCTTTGCTGCTGTCCAGAGCTGCTTTCCATTCTTCTTGCAATGCCTGGCTACTTCTCCAACCGCATGCATAATATCCGGGCGGGTGCACGTGAAGACGTACATCAAAGCACCTACCAGCTCGCGGTAAGGCCACTTGGGCACACAATTTTCATCCGTCGTGAGCTTTGAAAGCTTCTAACCTTCATTAGTCGGCGTGTGCACGTCCTTGCATTTGTCGATGCCATACTTCTCTGCAAGACGCTTGATGTATCCACGTTGATTCAACCGAATTGTCTTGCTGTTAATGTCACGCTTCAGTTCAATACCAAGGCAGTACTTTAGTTCACCGAGCTCCGTCCGTCCCTTGATGCTACAGTCCGTCTTGAGTTCACGCTTGATGTCGTCGATGTGTTTTTGCGTCCGCATGAAAATCATCAAGACATCAACGTGAATGATCATGAGACTAAATTCACCCTTCGATCGGCGTAGGTAAACACAAGGATCAGCTGCTGCCTTCTTGAAGCCTTGTCCTTCGAGGTGGTGGCTAAGACGATTGTTCCATTCGCGCGCTGCCTGCTTTGTGCCGTATAGTACTTTGTGCAAAAGGCACTTTTCGCACGGTGTCGCTCATCCACAAATCCGTCCGGCTGGTGCATGTAGATCTCTTCCTTAACTTTACCGTAAAGGAAGGCAGTGTCAACATCGACATCTTTAATCTTCAAATTTTCTTCAGCCGCGAGCGATAACGCGATATTGATCGACTCTTTACGAGCCACGGGATCTAAAGTGTCGAAATAGTCCACGCCGGGACGCTGTGTGAATCCCTTAGCCACGAGTCGTGCCTTGAACTTTACAATCGCCCCGGATTGATCTCGCTTGATTCGAAAAATCCACTTCACCTGATCGACCTCTTGTCGCTAGGAATATCTACAAGAGTCCATGTCTTGTGCTGAACGAGCGACTTGATCTCGCTCTTCTTGGCACGCATCCAGTCTTTCTTGTGCTTGCTCCTTAGCTCTTGATCGTATGTCGACGCACTCTAGCCGTCATCATCTGCGCTAAGGCAGTATTGTGCGTCGTAGCCAGCTTCATAGTCATCGAGATTAAATACACCGCGCTGCAGGTTTGGAAACTCTTGCTAGTAGCGAGTAACCGCCTGTTTCTTGCGCACTGGACGCACATGTGGCTCTGGTTCACCGTCACGCCCCGGTGTACTCGATTGTCGCGTTGGGACGGATCCAGAAGGTCGTTCGGTCGGTCCCGTCTTGACATGGGTGACACTTGGACTTCCGGGTGTTGGGGTGTGAATTTCATCATCCATTGCTGCGTCTGTAGGCTCTTGTACATAATCTTCGTCGTCCAAAAGTCGATCACATCGGGTGTGATGTTTCTGCTTGCTTTTACTATCGCATGCTCGGCGGAAGTCGCGCTGCGAGATATCACCACATCCCCTGTGCTTGCATTTAGAAGTCGATAGGTCTTGTGCTGTTTAGAGTAGCCGAGTAGCAAACAGCGCACACCTGAGTCGTCTAACTTGGCTCTCTTTGCCTTGGCCACGTGCGCGTAGCATAGACTACCAAACAACCGCATAGAATCGATCCGTGGCTTGCGCTTGAACAAAATTTCGAACGGACTTGCCTTCGGACTTGACGCATGATATACTGGTTGAATTCCTAGGTTGTCGTGAGCGTTTAGAAGAAGTTACTTGTGGTCGAAGCAGTAAAACCAAAAGTGAATAGCATTGTGTGTTTACCTCATCCTACCGTTAGTCTCATTCTTGCTACCATTAGATCTTCTGCGCTTCGTCTCCAGTCGTCTCAGCTGCCCAATCATGATTCGCAGTTTCACCTGCAGACCGGTCAATTCTAATTGACCATCTCACGTCGTTGTCATGCCCCTGTCGCAAAAGTAGGGGACGTCACTATCTGGCAGGACAGTGCTGGCAAACCCTAGATACCAGGACCCGAAGGCTTTACTTTGTAGCTTGTCCCCACCGGAACCAGTGACCTCTGGGATAACGCTGCCACGCCTTCCCGACTGAGAAACTGGACGTTTTCAAATCACCATGCAACTTTTCTACCGTACTTGTACTAACTTCTAACGCAATAACACACCTGAATATAAATGAACTTTCCATGCAACTGCACAAGAAGCATCACCTACCACCAACACTCTCCCTTGATGCGCATGTTCTTCTTTGCTTGCGCCTAAGTTTCGAGATGAAGACCTTTGAGAAACTTCTCATGTTTGACACGCCCGAGCTCTTTCGTTAAGCCGTCTGCAACCATTTGATCCGTAGGTACATACTCGAGCTCAATGACATCTTCCACAACCTTTTTCGCGAAGAAAATGAAATTTGATGTCGATGTGTTTTTTTCTTGAGTGAAACACCGGGTTCTTTGACAGGGTAATGCAGCCTTGGTTATCTTCATAGATTGTCGTTCCCGCTTCTGGTACAATACCAATATTCGAAAGCAGCAAACGCAGCCATACCGCCTCTTGTGTCGCAGAGTACAACGCCATGTACTCTGCCTCGGTGCTTGACGTTGCCACCGTCGGCTGCCGTTTCGACTTCCATGAAACCACACTGTTGTTTATGAAGAATACGTAGCCCGTTGTCGAGCGACGCGAATCCAAATCACTCGCCCATGACACATCCGCGAAGCCTCGCGGTTCGTGCTTGTTGTTGCCATCGAACACGATGCTGAAGTCCGCGGTCATCTTCAGGTACTTTAGCACTCGCTTTGCTGCTGTCCAGAGCTGCTTTCCATTCTTCTTGCAATGCCTGGCTACTTCTCCAACCGCATGCATAATATCCGGGCGGGTGCACGTGAAGACGTACATCAAAGCACCTACCAGCTCGCGGTAAGGCCACTTGGGCACACAATTTTCATCCGTCGTGAGCTTTGAAAGCTTCTAACCTTCATTAGTCGGCGTGTGCACGTCCTTGCATTTGTCGATGCCATACTTCTCTGCAAGACGCTTGATGTATCCACGTTGATTCAACCGAATTGTCTTGCTGTTAATTTCACGCTTCAGTTCAATACCAAGGCAGTACTTTAGTTCACCGAGCTTCGTCCGTCCCTTGATGCTACAGTCTGTCTTGAGTTCACGCTTGATGTCGTCGATGTGTTTTTGCGTCCGCATGAAAACCATCAAGACATCAACGTGAATGATCATGAGACTAAATTCACCCTTCGATCGGCGTAGGTAAACACAAGGATCAGCTGCTGCCTTCTTGAAGCCTTGTCCTTCGAGGTGGTGGCTAAGACGATTGTTCCATTCGCGCGCTGCCTGCTTTGTGCCGTATAGTACTTTGTGCAACAGACACTATTCGCACGGTGTCGCTCATCCACAAATCCGTCCGGCTGGTGCATGTAGATCTCTTCCTTAACTTTACCGTAAAGGAAGGCAGTGTCAACATCGACATCTTTAATCTTCAAATTTTCTTCAGCCGCGAGCGATAACGCGATATTGATCGACTCTTTACGAGCCACGGGATCTAAAGTGTCGAAATAGTCCACGCCGGGACGCTGTGTGAATCCCTTAGCCACGAGTCGTGCCTTGAACTTTACAATCGCCCCGGATTGATCTCGCTTGATTCGAAAAATCCACTTCACCTGATCGACCTCTTGTCGCTAGGAATATCTACAAGAGTCCATATCTTGTGCTGAACGAGCGACTTGATCTCGCTCTTCTTGGCACGCATCCAGTCTTTCAAGTGCTTGCTTCTTAGCTCTTGATCGTATGTCGACGCACTCTAGCCGTCATCATCTGCGCTAAGGCAGTATTGTGCGTCGTAGCCATCTTCATAGTCATCGAGATTAAATACACCGCGCTGCAGGTTTGGAAACTCTTGTTCGTAGCGAGTAACCGCCTGTTTCTTTCGCACTGGACGCACATGTGGCTCCGGTTCACCGTCACGCCCCGGTGTACTCGATTGTCGCGTTGGGACGGATCCAGAAGGTCGTTCGGTCGGTCCCGTCTTGACATGGGTGACACTTGGACTTCCGGGTGTTGGGGTGTGAATTTCATCATCCATTGCTGCGTCTGTAGGCTCTTGTACATAATCTTCGTCATCCAAAAGTCGATCACATCGGGTGTGATGTTTCTGCTTGCTTTTACTATCGCATGCTCGGCGGAAGTCGCGCTGCGAGATATCACCACATCCCCTGTGCTTGCATTTAGAAGTCGATAGGTCTTGTGCTGTTTAGAGTAGCCGAGTAGCAAACAGCGCACACCTGAGTCGTCTAACTTGGCTCTCTTTGCCTTGGCCACGTGCGCGTAGCATAGACTACCAAACACCCGCATAGAATCGATCCGTGGCTTGCGCTTGAACAAAATTTCGAACGGACTTGCCTTCAGACTTGACGCATGATATACTGGTTGAATTCCTAGGTTGTTGTGAGCGTTTAGAAGAAGTTACTTGTGGTCGAAGCAGTAAAACCAAAAGTGAATAGCATTGTGTGTTTACCTCATCCTACCGTTAGTCTCATTCTTGCTACCATTAGATCTTCTGCGCTTCGTCTCCAGTCGTCTCAGCTGCCCAATCATGATTCGCAGTTTCACCTGCAGACCGGTCAATTCTAATTGACCATCTCACGTCGTTGTCATGCCCCTGTCGCAAAAGTAGGGGACGTCACTATCTGGCAGGACAGTGCTGGCAAACCCTAGATACCAGGACCCGAAGGCTTTACTTTGTAGCTTGTCCCCACCGGAACCAGTGACCTCTGGGATAAAGCTGCCACGCCTTCCCGACTGAGAAACTGGATGTTTTCAAATCACCATGCAACTTTTCTACCGTACTTGTACTAACTTCTAACGCAATAACACACCTGAATATAAATGAACTTTCCATGCAACTGCACAAGAAGCATCACCTACCACCAACACTCTCCCTTGATGCGCATGTTCTTCTTTGCTTGCGCCTAAGTTTCAAGATGAAGACCTTTGAGAAACTTCTCATGTTTGACACGCCCGAGCTCTTTCGTTAAGCCGTCTGCAACCATTTGATCCGTAGGTACATACTCGAGCTCAATGACATCTTCCACAACCTTTTTCGCGAAGAAAATGAAATTTGATGTCGATGTGTTTTTTTCTTGAGTGAAACACCGGGTTCTTTGACAGGGTAATGCAGCCTTGGTTATCTTCATAGATTGTCGTTCCCGCTTCTGGTACAATACCAATATTCGAAAGCAGCAAACGCAGCCATACCGCCTCTTGTGTCGCAGAGTACAACGCCATGTACTCTGCCTCGGTGCTTGACGTTGCCACCGTCGGCTGCCGTTTCGACTTCCATGAAACCACACTGTTGTTTATGAAGAATACGTAGCCCGTTGTCGAGCGACGCGAATCCAAATCACTCGCCCATGACACATCCGCGAAGCCTCGCGGTTCGTGCTTGTTGTTGCCATCGAACACGATGCTGAAGTCCGCGGTCATCTTCAGGTACTTTAGCACTCGCTTTGCTGCTGTCCAGAGCTGCTTTCCATTCTTCTTGCAATGCCTGGCTACTTCTCCAACCGCATGCATAATATCCGGGCGGGTGCACGTGAAGACGTACATCAAAGCACCTACCAGCTCGCGGTAAGGCCACTTGGGCACACAATTTTCATCCGTCGTGAGCTTTGAAAGCTTCTAACCTTCATTAGTCGGCGTGTGCACGTCCTTGCATTTGTCGATGCCATACTTCTCTGCAAGACGCTTGATGTATCCACGTTGATTCAACCGAATTGTCTTGCTGTTAATGTCACGCTTCAGTTCAATACCAAGGCAGTACTTTAGTTCACCGAGCTCCGTCCGTCCCTTGATGCTACAGTCCGTCTTGAGTTCACGCTTGATGTCGTCGATGTGTTTTTGCGTCCGCATGAAAATCATCAAGACATCAACGTGAATGATCATGAGACTAAATTCACCCTTCGATCGGCGTAGGTAAACACAAGGATCAGCTGCTGCCTTCTTGAAGCCTTGTCCTTCGAGGTGGTGGCTAAGACGATTGTTCCATTCGCGCGCTGCCTGCTTTGTGCCGTATAGTACTTTGTGCAAAAGGCACTTTTCGCACGGTGTCGCTCATCCACAAATCCGTCCGGCTGGTGCATGTAGATCTCTTCCTTAACTTTACCGTAAAGGAAGGCAGTGTCAACATCGACATCTTTAATCTTCAAATTTTCTTCAGCCGCGAGCGATAACGCGATATTGATCGACTCTTTACGAGCCACGGGATCTAAAGTGTCGAAATAGTCCACGCCGGGACGCTGTGTGAATCCCTTAGCCACGAGTCGTGCCTTGAACTTTACAATCGCCCCGGATTGATCTCGCTTGATTCGAAAAATCCACTTCACCTGATCGACCTCTTGTCGCTAGGAATATCTACAAGAGTCCATGTCTTGTGCTGAACGAGCGACTTGATCTCGCTCTTCTTGGCACGCATCCAGTCTTTCTTGTGCTTGCTCCTTAGCTCTTGATCGTATGTCGACGCACTCTAGCCGTCATCATCTGCGCTAAGGCAGTATTGTGCGTCGTAGCCATCTTCATAGTCATCGAGATTAAATACACCGCGCTGCAGGTTTGGAAACTCTTGCTCGTAGCGAGTAACCGCCTGTTTCTTGCGCACTGGACGCACATGTGGCTCCGGTTCACCGTCACGCCCCGGTGTACTCGATTGTCGCGTTGGGACGGATCCAGAAGGTCGTTCGGTCGGTCCCGTCTTGACATGGGTGACACTTGGACTTCCGGGTGTTGGGGTGTGAATTTCATCATCCATTGCTGCGTCTGTAGGCTCTTGTACATAATCTTCGTCATCCAAAAGTCGATCACATCGGGTGTGATGTTTCTGCTTGCTTTTACTATCGCATGCTCGGCGGAAGTCGCGCTGCGAGATATCACCACATCCCCTGTGCTTGCATTTAGAAGTCGATAGGTCTTGTGCTGTTTAGAGTAGCCGAGTAGCAAACAGCGCACACCTGAGTCGTCTAACTTGGCTCTCTTTGCCTTGGCCACGTGCGCGTAGCATAGACTACCAAACACCCGCATAGAATCGATCCGTGGCTTGCGCTTGAACAAAACTTCGAACGGACTTGCCTTCAGACTTGACGCATGATATACTGGTTGAATTCCTAGGTTGTCGTGAGCGTTTAGAAGAAGTTACTTGTGGTCGAAGCAGTAAAACCAAAAGTGAATAGCATTGTGTGTTTACCTCATCCTACCGTTAGTCTCATTCTTGCTACCATTAGATCTTCTGCGCTTCGTCTCCAGTCGTCTCAGCTGCCCAATCACGATTCGCAGTTTCACCTGCAGACCGGTCAATTCTAATTGACCATCTCACGTCGTTGTCATGCCCCTGTCGCAAAAGTAGGGGACGTCACTATCTGGCAGGACAGTGCTGGCAAACCCTAGATACCAGGACCCGAAGGCTTTACTTTGTAGCTTGTCCCCACCGGAACCAGTGACCTCTGGGATAACGCTGCCACGCCTTCCCGACTGAGAAACTGGATGTTTTCAAATCACCATGCAACTTTTCTACCGTACTTGTACTAACTTCTAACGCAATAACACACCTGAATATAAATGAACTTTCCATGCAACTGCACAAGAAGCATCACCTACCACCAACACTCTCCCTTGATGCGCATGTGCTTCTTTGCTTGCGCCTAAGTTTCGAGATGAAGACCTTTGAGAAACTTCTCATGTTTGACACGCCCGAGCTCTTTCGTTAAGCCGTCTGCAACCATTTGATCCGTAGGTACATACTCGAGCTCAATGACATCTTCCACAACCTTTTTCGCGAAGAAAATGAAATTTGATGTCGATGTGTTTTTTCTTGAGTGAAACACCGGGTTCTTTGACAGGGTAATGCAGCCTTGGTTATCTTCATAGGTTGTCGTTCCCGCTTCTGGTACGTGTTCGTGTTCATAAATGCCTCAAATCTCTAATACCAATATTCGAAAGCAGCAAACGCAGCCATACCGCCTCTTGTGTCGCAGAGTACAACGCCATGTACTCTGCCTCGGTGCTTGACGTTGCCACCGTCGGCTGCCGTTTCGACTTCCATGAAACCACACTGTTGTTTATGAAGAATACGTAGCCCGTTGTCGAGCGACGCGAATCCAAATCACTCGCCCATGACGCATCCACGAAGCCTAGCGGTTCGTGCTTGTTGTTGCCATCGAACACGATGCTGAAGTCCGCGGTCATCTTCAGGTACTTTAGCACTCACTTTGCTGCTGTCCAGAGCTGCTTTCCATTCTTCTTGCAATGCCTGGCTACTTCTCCAACCGCATGCATAATATCCGGGCGGGTGCACGTGAAGACGTACATCAAAGCACCTACCAGCCCGCGGTAAGGCCACTTGGGCACACAATTTTCATCCGTCGTGAGCTTTGAAAGCTTCTAACCTTCATTAGTCGGCGTGTGCAAGTCCTTGCATTTGTCGATGCCATACTTCTCTGCAAGACGCTTGATGTATCCACGTTGATTCAACCGAATTATCTTGCTGTTAATTTCACGCTTCAGTTCAATACCAAGGCAGTACTTTAGTTCACCGAGCTCCGTCCGTCCCTTGATGCTACAGTCCGTCTTGAGTTCACGCTTGATGTCGTCGATGTGTTTTTGCGTCCGCGCGAAAATCATCAAGTGGATCCCCATGATCGTGTGGAGAGCGTCTTTCCTCCTCCTCCACCTCCATTAGAGGACTCTCGCGGTGGACAGAGCTATCTAGTTGAGCAGCTGTTGAACCACCGCGACGTGAACGGACGTCGGACGAGTTATCTCGTCCGGTGGCGCGGCTATCCCCCGTCCTGGGATTCTTGGGAGCCCCGCTCCCAACTGATGATCGACGTACTGGGTCTGGTTGAGCAGTACGACGCGGCACATCCTGTGCCGCAGAAGGACCGCCGGAGAAAGTCTTCCCGGCACGGTTGTAAAGGGATTTCAGGTTGTCAATCCCTTCGTACATCTCAGTAGAGATACGTACGCGCCACCACGGGCTGGTAAGGAGGTAAGCCTTCTTAGGTGCTCGTGCAGAGTTGTTCACACAACACGGGCACGAGTCTCCCCAAGAGAGGCAGGGTAGCCCTTTCTACCTTGACAGACGATGCAGCTTGTAGCGAGCACCTGTCGGGGTTCCGCTTTTCAAACTTATCACGAGCTTTGATAAGTTTGTCGTTCCAAGCGTCACGACCTACATCCTCAAGGTTATGGATGTAGGCGTTCCACGCCTGAAGCAGTGAGGGACCATCACGTTTGTGATTCCCACTGTACCATCGATTTCTAAAGAAAGCATCGATGAAGAATTCATTCTCAGCGCGATAGTTTTTCGCGCTGGGGTCAAGGTGATGGATCCTTGACGAATCGAACAATCGTGTTCGATAACGATCACTCGTCGTCGCCGACAAGTGATCCATGACGGATTTTGGAGGCATCCATGCCTTCTCCTCGGGAGCGAGACGCAACACATTGCGGTCCCGCTCTTCCTGCAACGTGCCGACAGAAGTACTGGCACCTCGCTGTGAAGTGGTGTCCATAGGAGAACCGACACCACTATTAGCGCCCGAGTCTCGCGACCTCGAGCGCCTTTGCTTCGGCGATGGTTCATCTGATTCATCAGATGAACCAAAGATGCTGCGACGCAAAGCATCGTCCATGCCACGCTTGGCAGGCGGCTTGGATTCAATCGCCGTCGATACGGATCCGTCTTCCGTATCAGGAGAGTACGAGACACCGAGCTCGTACTCTGTGAAGACATGAGTGTCTTCATGACCAGCGCCTGCATCACCAAGTGACACAGGCTGGGTCACTTCAGCAACCGATGAGACATCAGTTGCTGTGGTTTCTGCTTCGGCGTCCGCACAGAGACGTGCGGACGCGCTCTCGGCGGCCTTGCTCGCGCACCGCATGGGCTTGTTAACCATGCGATGAAATGTCGGGAAGTGGACTCGGACCAACAAGTGCAAACCCTGTCCCAAATGATTTGGGACGAGTATCCATTTAGTCAATCAGTCACTAAAGTGACTGATGGTTAAGGGGGGGGTGATGTAACGGGGTGAATCGTTACATAACAGTTTATAAGAAATCGTTAATAGAATATAACTATAAGGGTTATATTCTCAGAATATTGTCATAAGGACAAATATTCTGTAGCACTTACGAGTAGTTCCTAATTGGTTGAAATAGGCCATTATATCAACCAACGAAGACGCGCCACGACAGACGCACGCAATGAGTGGTGAGCAGATAGTTGATTTACACATTTGTATTTAGACATAGTTAGATGAAGATAAATAGTGATTTATTGCAGACATTAACTATTATAAATACAGTTCTACTTTTTACTTTAACCAAGTACTCTCGCTTCTTCTTACCGTCTTCCTCTGCACGTACGAGTGTACGTGAAGTTACGAGGCACCGTCTTATTCTGTCATCAGAATAAGTAGCTTGTACTGTCACCAGTACAAGCTTCAGGGTGCCCCGTCACATTATCTACACTGCTAAATTCTAAATAGACACAGTTGGATGAGAGCTGTTAACAGCGATCAGAACTTAATCCATCAATGAAAGAAGAGCCTGTAACGGGGTAGCCCATTACATGATAATGACATTAAACGGTGTCAATAGGGATATTGTAACGGGGCACCCTGAAGCTTGTACTGGTGACAGTACAAGCTACTTATTCTGATGACAGAATAAGGCGGTGCCTCGTAACTTCACGTACACTCGTACGTGCAGAGGAAGACGGTAAGAAGAAGCGAGTACTTGGTTAAAGTAAAAAGTAGAACTGTATTTATAATAGTTAATGTCTGCAATAAATCACTATTTATCTTCATCTAACTATGTCTAAATACAAATGTGTAAATCAACTATCTGCTCACCACTCATTGCGTGCGTCTGTCGTGGCGCGTCTTCGTTGGTTGATATAATGGCCTATTTCAACCAATTAGGAACTACTCGTAAGTGCTACAGAATATTTGTCCTTATGACAATATTCTGAGAATAAAACTCTTATAGTTATATTCTATTAACAATTTCTTATAAATTGTTATGTAACGATTCACCCCGTTACATCACCCCCCCTTAACCATCAGTCACTTTAGTTACTGATTGACTAAATGGATACTCGTCCCAAATCATTTGGGACAGGGTTTGCACTTGTTGGTCCGAGTCCACTTCCCGACATTTCATCGCATGGTTAACAAGCCCATGCGGTGCGCGAGCAAGGCCGCCGAGAGCGCGTCCGCACGTCTCTGTGCGGACGCCGAAGCAGAAACCACAGCAACTGATGTCTCATCGGTTGCTGAAGCGACCCAGCCTGTGTCACTTGGTGATGCAGGCGCTGGTCATGAAGACACTCATGTCTTCACAGAGTACGAGCTCGGTGTCTCGTACTCTCCTGATACGGATGACGGATCCGTATCGACGGCGATTGAATCTAAGCCGCCTGCCAAGCGTGGCATGGACGATGCTTTGCGTCGCAGCATCTTTGGTTCATCTGATGAATCAGATGAACCATCGCCGAAGCAAAGGCGCTCGAGGTCGCGAGACTCGGGCGCTAATAGTGGTGTCGGTTCTCCTATGGACACCACTTCACAGCGAGGTGCCAGTACTTCTGTCGGCACGTTGCAGGAAGAGCGGGACCGCAATGTGTTGCGTCTCGCTCCCGAGGAGAAGGCATGGATGCCTCCAAAATCCGTCATGGATCACTTGTCGGCGACGACGAGTGATCGTTATCGAACACGATTGTTCGATTCGTCAAGGATCCATCACCTTGACCCCAGCGCGAAAAACTATCGCGCTGAGAATGAATTCTTCATCGATGCTTTCTTTAGAAATCGATGGTACAGTGGGAATCACAAACGTGATGGTCCCTCACTGCTTCAGGCGTGGAACGCCTACATCCATAACCTTGAGGATGTAGGTCGTGACGCTTGGAACGACAAACTTATCAAAGCTCGTGATAAGTTTGAAAAGCGAACCCCGACAGGTGCTCGCTACAAGCTGCATCGTCTGTCAAGGTAGAAAGGGTTACCCTGCCTCTCATGGGGAGACTCGTGCCCATGTTGTGTGAACTACTCTGCACGAGAACCTAAGGGGGCTTACCTCCTTACCAGCCCGTGGTGGCGCGTACGTATCTCTACTGAGATGTACGAAGGGATTGACAACCTGAAATCCCTTTACAACCGTGCCGGGAAGACTTTCTCCGGCGGTCCTTCTGCGGCACAGGATGTGCCGCGTCGTACTGCTCAACCAGACCCAGTACGTCGATCATCAGTTGGGAGCGGGGCTCCCAAGAATCCCAGGACGGGGGATAGCTGCGCCACCGGACGAGATAACTCGTCCGACGTCCGTTCACGTCGCGGTGGTTCAACAGCTGCTCAACTAGATAGCGCTGGCCACAGCGAGAGTCCTCTAATGGAGGTGGAGGAGGAGGAAAGACGCTCTCCACACGATCATGGGGATCCATGTGTTCCCGAGAGCTTCTTTGATCGCGTAACGCAAGGGTTACGCGACGATCTCGAACATGAGCGGAATAGGCGTCTCCAAATGGCGGACACTGCCTCGAAGCATCGAGCTGAGTTTGCCTTTGCTCAGCTTGAGAACGAGAGATCTCTGTCATCTCTTCGTGACGAGCTAAGGGTAGCTCGTGGGATTGCTGATCGGTCTCGGGATGAGATAGCTGCTCTTCAGACCCTTGTTGATGCCCACCATCGGGAGCACAAGGCTCTCTGCGAGATGCTTGAGCGCAAGGGCGTTCTTCATCGGAAGAAGCAGCGTACTGATGGTACGGCTTAAGCCGACCAACGTAAAACGTGGGATGCGTTCGCATCTTACGTGGTAACTCGATCGTGTATGCATTGCCTAGGCGGTGCAATACACGAAATGGGCCGATGTACTTGGGTAGTAGTTTACTGCTACCCAAGTTAGTCACTACATGCTTTGGTAGATTAACCGTAGACAGTAGGACTAAGTCACCTTTATTAACGAAATGGTCAATTTAGGATTTTAGAAGTAGATAATCTTGTAGTAGTTCCAACTAATAGTCACATTCGTGTACTAATTACGGCCTCAGATGTTTTACATTCTTGGGCTATTCCTTCCTTAGGTATTAAATTAGATGCATGTCCAGGTCGTTTAAATCAAACCTCAATGTTTATTAAAAGAAAAGGTGTTTTTATGGACAATGTAGTGAAATTTGTGGAGTAAATCATGGTTTTATGCCTATTGTAGTAGAAGCAGTATCATTAGAAGATTATTTAACTTGGTTAAAAAATAAAATTAATTTTAATTTAGATATTTAAATATAAAACAATTTTTTATGGTATTTAAAACAATAAGTATAATTTTATTAATAATAATATTATTTACAGATATCAAACATATAATTACAAAAATTAAACAATTTTTTAATAAATAAAAAATTTATTTTTATTAAAAAACCAACGTTTTTTTAATCTAAAATATAAAATTTTGCAATGGGCCGATGTACTTGGGTAGTAGTTTACTGCTACCCAAGTTAGTCACTACATGCTTTGGTAGATTAACCGTAGACAGTAGGACTAAGTCACCTTTATTAAATAAAAGAGTGTTTGCCCTTCCATTCTTTTCAGCGTTTTGCTTTTGCTTATCCACCGCTTCGGCGATGGAGTCTTGCACAAAACGGACTACCGTTTCACGAGCCAGTATGAACTCATCTGATGACTCGTTAGCTTCAGTGCGCTGTGAGCGCACTGCAGCAACATCAACCTTTTCTTCAGTGAGGGCTTCCGCACTCTCACTGGGATCATCTTCTTCAGTGAGGGCTTCCGCACTCTCACTGGCATCATCTTCTTCAATATCGATAACATCGATATCAATATCGATAACATCGATATCGGCATCAAACGCAATGACCTCTTCGTCAGAGCGTGATGAGCGTGAACCAAATCGGTTTTTGCTCGCGCGAGTCCCTCCCCCCCTTAAACCAGAGTTACACTCGAGTAAGGTGGGTACACGCGGATGGTGTGAGCCATTCACGTAAAACGGTGTATGTGTCGTGGACGCATGCACCGAGTTGTTGATGGCAAACTCTACCATTGGCAAAAACTCACTCCAACTCTTAAAGGAGTGTACGTATCCTCGAAGTATCTCTTCAAGGACACGATTGGCACGTTCCGTCTGACCATCTGACTCTGGATGATCAGATGTCGACATCTTCAAGCGCGTTCCGAGTGATTTGAACACGGAACGCCAGAAATCAGCAGTGGATCGTGGATCTCTGTCTGATACGAGTTCACGGGGCAACCCATGAAGTCGGAAGATGGTGTCAATAAAGACACAAGCACAGCCACTTGCCGTGATTGTCTCTGGTACAGCCACAAGGTGTACCATTTTGCTGAATCTGTCAACAAATACGAGAATACCCGTATTCCCGCGTGCGTCTTTGGGTAACCCGAAGACGAAATCCATTGAGATGGATTCCCAGCACTCAGCCGGAACCGGTAGAGGCTGTAAAGGTGCACGCAGTGAAGGACTTGACTTCACTCGTTGACAGACTTCGCATGCGCGAACATACTTTCGCACAAACTGATACTGGCGGGGCCAGTAAAAGTCTCGACTCACCGTGAAATATGTCTTCTCCCGGCCACGATGTCCTCCTATAGGAGCATCGTGATGCTCGAACATGATCCGCAAACGCAGATCAGTATCATCTGGAATGACAACACGTGGTGTGTCACCAGAAACGGCTGTATAATACAGTAAACCGTTACGAGTAGTGTATCGATCTGATGCAGATCGATACGCAGGCGACAATCGTTTCAAAGATTCTCGGGATGGTTGGGAGAGATGTGTCAACAACTTCACAATCTCACCATCTTGGGCGTATGCCCGCCTCACATCATCATACAACGTTGTAGATGGGACTGAGGACGTCATAACCGCAACAGTGACTGTCTCACTGTTGGGTTTCGCCACTGTTTCAAAGTCGGGACGACGTGAGAGTGCATCAGCGACGACATTGAGTCGTCCTGGTTTGTACTCGACCGTAAAGTTGTATTCCGCAAAGAATGACAACCACCGCGCCATTCGTTGTGAAAGGTGCGGGCTGTTCACTGCCGTGCGTAATGACGCATGGTCAGTGTAAACAATGAAGGGTCTATCTCCTAATAGATAGACTCTGAACTTCGCGAGTGCATACTTCATGGCAAGGAGTTCCTTGTCATGCACTGGATAGTTCCGCTCAGCTGGTTGCAGCTGACGCGACTGATAGCAGACGACGCGTTCAACGCCTTCAAGGTCGTACTGCATTAATGCACAGCCGATTGCGAAATCGCTGGCATCACAGACCACATGAAATGGCCTGTCCTGATCGGCTATTGCTAGGACTGGGGATTGTATCAAGCTCTGCTTGATACCATCAAAGGAGCGCTGACATTCAGCGTTCCATAACCACCTCTCGTTCTTTTTCAACAAACGAGAGAGGTGCACAGTCATTTCGGCGTAATTGCGTGAATACTTATGCAAATACGCCGCTAGCCCAAGGAATTTTCGAAGACCTTTGACATCGACCGGCACAGGCCAGTCGGTGATCGCCTTGATCTTTTCGGGATCAGGACGTACACCGTTCTTACCAACGATGCACCCAAGAAGTGGTATTTCGCTTGCTGCAAATATACACTTCTTGAGGTTTGCATACAATTGATCATTCGCATGATTGTAAGAACCTGTCGGACGTGGTACCTGTGAACCTCAACGTCCAACTTTCCATCCGTAGCTCGACTATGGATGAGTACGTCATCGAAATAACTCGGCGCGAATTCTCGTACTGGTCTCAACAGATGTGTATACACATCTGTTGAACGTGGCAGGGGCATTACTGAGCCCTTGTGGCATTACTAGCCATTCCCAGAGCATGCCGCTAGGCGTGCTAACTGCGGTATAGGGTATATCCCGTTCTCGCATAAGGATCTGATAGAAACCATCCATCAAATCCATGGACGAAAAGATGGTACTCTTTGACATACCATCAATGATTACGTCCTTCCTCGGTATCGGCGTCTGATCCGGTACCGTTGCAGCGTTCAATTTGTTGAACGCGTGCACCATCCGCCACCCTCCTGTTGCTTTTCGCACACAGAAGGTCGGAGAGCTATGTGGGGAAGTTGATTCCCTCACATGGCCCGCAGCTAAACGATCGGCAAAGAACTTGTCGATCGCAAGTACTTGTTCACGAGGCAGTGGCCACTGCTTCATGACACAGTACTTCGAGCCTGGTTTAAGCTCGACCTCGTGTCGAATACCTTTATCCTTCGGTAATTCGCACGGGACAGTTTCAGGGAATACATCCTTGAATTCAACCAAATCTTCGTAGAGAGGATTTGTCTTGAGCGATTCCCACGATTGGGAGTCATATCGCTCAATTCGTGTCTTTTCATCTAGGACACTCTCGTCCATAGATGAACTACTGAGAACTCTCTCGCTCTCAGTAAACACGGTTGCTGACCTTATGTCGGTTACACACTCGTCGTCAGCGACGAGTACGCAGATCTGCTTGACTTTGCCACTACGCAGATCACGCAATAACCTTTTATGTTCGAGCGTTGGCAACTGAGTGATCTCCGAAGTTAACTTCGGAGGCGCAATCAGATCAAGTGTATAAGCGCCTACACTTGATCCGTTATTGACTATGACATTCAACGTATCTGTCATTTCCTGGGGACTTATTCCCTCAGGCTTCGAAGGACTTATTCCTTCGGCTTCCCGGGGACTTATTCCCGCGGGTTTCGGGGAACTTATTTCCGCCGTATTTTTAATCTTGGGACTTATTCCCTTTACTTCCTCTAGATGGGGTTGCGCAACCACAGCGAGATCCTCTACGAAAGACTCTCCAGTCGATCTAGGATTATCGTTTCGCTTAACCTGAGCGATCGATCGTTTCTCTTCTAGATGTTCCCCGCTAGGGATACATCTTTGTCCCAGTCCACCCAACTTATTCGAGTGGTGGACCTTTGGCGCAGCCTGTGTTTCCTCACAGCCGCCGGAACTTTGCTCCGAAGTGTAACCGTTTGGTACACTAAGGTTTTGTGCAGTCGTACTAACGACCGTACCACAAGTGAGGCCATCGCACTCACTCGTAGTACATCCACACGCTTGTGGACGCTTCAAAACGTTCATCAGATGGCCATCTGATGAACAAGCGGCAGGCATCGTTACTGTCCGATGTTGCCAGTTTACCCGTGGTTCGTACCTTCTGAGCCACGGTATTCCAAAAAATAACATCAAATTTGTCATCCAAATCCAATACGATAAAGTCATCGTCATATTGGGTATCTTTTAGCGTATAGTGGATCTTCACTATACGCTTCATGACGGTTACGGATGCGCCTGTCGCAAGACGTACCGTCATCCTCGTAGGAGGTGTGTCACATTCACTGAACTTAAAGTGACCATCTTCTAGCGATTGGCGTCGCACAAAATTGTTGGACGCTCCACAATCGACTAGAGCTCGAAGGGACAATTTATTTGTCTCTTCGAGTTTCAAGGTAATGAGTGAGACCTCATTACCTAGAGCAGCAACGCACAACGTTTGTGTGTTGGGAGCATCCTTCATCAAGAGGCCTACAAATTCTCTTGACGTTGCTGGATCAGTAGGTTGCTCCGCACCTACTGATCCTGTCCGTTTTTTGACGGTCCATCCCGTTGTTGCGTCTTTGCACCAACTGCGGACCCTCGTCCCTGCCCCTTTCTCATGGGTGGACGGTCACTACGCCCAGTGTCGCGAGACACTGGACGAGGGGCACTACACTCGTAAGCGTAGTGTCCTGTCTTTTGACATCTGTTGCATCTCTGCAACCTCTTGTAGCCTGTAGAGCGAGACTTCTCGCTCTCTACATAACAGAGTTCCATCGGCTCTGGACCTCCGTTGTCATATCGTCTCGGTTGACGATATGATGTCGAGCTGGCGCGAGCCTGTCTCAGACTGAAGTCTTCCTGTTCCGCAATGGAAATGGCTTGCTCTAGTGAATCTAGTTCAAGCCGGAACAGGTGAGTCTTGACGGGACCATCCGCAAGACCCTGCATGAACACCGAAACCAACGTGTGTTCATCCACCGGATTGGAACTTATACAACTCGTGAGATGTCGTATATGTTGAGCGTAAGCGTGCACATCACGCTTACCCTGCTTGAGCTTCAAGAGTTCGGTTCGAGATCTGAGCTCAGCCCTAGGCGGTTCAAACGTTTGTCTGAGCCGCGACTTGAAGACTTCCAACGACCCGAACGCATATGGGTCGTGCAACTTAAGCCCCAGTGCCCAAGTCTTGGCACGTCCTGCCAGATTTGACTGGGCAAATGCAACTTGCAAACCCCGTCGTCGATGCGACGCGCCCTTATGGCGTCATCCAATTCGACGAACCATCTCAAGAGGGAGTCTTCTTCGACCCCCCTATACTTGGAGATGTCAATCTTCAAGGTTTCGGGTCGACGCGAGTGCATCGACCCACCAGCAGCAGCCTGCTGCTGTCTCAACAGTTCAAACTGTTGAGCACCCTGTTCTCTTAACAACTCTGCTTGTTGAGAACCTTATTGGTGAAGCAAGGCTACTTTCTCGCGTTCTGCTTCAAGTTCATTTTGAATGAAGTTGGCGATAGTAGCGTGTTGGGCATCTCTATTGAGAGCCTCTAGCATGACGCTAACAGCATGGATGCCCATGGTTGAACCCATTCGTTCAACCGCATCCCATTCGACATCGCCCAAATGGGAGTAGCCGTCACGCGTAGCGTGAAAGCTTTGGTCATCTTCATCATCCAACATATTCATATTGGATGTGAACGTGGTCCTTGGACGGACTACGAAGTGCTACCAGGTGTAACGGGGCACCCTGAAGCTTGTACTGGTGACAGTACAAGCTACTTATTCTGATAACAGAATAAGGCGGTGCCTCGTAACTTCACGTACACTCGTACGTGCAGAGGAAGACGGTAAGAAGAAGAGAGTACTTGGTTAAAGTAAAAAGTAGAACTGTATTTATAATAGTTAATGTCTGCAATAAATCACTATTTATCTTCATCTAACTATGTCTAAATACAAATGTGTAAATCAACTATCTGCTCACCACTCATTGCGTGCGTCTGTCGTGGCGCGTCTTCGTTGGTTGATATAATGGCCTATTTCAACCAATTAGGAACTACTCGTAAGTGCTACAGAATATTTTTCCTTATGACAATATTCTGAGAATATAACTCTTATAGTTATATTTTATTAACAATTTCTTATAAATTGTAATGTAACGATTCACCCCGTTACAGATATTGTCTAGCATGACAATATCCTACCAATATTATTCGAGATGGATAGTAGTGAAGGAGTTTAATCCTTCTTTAATGATATTCATGCGCTGATGAAAGATTGGTTGATCAAAGGCATGTCAACCATAGATTGCCACCAATCGCTAGTGGACGCGCGCAATAAGTGGTGAATTGGTAGTCGTCATACGACGTAGTTTAAATAGTCAGATAAAGATTAAAGTTATTTTGACGTACTTTAGATAGTTAGATAAAGATTAAAGTTATTTTGACGTAGTTTAGATAGTTAGATAAAGATTAAAGTTATGTTGATAGCTTAACTATATTAAATACAGTTCTCTTTTAATCTTTACTTGACCGAGTCGTTCAAGTAGATCAGCTTCCTCTGCACGTACTTGTGTACGTGAAGTTTCGTGGCACCCAAACGAAGGGTGCCCGTTACACCTGGTAGCACTTCGTAGTCCGTCCAACGACTACTGTTCATTTAAACGTAGAAGACAACAGCTTTCACGTCACACGTGAGGCTACTCTCATCTGAGTGACTCAGAATGGGAGGTAGTCGGCCGCATGAGTGTGCTCACGTGCGAAGCCGCCATCAGTGGCATGTTGGAGTCTCTAAGCAGATACCAGCAACATGCCGCTATCAACAAGTTCCTACAAGGGGAACTTGCCGTCGAAAGACAGAAGATAGCCTTGCCACAACAGCAAGGCTTTCATCAGTCGATGGGCGGGCCGACGCCCGCGCGTCAACCCAAAACCTTGAAAATTGATATCTCAAGAAACAAGGGAACCGATGAAGGGTACTTTTTAAAATGGTTCGTCGAGTCAGACGACGCCAACAGGGCCCGTCACACCGATGATGACGAGATGCAAGTTACCTTTACCCTGTCAAATTTGACGGGACGAGCAAAGACTTGGGCCTTAGGGCTCAAGTTTCACCACCCAAACGTGTTTAAGGCGTTAACGATTTGTAAGTATTGGCTCAAAGAGACGTTTGAGCCGCCGAGAGCCAAGTTCAGAACACGCTCTGCACTCTTAAGGCTAAAACAAGGTAAGCGTGATGTGTTTTGGTGGTAGGTGATGCTTCTTGTGCAGTTGCATGGAAAGTTCATTTATCTTCAGGAGTTTTATTAGCGTTAGAAGTTAGTACAAGTACGGTAGAAAAGTTGCATGGTGATTTGAAAACGTCCAGTTTCTCAGTCGGGAAGGCGTGGCAGCGTTATCCCAGAGGTCACTGATTCCGGTGGGGACAAGCTACGAAGTGAAGCCTTCGGGTCCTGGTATCTAGGGTTTGCCAGCACTGTCCTGCCAGATAGTGACGTCCCCTACTTTTGCGACAGGGGCATGACAACGACGTGTGATTGGTCAATTAGAATTGACCGGTCTGCAGGTGAAACTGCGAATCGTGATTGGGCAGCTGAGACGACTGGAGACGAAGCGCAGAAGATCTAATGGTAGCAAGAATGAGACTAACGGTAGGATGAGGTAAACACACAATGCTATTCACTTTTGGTTTTACTGCTTCGACCACAAGCAACTTCTTCTAAACGCTCACGACAACCTAGGAATTCAACCAGTATATCATGCGTCAAGTCTGAAGGCAAGTCCGTTCGAAATTTTGTTCAAGCGCAAGCCACAGATCGATTCTATGCGGGTGTTTGGTAGTCTATGCTACGCGCACGTGGCCAAGGCAAAGAGAGCCAAGTTAGACGACTCAGGTGTGCTCTGTTTGCTACTCGGCTACTCTAAACAGCACAAGACCTATCGACTTCTAAATGCAAGCACAGGGGATGTGGTGATATCTCGCAGCGCGACTTCCGCCGAGCATGCGATAGTAAAAGCAAGCAGAAACATCACACCCGATGTGATCGACTTTTGGATGACGAAGATTATGTACAAGAGCCTACAGACGCAGCAATGGATGATGAAATTCACACCCCAACACCCGGAAGTCCAAGTGTCACCCATGTCAACACGGGACCGACCGAACGACCTTCTGGATCCGTCCCAACGCGACAATCGAGTGCACCGGGGCGTGACGGTGAAACAGAGCCACATGTGCGTCCAGTGCGCAAGAAACAGGCGGTTACTCGCTACGAGCAAGAGTTTCCAAACCTGCAGCGCGGTGTATTTAATCTCGATGACTATGAAGATGGCTACGACGCACAATACTGCCTTAGCGCAGATGATGACGGCTAGAGTGCGTCGACATACGATCAAGAGCTAAGGAGCAAGCACAAGAAAGACTGGATGCGTGCCAAGAAGAGCGAGATCAAGTCGCTCGTTCAGCACAAGACATGGACTCTTGTAGATATTCCTAGCGACAAGAGGTCGATCAGGTGAAGTGGATTTTTCGAATCAAGCGAGAGCAATCCGGGGCGATTGTAAAGTTCAAGGCACGACTCGTGGCTAAGGGATTCACACAGCGTCCCGGCGTGGACTATTTCGACACTTTAGATCCCGTGGCTCGTAAAGAGTCGATCAATATCGCGTTATCGCTCGCGGCTGAAGAAAATTTGAAGATTAAAGATGTCGATGTTGACACTGCCTTCCTTTACGGTAAAGTTAAGGAAGAGATCTACATGCACCAGCCGGACGGATTTGTGGATGAGCGACACCGTGCGAAAAGTGCCTTTTGCACAAAGTACTATACGGCACAAAGCAGGCAGCGCGCGAATGGAACAATCGTCTTAGCCACCACCTCGAAGGACAAGGCTTCAAGAAGGCAGCAGCTGATCCTTGTGTTTACCTACGCCGATCGAAGGGTGAATTTAGTCTCATGATCATTCACGTTGATGTCTTGATGATTTTCGCGCGGACGCAAAAACACATCGACGACATCAAGCGTGAACTCAAGACGGACTGTAGCATCAAGGGACGGACGAAGCTCGGTGAACTAAAGTACTGCCTTGGTATTGAACTGAAGCGTGAAATTAACAGCAAGACAATTCGGTTGAATCAACGTGGATACATCAAGCGTCTTGCAGAGAAGTATGGCATCGACAAATGCAAGGACGTGCACACGCCGACTAATGAGGGTTAGAAGCTTTCAAAGCTCACGACGGATGAAAATTGTGTGCCCAAGTGGCCTTACCGCGAGCTGGTAGGTGCTTTGATGTACGTCTTCACGTGCACCCGCCCGGATATTATGCATGCGGTTGGAGAAGTAGCCAGGCATTGCAAGAAGAATGGAAAGCAGCTCTGGACAGCAGCAAAGTGAGTGCTAAAGTACCTGAAGATGACCGCGGACTTCAGCATCGTGTTCGATGGCAACAACAAGCACGAACCGCTAGGCTTCGCGGATGTGTCATGGGCGAGTGATTTGGATTCGCGTCGCTCAACAACGGGCTACGTATTCTTCATAAACAACAGTGTGGTTTCACGGAAGTCGAAGCGGCAGCCGACGGTGGCAACGTCAAGCACCGAGGCAGAGTACATGGCGTTGTACTCTGCGACACAAGAGGCGGTATGGCTGCATTTGCTGCTTTCGAATAGGGGTATTGTACCAGAAGCGGGAACGACAATCTATGAAGATAACCAAGGCTGCATTACCCTGTCAAAGAACCCGGTGTTTCACTCAAGAAAAAAACACATCGACATCAAATTTCATTTTCTTCGCGAAAAAGGTTGTGGAAGATGTCATTGAGCTCGAGTATGTACCTACGGATCAAATGGTTGCAGACGGCTTAACGAAAGAGCTCGGGCGTGTCAAACATGAGAAGTTTCTCAAAGGTCTTCATCTCGAAACTTAGGCGCAAGCAAAGAAGCACATGCGCATCAAGGGAGAGTGTTGGTGGTAGGTGATGCTTCTTGTGCAGTTGCATGGAAAGTTCATTTATATTCAGGTGTGTCATTGCGTTAGAAGTTAGTACAAGTACGGTAGAAAAGTTGCATGGTGATTTGAAAACGTCCAGTTTCTCAGTCGGGAAGGCGTGGCAGCGTTATCCCAGAGGTCACTGGTTCCGGTGGGGACAAGCTACAAAGTAAAGCCTTCGGGTCCTGGTATCTAGGGTTTGCCAGCACTGTCCTGCCAGATAGTGACGTCCCCTACTTTTGCGACAAGGGCATGACAACGACGTGAGATGGTCAATTAGAATTGACCGGTCTGCAGGTGAAACTGCGAATCATGATTGGGCAGCTGAGACGACTGGAGACGAAGCGCAGAAGATCTAATGGTAGCAAGAATGAGACTAACGGTAGGATGAGGTAAACACACAATGCTATTCACTTTTGGTTTTACTGCTTCAACCACAAGTAACTTCTTCTAAACGCTCACGACAACCTAGGAATTCAACCAGTATATCATGCGTCAAGTCTGAAGGCAAGTCCGTTCGAAATTTTGTTCAAGCGCAAGCCACGGATCGATTCTATGCGGTTGTTTGGTAGTCTATGCTACGCGCACGTGGCCAAGGCAAAGAGAGCCAAGTTAGACGACTCAGGTGTGCGCTGTTTGCTACTCGGCTACTCTAAACAGCACAAGACCTATCGACTTCTAAATGCAAGCACAGGGGATGTGGTGATATCTCGCAGCGCGACTTCCGCCGAGCATGCGATAGTAAAAGCAAGCAGAAACATCACACCCGATGTGATCGACTTTTGGATGACGAAGATTATGTACAAGAGCCTACAGACGCAGCAATGGATGATGAAATTCACACCCCAACACCCGGAAGTCCAAGTGTCACCCATGTCAAGACGGGACCGACCGAACGACCTTCTGGATCCGTCCCAACGCGACAATCGAGTACACCGGGGCGTGACGGTGAACCAGAGCCACATGTGCGTCCAGTGCGAAAGAAACAGGCGGTTACTCGCTACGAGCAAGAGTTTCCAAACTTGCAGCGCGGTGTATTTAATCTCGACGACTATGAAGATGGCTACGACGCACAATACTGCCTTAGCGCAGATGATGACGGCTAGAGTGCGTCGACATACGATCAAGAGCTAAGAAGCAAGCACTTGAAAGACTGGATGCGTGCCAAGAAGAGCGAGATCAAGTCGCTCGTTCAGCACAAGACATGGACTCTTGTAGATATTCCTAGCGACAAGAGGTCGATCAGGTGAAGTGGATTTTTCGAATCAAGCGAGAGCAATCCGGGGCGATTGTAAAGTTCAAGGCACGACTCGTGGCTAAGGGATTCACACAGCGTCCCGGCGTGGACTATTTCGACACTTTAGATCCCGTGGCTCGTAAAGAGTCGATCAATATCGCGTTATCGCTCGCGGCTGAAGAAAATTTGAAGATTAAAGATGTCGATGTTGACACTGCCTTCCTTTACGGTGAAGTTAAGGAAGAGATCTACATGCACCAGCCGGACGGATTTGTGGATGAGCGACACCGTGCGAAAAGTGTCTGTTGCACAAAGTACTATACGGCACAAAGCAGGCAGCAAGCGAATGGAACAATCGTCTTAGCCACCACCTCGAAGGACAAGGCTTCAAGAAGGCAGCAGCTGATCCTTGTGTTTACCTACGCCGATCGAAGGGTGAATTTAGTCTCATGATCATTCACGTGATTATGTACAAGAGCCTACAGACGCAGCAATGGATGATGAAATTCACACCCCAACACCCGGAAGTCCAAGTGTCACCCATGTCAAGACGGGACCGACCGAACGACCTTCTGGCTCCGTCCCAACGCGACAATCGAGTACACCGGGGCGTGACGGTGAACCAGAGCCACATGTGCGTCCAGTGCGCAAGAAACAGGCGGTTACTCGCTACTAGCAAGAGTTTCCAAACCCTGCAGCGCGGTGTATTTAATCTCGATGACTATGAAGATGGCTACGACGCACAATACTGCCTTAGCGCAGATGATGACGGCTAGAGTGCGTCGACATACGATCAAGAGCTAAGAAGCAAGCACTTGAAAGACTGGATGCGTGCCAAGAAGAGCGAGATCAAGTCGCTCGTTCAGCACAAGACATGGACTCTTGTAGATATTCCTAGTGACAAGAGGTCGATCAGGTGAAGTGGATTTTTCGAATCAAGCGAGAGCAATCCGGGGCGATTGTAAAGTTCAAGGCACGACTCGTGGCTAAGGGATTCACACAGCGTCCCGGCGTGGACTATTTCGACACTTTAGATCCCGTGGCTCGTAAAGAGTCGATCAATATCGCGTTATCGCTCGCGGCTGAAGAAAATTTGAAGATTAAAGATGTCGATGTTGACACTGCCTTCCTTTACGGTGAAGTTAAGGAAGAGATCTACATGCACCAGCCGGACGGATTTGTGGATGAGCGACACCGTGCGAAAAGTGTCTGTTGCACAAAGTACTATACGGCACAAAGCAGGCAGCAAGCGAATGGAACAATCGTCTTAGCCACCACCTCGAAGGACAAGGCTTCAAGAAGGCAGCAGCTGATCCTTGTGTTTACCTACGCCGATCGAAGGGTGAATTTAGTCTCATGATCATTCACGTTGATGTCTTGATGATTTTCGCGCGGACGCAAAAACACATCGACGACATCAAGCGTGAACTCAAGACGGACTGTAGCATCAAGGGACGGACGAAGCTCGATGAACTAAAGTACTGCCTTGGTATTGAACTGAAGCGTGAAATTAACAGCAAGACAATTCGGTTGAATCAACGTGGATACATCAAGCGTCTTGCAGAGAAGTATGGCATCGACAAATGCAAGGACGTGCACACGCCGACTAATGAGGGTTAGAAGCTTTCAAAGCTCACGACGGATGAAAATTGTGTGCCCAAGTGGCCTTACCGCGAGCTGGTAGGTGCTTTGATGTACGTCTTCACGTGCACCCGCCCGGATATTATGCATGCGGTTGGAGAAGTAGCCAGGCATTGCAAGAAGAATGGAAAGCAGCTCTGGACAGCAGCAAAGTGAGTGCTAAAGTACCTGAAGATGACCGCGGACTTCAGCATCGTGTTCGATGGCAACAACAAGCACGAACCGCTAGGCTTCGCGGATGTGTCATGGGCGAGTGATTTGGATTCGCGTCGCTCAACAACGGGCTACGTATTCTTCATAAACAACAGTGTGGTTTCACGGAAGTCGAAGCGGCAGCCGACGGTGGCAACGTCAAGCACCGAGGCAGAGTACATGGCGTTGTACTCTGCGACACAAGAGGCGGTATGGCTGCATTTGCTGCTTTCGAATAGGGGTATTGTACCAGAAGCGGGAACGACAATCTATGAAGATAACCAAGGCTGCATTACCCTGTCAAAGAACCCGGTGTTTCACTCAAGAAAAAAACACATCGACATCAAATTTCATTTTCTTCGCGAAAAAGGTTGTGGAAGATGTCATTGAGCTCGAGTATGTACCTACGGATCAAATGGTTGCAGACGGCTTAACGAAAGAGCTCGGGCGTGTCAAACATGAGAAGTTTCTCAAAGGTCTTCATCTTGAAACTTAGGCGCAAGCAAAGAAGAACATGCGCATCAAGGGAGAGTGTTGGTGGTAGGTGATGCTTCTTGTGCAGTTGCATGGAAAGTTCATTTATATTCAGGTGTGTTATTGCGTTAGAAGTTAGTACAAGTACGGTAGAAAAGTTGCATGGTGATTTGAAAACATCCAGTTTCTCTGTCGGGAAGGCGTGGCAGCTTTATCCCAGAGGTCACTGGTTCCGGTGGGGACAAGCTACAAAGTAAAGCCTTCGGGTCCTGGTATCTAGGGTTTGCCAGCACTGTCCTGCCAGATAGTGACGTCCCCTACTTTTGCGACAGGGGCATGACAACGACGTGAGATGGTCAATTAGAATTGACCGGTCTGCAGGTGAAACTGCGAATCGTGATTGGGCAGCTGAGACGACTGGAGACGAAGCGCAGAAGATCTAATGGTAGCAAGAATGAGACTAACGGTAGGATGAGGTAAACACACAATGCTATTCACTTTTGGTTTTACTGCTTCAACCACAAGTAACTTCTTCTAAACGCTCACGACAACCTAGGAATTCAACCAGTATATCATGCGTCAAGTCTGAAGGCAAGTCCGTTCGAAGTTTTGTTCAAGCGCAAGCCACGGATCGATTCTATGCGGTTGTTTGGTAGTCTATGCTACGCGCACGTGGCCAAGGCAAAGAGAGCCAAGTTAGACGACTCAGGTGTGCGCTGTTTGCTACTCGGCTACTCTAAACAGCACAAGACCTATCGACTTCTAAATGCAAGCACAGGGGATGTGGTGATATCTCGCAGCGCGACTTCCGCCGAGCATGCGATAGTAAAAGCAAGCAGAAACATCACACCCGATGGGATCGACTTTTGGATGACGAAGATTATGTGCAAGAGCCTACAGACGCAGCAATGGATGATGAAATTCACACCCCAACACCCGGAAGTCCAAGTGTCACCCATGTCAACACGGGACCGACCGAACGACCTTCTGGATCCGTCCCAACGCGACAATCGAGTACACCGGGGCGTGACGGTGAACCAGAGCCACATGTGCGTCCAGTGCGAAAGAAACAGGCGGTTACTCGCTACGAGCAGGAGTTTCCAAACCCTGCAGCGCGGTGTATTTAATCTCGATGACTATGAAGCTGGCTACGACGCACAATACTGCCTTAGCGCAGATGATGACGGCTAGAGTGCGTCGACATACGATCAAGAGCTAAGAAGCAAGCACTTGAAAGACTGGATGCGTGCCAAGAAGAGCGAGATCAAGTCGCTCGTTCAGCACAAGACATGGACTCTTGTAGATATTCCTAGCGACAAGAGGTCGATCAGGTGAAGTGGATTTTTCGAATCAAGCGAGAGCAATCCGGGGCGATTGTAAAGTTCAAGGCACGACTCGTGGCTAAGGGATTCACACAGCGTCCCGGCGTGGACTATTTCGACACTTTAGATCCCGTGGCTCGTAAAGAGTCGATCAATATCGCGTTATCGCTCGCGGCTGAAGAAAATTTGAAGATTAAAGATGTCGATGTTGACACTGCCTTCCTTTACGGTGAAGTTAAGGAAGAGATCTACATGCACCAGCCGGACGGATTTGTGGATGAGCGACACCGTGCGAAAAGTGCCTTTTGCACAAAGTACTATACGGCACAAAGCAGGCAGCGCGCGAATGGAACAATCGTCTTAGCCACCACCTCGAAGGACAAGGCTTCAAGAAGGCAGCAGCTGATCCTTGTGTTTACCTACGCCGATCGAAGGGTGAATTTAGTCTCATGATCATTCACGTGATTATGTACAAGAGCCTACAGACGCAGCAATGGATGATGAAATTCACACCCCAACACCCGGAAGTCCAAGTGTCACCCATGTCAAGACGGGACCGACCGAACGACCTTCTGGCTCCGTCCCAACGCGACAATCGAGTACACCGGGGCGTGACGGTGAACCAGAGCCACATGTGCGTCCAGTGCGAAAGAAACAGGCGGTTACTCGCTACTAGCAAGAGTTTCCAAACCCTGCAGCGCGGTGTATTTAATCTCGATGACTATGAAGCTGGCTACGACGCACAATACTGCCTTAGCGCAGATGATGACGGCTAGAGTGCGTCGACATACGATCAAGAGCTAAGAAGCAAGCACTTGAAAGACTGGATGCGTGCCAAGAAGAGCGAGATCAAGTCGCTCGTTCAGCACAAGACATGGACTCTTGTAGATATTCCTAGTGACAAGAGGTCGATCAGGTGAAGTGGATTTTTCGAATCAAGCGAGAGCAATCCGGGGCGATTGTAAAGTTCAAGGCACGACTCGTGGCTAAGGGATTCACACAGCGTCCCGGCGTGGACTATTTCGACACTTTAGATCCCGTGGCTCGTAAAGAGTCGATCAATATCGCGTTATCGCTCGCGGCTGAAGAAAATTTGAAGATTAAAGATGTCGATGTTGACACTGCCTTCCTTTACGGTGAAGTTAAGGAAGAGATCTACATGCACCAGCCGGACGGATTTGTGGATGAGCGACACCGTGCGAAAAGTGCTTTTTGCACACAGTACTATACGGCACAAAGCAGGCAGCAAGCGAATGGAACAATCGTCTTAGCCGCCACCTCGAAGGACAAGGCTTCAAGAAGGCAGCAGCTGATCCTTGTGTTTACCTACGCCGATCGAAGGGTGAATTTAGTCTCATGATCTTTCACGTGATTATGTACAAGAGCCTACAGACGCAGCAATGGATGATGAAATTCACACCCCAACACCCGGAAGTCCAAGTGTCACCCATCTCAAGACGGGACCGACCGAACGACCTTCTGGATCCGTCCCAACGCGACAATCGAGTACACCGGGGCGTGACGGTGAACCAGAGCCACATGTGCGTCCAGTGCGAAAGAAACAGGCGGTTACTCGCTACTAGCAAGAGTTTCCAAACTTGCAGCGCGGTGTATTTAATCTCGACGACTATGAAGATGGCTACGACGCACAATACTGCCTTAGCGCAGATGATGACGGCTAGAGTGCGTCGACATACGATCAAGAGCTAAGAAGCAAGCACTTGAAAGACTGGATGCGTGCCAAGAAGAGCGAGATCAAGTCGCTCGTTCAGCACAAGACATGGACTCTTGTAGATATTCCTAGCGACAAGAGGTCGATCAGGTGAAGTGGATTTTTCGAATCAAGCGAGAGCAATCCGGGGCGATTGTAAAGTTCAAGGCACGACTCGTGGCTAAGGGATTCACACAGCGTCCCGGCGTGGACTATTTCGACACTTTAGATCCCGTGGCTCGTAAAGAGTCGATCAATATCGCGTTATCGCTCGCGGCTGAAGAAAATTTGAAGATTAAAGATGTCGATGTTGACACTGCCTTCCTTTACGGTGAAGTTAAGGAAGAGATCTACATGCACCAGCCGGACGGATTTGTGGATGAGCGACACCGTGCGAAAAGTGCTTTTTGCACACAGTACTATACGGCACAAAGCAGGCAGCAAGCGAATGGAACAATCGTCTTAGCCGCCACCTCGAAGGACAAGGCTTCAAGAAGGCAGCAGCTGATCCTTGTGTTTACCTACGCCGATCGAAGGGTGAATTTAGTCTCATGATCTTTCACGTGATTATGTACAAGAGCCTACAGACGCAGCAATGGATGATGAAATTCACACCCCAACACCCGGAAGTCCAAGTGTCACCCATCTCAAGACGGGACCGACCGAACGACCTTCTGGATCCGTCCCAACGCGACAATCGAGTACACCGGGGCGTGACGGTGAACCAGAGCCACATGTGCGTCCAGTGCGAAAGAAACAGGCGGTTACTCGCTACTAGCAAGAGTTTCCAAACCCTGCAGCGCGGTGTATTTAATCTCGATGACTATGAAGCTGGCTACGACGCACAATACTGCCTTAGCGCAGATGATGACGGCTAGAGTGCGTCGACATACGATCAAGAGCTAAGAAGCAAGCACTTGAAAGACTGGATGCGTGCCAAGAAGAGCGAGATCAAGTCGCTCGTTCAGCACAAGACATGGACTCTTGTAGATATTCCTAGCGACAAGAGGTCGATCAGGTGAAGTGGATTTTTCGAATCAAGCGAGAGCAATCCGGGGCGATTGTAAAGTTCAAGGCACGACTCGTGGCTAAGGGATTCACACAGCGTCCCGGCGTGGACTATTTCGACACTTTAGATCCCGTGGCTCGTAAAGAGTCGATCAATATCGCGTTATCGCTCGCGGCTGAAGAAAATTTGAAGATTAAAGATGTCGATGTTGACACTGCCTTCCTTTACGGTGAAGTTAAGGAAGAGATCTACATGCACCAGCCGGACGGATTTGTGGATGAGCGACACCGTGCGAATAGTGTCTGTTGCACAAAGTACTATACGGCACAAAGCAGGCAGCGCGCGAATGGAACAATCGTCTTAGCCACCACCTCGAAGGACAAGGCTTCAAGAAGGCAGCAGCTGATCCTTGTGTTTACCTACGCCGATCGAAGGGTGAATTTAGTCTCATGATCATTCACGTGATTATGTACAAGAGCCTACAGACGCAGCAATGGATGATGAAATTCACACCCCAACACCCGGAAGTCCAAGTGTCACCCATGTCAAGACGGGACCGACCGAACGACCTTCTGGCTCCGTCCCAACGCGACAAGTGAGTACACCGGGGCGTGACGGTGAACCAGAGCCACATGTGCGTCCATTGCGCAAGAAACAGGCGGTTACTCGCTACTAGCAAGAGTTTCCAAACCTGCAGCGCGGTGTATTTAATCTCGATGACTATGAAGCTGGCTACGACGCACAATACTGCCTTAGCGCAGATGATGACGGCTAGAGTGCGTCGACATACGATCAAGAGCTAAGAAGCAAGCACTTGAAAGACTGGATGCGTGCCAAGAAGAGCGAGATCAAGTCGCTCGTTCAGCACAAGATATGGACTCTTGTAGATATTCCTAGCGACAAGAGGTCGATCAGGTGAAGTGGATTTTTCGAATCAAGCGAGAGCAATCCGGGGCGATTGTAAAGTTCAAGGCACGACTCGTGGCTAAGGGATTCACACAGCGTCCCGGCGTGGACTATTTCGACACTTTAGATCCCGTGGCTCGTAAAGAGTCGATCAATATCGCGTTATCGCTCGCGGCTGAAGAAAATTTGAAGATTAAAGATGTCGATGTTGACACTGCCTTCCTTTACGGTAAAGTTAAGGAAGAGATCTACATGCACCAGCCGGACGGATTTGTGGATGAGCGACACCGTGCGAATAGTGTCTGTTGCACAAAGTACTATACGGCACAAAGCAGGCAGCGCGCGAATGGAACAATCGTCTTAGCCACCACCTCGAAGGACAAGGCTTCAAGAAGGCAGCAGCTGATCCTTGTGTTTACCTACGCCGATCGAAGGGTGAATTTAGTCTCATGATCATTCACGTTGATGTCTTGATGATTTTCATGCGGACGCAAAAACACATCGACGACATCAAGCGTGAACTCAAGACGGACTGTAGCATCAAGGGACGGACGGAGCTCGGTGACTAAAGTACTGCCTTGGTATTGAACTGAAGCGTGACATTAACAGCAAGACAATTCGGTTGAATCAACGTGGATACATCAAGCGTCTTGCAGAGAAGTATGGCATCGACAAATGCAAGGACGTGCACACGCCGACTAATGAAGGTTAGAAGCTTTCAAAGCTCACGACGGATGAAAATTGTGTGCCCAAGTGGCCTTACCGCGAGCTGGTAGGTGCTTTGATGTACGTCTTCACGTGCACCCGCCCGGATATTATGCATGCGGTTGGAGAAGTAGCCAGGCATTGCAAGAAGAATGGAAAGCAGCTCTGGACAGCAGCAAAGCGAGTGCTAAAGTACCTAAAGATGACCGCGGACTTCAGCATCGTGTTCGATGGCAACAACAAGCACGAACCGCTAGGCTTCGCGGATGTGTCATGGGCGAGTGATTTGGATTCGCGTCGCTCGACAACGGGCTACGTATTCTTCATAAACAACAGTGTGGTTTCACGGAAGTCGAAGCGGCAGCCGACGGTGGCAACGTCAAGCACCGAGGCAGAGTACATGGCGTCGTACTCTGCGACACAAGAGGCGGTATGGCTGCGTTTGCTGCTTTCGAATATTGGTATTGTACCAGAAGCGGGAACGACAATCTATGAAGATAACCAAGGCTGCATTACCCTGTCAAAGAAACCGGTGTTTCACTCAAGAAAAAAACACATCGACATCAAATTTCATTTTCTTCGCGAAAAAGGTTGTGGAAGATGTCATTGAGCTCGAGTATGTACCTACGGATCAAATGGTTGCAGACGGCTTAACGAAAGAGCTCGGGCGTGTCAAACATGAGAAGTTTCTCAAAGGTCTTCATCTTGAAACTTAGGCGCAAGCAAAGAAGCACATGCGCATCAAGGGAGAGTGTTGGTGGTAGGTGATGCTTCTTGTGCAGTTGCATGGAAAGTTCATTTATCTTCAGGTGTGTTATTGCGTTAGAAGTTAGTACAAGTACGGTAGAAAAGTTGCATGGTGATTTGAAAACGTCCAGTTTCTCAGTCGGGAAGGCGTGGCAGCGTTATCCCAGAGGTCACTGGTTCCGGTGGGGACAAGCTACAAAGTAAAGCCTTCGGGTCCTGGTATCTAGGGTTTGCCAGCACTGTCCTGCCAGATAGTGACGTCCCCTACTTTTGCGACAGGGGCATGACAACGACGTGTGATTGGTCAATTAGAATTGACCGGTCTGCAGGTGAAACTGCGAATCGTGATTGGGCAGCTGAGACGACTGGAGACGAAGCGCAGAAGATCTAATGGTAGCAAGAATGAGACTAACGGTAGGATGAGGTAAACACACAATGCTATTCACTTTTGGTTTTACTGCTTCAACCACAAGTAACTTCTTCTAAACGCTCACGACAACCTAGGAATTCAACCAGTATATCATGCGTCAAGTCTGAAGGCAAGTCCGTTCGAAGTTTTGTATAAGCGCAAGCCACGGATCGATTCTATGCGGGTGTTTGGTAGTCTATGCTACGCGCACGTGGCCAAGGCAAAGAGAGCCAAGTTAGACGACTCAGGTGTGCGCTGTTTGCTACTCGGCTACTCTAAACAGCACAAGACCTATCGACTTCCAAATGCAAGCACAGGGGATGTGGTGATATCTCGCAGCGCGACTTCCGCCGAGCATGCGATAGTAAAAGCAAGCAGAAGCATCACACCCGATGTGATCGACTTTTGGATGACGAAGATTATGTACAAGAGCCTACAGACGCAGCAATGGATGATGAAATTCACACCCCAACACCCGGAAGTCCAAGTGTCACCCATGTCAAGACGGGACCGACCGAACGACATTCTGGTTCCGTCCCAACGCGACAATCGAGTACACCGGGGCGTGACGGTGAACCAGAGCCACATGTGCGTCCAGTGCGCAAGAAACAGGCGGTTACTCGCTACTAGCAAGAGTTTCCAAACCTGCAGCGCGGTGTATTTAATCTTGATGACTATGAAGATGGCTACGACGCACAATACTGCCTTAGCGCAGACGATGACCGCTAGAGTGCGTCGACATACGATCAAGAGCTAAGAAGCAAGCACTTGAAAGACTGGATGCGTGCCAAGAAGAGCGAGATCAAGTCGCTCGTTCAGCACAAGACATGGACTCTTGTAGATATTCCTAGCGACAAGAGGTCGATCAGGTGAAGTGGATTTTTCGAATCAAGCGAGAGCAATCCGGGGCGATTGTAAAGTTCAAGGCACGACTCGTGGCTAAGGGATTCACACAGCGTCCCGGCGTGGACTATTTCGACACTTTAGATCCCGTGGCTCGTGAAGAGTCGATCAATATCGCGTTATCGCTCGCGGCTGAAGAAAATTTGAAGATTAAAGATGTCGATGTTGACACTGCCTTCCTTTACGGTGAAGTTAAGGAAGAGGTCTACATGCACCAGCCGGACGGATTTGTGGATGAGCGACACCGTGCGAAAAGTGCTTTTTGCACACAGTACTATACGGCACAAAGCAGGCAGCACGCGAATGGAACAATCGTCTTAGCCACCACCTCGAAGTACAAGGCTTCAAGAAGGCAGCAGCTGATCCTTGTGTTTACCTACGCCGATCGAAGGGTGAATTTAGTCTCATGATCATTCACGTTGATGTCTTGATGATTTTCATGCGGACGCAAAAACACATCGACGACATCAAGCGTGAACTCAAGACGGACTGTAGCATCAAGGGACGGACGGAGCTCGGTGAACTAAAGTACTGCCTTGGTATTGAACTGAAGCGTGACATTAACAGCAAGACAATTCGGTTGAATCAACGTGGATACATCAAGCGTCTTGCAGAGAAGTATGGCATCGACAAATGCAAGGACGTGCACACGCCGACTAATGAAGGTTAGAAGCTTTCAAAGCTCACGACGGATGAAAATTGTGTGCCCAAGTGGCCTTACCGCGAGCTGGTAGGTGCTTTGATGTACGTCTTCACGTGCACCCGCCCAGATATTATGCATGCGGTTGGAGAAGTAGCCAGGCATTGTGAGAAGAATGGAAAGCAGCTCTGGACAGCAGCAAAGCGAGTGCTAAAGTACCTGAAGATGACCGCGGACTTCAGCATCGTGTTCGATGGCAACAACAAGCACGAACCGCTAGGCTTCGCGGATGTGTCATGGGCGAGTGATTTGGATTCGCGTCGCTCGACAACGGGCTACGTATTCTTCATAAACAACAGTGTGGTTTCATGGAAGTCGAAGCGGCAGCCGACGGTGGCAACGTCAAGCACCGAGGCAGAGTACATGGCGTCGTACTCTGCGACACAAGAGGCGGTATGGCTGCATTTGCTGCTTTCGAATAGGGGTATTGTACCAGAAGCGGGAACGACAATCTATGAAGATAACCAAGGCTGCATTACCCTGTCAAAGAACCCGGTGTTTCACTCAAGAAAAAAACACATCGACATCAAATTTCATTTTCTTCGCGAAAAAGGTTGTGGAAGATGTCATTGAGCTCGAGTATGTGCCTACGGATCAAATGGTTGCAGACGGCTTAACGAAAGAGCTCGGGCGTGTCAAACATGAGAAGTTTCTCAAAGGTCTTCATCTTGAAACTTAGGCGCAAGCAAAGAAGCACATGCGCATCAAGGGAGAGTGTTGGTGGTAGGTGATGCTTCTTGTGCAGTTGCATGGAAAGTTCATTTATCTTCAGGTGTGTTATTGCGTTAGAAGTTAGTACAAGTACGGTAGAAAAGTTGCATGGTGATTTGAAAACGTCCAGTTTCTCAGTCGGGAAGGCGTGGCAGCGTTATCCCAGAGGTCACTGGTTCCGGTGGGGACAAGCTACAAAGTGAAGCCTTCGGGTCCTGGTATCTAGGGTTTGCCAGCACTGTCCTGCCAGATAGTGACGTCCCCTACTTTTGCGACAGGGGCATGACAACGACGTGTGATTGGTCAATTAGAATTGACCGGTCTGCAGGTGAAACTGCGAATCGTGATTGGGCAGCTGAGACGACTGGAGACGAAGCGCAGAAGATCTAATGGTAGCAAGAATGAGACTAACGGTAGGATGAGGTAAACACACAATGCTATTCACTTTTGGTTTTACTGCTTCAACCACAAGTAACTTCTTCTAAACGCTCACGACAACCTAGGAATTCAACCAGTATATCATGCGTCAAGTCTGAAGGCAAGTCCGTTCGAAGTTTTGTATAAGCGCAAGCCACGGATCGATTCTATGCGGGTGTTTGGTAGTCTATGCTACGCGCACGTGGCCAAGGCAAAGAGAGCCAAGTTAGACGACTCAGGTGTGCGCTGTTTGCTACTCGGCTACTCTAAACAGCACAAGACCTATCGACTTCCAAATGCAAGCACAGGGGATGTGGTGATATCTCGCAGCGCGACTTCCGCCGAGCATGCGATAGTAAAAGCAAGCAGAAGCATCACACCCGATGTGATCGACTTTTGGATGACGAAGATTATGTACAAGAGCCTACAGACGCAGCAATGGATGATGAAATTCACACCCCAACACCCGGAAGTCCAAGTGTCACCCATGTCAACACGGGACCGACCGAACGACATTCTGGTTCCGTCCCAACGCGACAATCGAGTACACCGGGGCGTGACGGTGAAACAGAGCCACATGTGCGTCCAGTGCTCAAGAAACAGGCGGTTACTCGCTACGAGCAAGAGTTTCCAAACCTGCAGCGCGGTGTATTTAATCTTGATGACTATGAAGATGGCTACGACGCACAATACTGCCTTAGCGCAGATGATGACGGCTAGAGTGCGTCGACATACGATCAAGAGCTAAGAAGCAAGCACTTGAAAGACTGGATGCGTGCCAAGAAGAGCGAGATCAAGTCGCTCGCTCAGCACAAGACATGGACTCTTGTAGATATTCCTAGCGACAAGAGGTCGATCAGGTGAAGTGGATTTTTCGAATCAAGCGAGATCAATCCGGGGCGATTGTAAAGTTCAAGGCACGACTCGTGGCTAAGGGATTCACACAGCGTCCCGGCGTGGACTATTTCGACACTTTAGATCCCGTGGCTCGTAAAGAGTCGATC
The DNA here is from genome assembly GCA_921007115.2 of Peronospora matthiolae. NCBI lineage: Eukaryota > Oomycota > Peronosporomycetes > Peronosporales > Peronosporaceae > Peronospora > Peronospora matthiolae. The sequence goes on from CAKLBY020000312.1 coordinate 461,524, forward strand.
AATATCGCGTTATCGCTCGCGGCTGAAGAAAATTTGAAGATTAAAGATGTCGATGTTGACACTGCCTTCCTTTACGGTGAAGTTAAGGAAGAGGTCTACATGCACCAGCCGGACGGATTTGTGGATGAGCGACACCGTGCGAAAAGTGCCTTTTGCACACAGTACTATACGGCACAAAGCAGGCAGCACGCGAATGGATCAATCGTCTTAGCCACCACCTCGAAGGACAAGGCTTCAAGAAGGCAGCAGCTGATCCTTGTGTTTACCTACGCCGATCGAAGGGTGAATTTAGTCTCATGATCATTCACGTTGATGTCTTGATGATTTTCATGCGGACGCAAAAACACATCGACGACATCAAGCGTGAACTCAAGACGGACTGTAGCATCAAGGGACGGACGGAGCTCGGTGAACTAAAGTACTGCCTTGGTATTGAACTGAAGCGTGACATTAACAGCAAGACAATTCGGTTGAATCAACGTGGATACATCAAGCGTCTTGCAGAGAAGTATGGCATCGACAAATGCAAGGACGTGCACACGCCGACTAATGAAGGTTAGAAGCTTTCAAAGCTCACGACGGATGAAAATTGTGTGCCCAAGTGGCCTTACCGCGAGCTGGTAGGTGCTTTGATGTACGTCTTCACGTGCACCCGCCCGGATATTATGCATGCGGTTGGAGAAGTAGCCAGGCATTGCGAGAAGAATGGAAAGCAGCTCTGGACAGCAGCAAAGCGAGTGCTAAAGTACCTGAAGATGACCGCGGACTTCAGCATCGTGTTCGATGGCAACAACAAGCACGAACCGCTAGGCTTCGCGGATGTGTCATGGGCGAGTGATTTGGATTCGCGTCGCTCAACAACGGGCTACGTATTCTTCATAAACAACAGTGTGGTTTCATGGAAGTCGAAACGGCAGCCGACGGTGGCAACGTCAAGCACCGAGGCAGAGTACATGGCGTCGTACTCGGCGACACAAGAGGCGGTATGGCTGCGTTTGATGCTTTCGAATATTGGTATTAGAGATTTGAGGCATTTATGAACACGAACACGTACCAGAAGCGGGAACGACAACCTATGAAGATAACCAAGGCTGCATTACCCTGTCAAAGAACCCGGTGTTTCACTCAAGAAAAAAACACATCGACATCAAATTTCATTTTCTTCGCGAAAAAGGTTGTGGAAGATGTCATTGAGCTCGAGTATGTACCTACGGATCAAATGGTTGCAGACGGCTTAACGAAAGAGCTCGGGCGTGTCAAACATGAGAAGTTTCTCAAAGGTCTTCATCTCGAAACTTAGGCGCAAGCAAAGAAGCACATGCGCATCAAGGGAGAGTGTTGGTGGTAGGTGATACTTCTTGTGCAGTTGCATGGAAAGTTCATTTATATTCAGGTGTGTCATTGCGTTAGAAGTTAGTACAAGTACGGTAGAAAAGTTGCATGGTGATTTGAAAACATCCAGTTTCTCAGTCGGGAAGGCGTGGCAGCTTTATCCCAGAGGTCACTGGTTCCGGTGGGGACAAGCTACAAAGTGAAGCCTTCGGGTCCTGGTATCTAGGGTTTGCCAGCACTGTCCTGCCAGATAGTGACGTCCCCTACTTTTGCGACAGGGGCATGACAACGACGTGAGATGGTCAATTAGAATTGACCGGTCTGCAGGTGAAACTGCGAATCGTGATTGGGCAGCTGAGACGACTGGAGACGAAGCGCAGAAGATCTAATGGTAGCAAGAATGAGACTAACGGTAGGATGAGGTAAACACACAATGCTATTCACTTTTGGTTTTACTGCTTCAACCACAAGTAACTTCTTCTAAACGCTCACGACAACCTAGGAATTCAACCAGTATATCATGCGTCAAGTCTGAAGGCAAGTCCGTTCGAAGTTTTGTTCAAGCGCAAGCCACAGATCGGTTCTATGCGGGTGTTTGGTAGTCTATGCTACGCGCACGTGGCCAAGGCAAAGAGAGCCAAGTTAGACGACTCAGGTGTGCGCTGTTTGCTACTCGGCTACTCTAAACAGCACAAGACCTATCGACTTCTAAATGCAAGCACAGGGGATGTGGTGATATCTCGCAGCGCGACTTCCGCCGAGCATGCGATAGTAAAAGCAAGCAGAAGCATCACACCCGATGTGATCGACTTTTGGATGACGAAGATTATGTACAAGAGCCTACAGACGCAGCAATGGATGATGAAATTCACACCCCAACACCCGGAAGTCCAAGTGTCACCCATGTCAACACGGGACCGACCGAACGACCTTCTGGCCCCGTCCCAACGCGACAATCGAGTACACCGGGGCGTGACGGTGAACCAGAGCCACATGTGCGTCCAGTGCGAAAGAAACAGGCGGTTACTCGCTACGAGCAAGAGTTTCCAAACTTGCAGCGCGGTGTATTTAATCTCGACGACTATGAAGATGGCTACGACGCACAATACTGCCTTAGCGCAGATGATGACGGCTAGAGTGCGTCGACATACGATCAAGAGCTAAGGAGCAAGCACAAGAAAGACTGGATGCGTGCCAAGAAGAGCGAGATCAAGTCGCTCGTTCAGCACAAGACATGGACTCTTGTAGATATTCCTAGCGACAAGAGGTCGATCAGGTGAAGTGGATTTTTCGAATCAAGCGAGATCAATCCGGGGCGATTGTAAAGTTCAAGGCACGACTCGTGGCTAAGGGATTCACACAGCGTCCCGGCGTGGACTATTTCGACACTTTAGATCCCGTGGCTCGTAAAGAGTCGATCAATATCGCGTTATCGCTCGCGGCTGAAGAAAATTTGAAGATTAAAGATGTCGATGTTGACACTGCCTTCCTTTACGGTGAAGTTAAGGAAGAGATCTACATGCACCAGCCGGACGGATTTGTGGATGAGCGACACCGTGCGAAAAGTGCCTTTTGCACAAAGTACTATACGGCACAAAGCAGGCAGCACGCGAATGGATCAATCGTCTTAGCCACCACCTCGAAGTACAAGGCTTCAAGAAGGCAGCAGCTGATCCTTGTGTTTACCTACGCCGATCGAAGGGTGAATTTAGTCTCATGATCATTCACGTTGATGTCTTGATGATTTTCATGCGGACGCAAAAACACATCGACGACATCAAGCGTGAACTCAAGACGGACTGTAGCATCAAGGGACGGACGGAGCTCGGTGAACTAAAGTACTGCCTTGGTATTGAACTGAAGCGTGACATTAACAGCAAGACAATTCGGTTGAATCAACGTGGATACATCAAGCGTCTTGCAGAGAAGTATGGCATCGACAAATGCAAGGACGTGCACACGCCGACTAATGAGGGTTAGAAGCTTTCAAAGCTCACGACGGATGAAAATTGTGTGCCCAAGTGGCCTTACCGCGAGCTGGTAGGTGCTTTGATGTACGTCTTCACGTGCACCCGCCCAGATATTATGCATGCGGTTGGAGAAGTAGCCAGGCATTGTGAGAAGAATGGAAAGCAGCTCTGGACAGCAGCAAAGTGAGTGCTAAAGTACCTAAAGATGACCGCGGACTTCAGCATCGTGTTCGATGGCAACAACAAGCACGAACCGCTAGGCTTCGCGGATGTGTCATGGGCGAGTGATTTGGATTCGCGTCGCTCGACAACGGGCTACGTATTCTTCATAAACAACAGTGTGGTTTCATGGAAGTCGAAGCGGCAGCCGACGGTGGCAACGTCAAGCACCGAGGCAGAGTACATGGCGTCGTACTCTGCGACACAAGAGGCGGTATGGCTGCATTTGCTGCTTTCGAATAGGGGTATTGTACCAGAAGCGGGAACGACAATCTATGAAGATAACCAAGGCTGCATTACCCTTCAAAGAACCCGGTGTTTCACTCAAGAAAAAAACACATCGACATCAAATTTCATTTTCTTCGCGAAAAAGGTTGTGGAAGATGTCATTGAGCTCGAGTATGTACCTACGGATCAAATGGTTGCAGACGGCTTAACGAAAGAGCTCGGGCGTGTCAAACATGAGAAGTTTCTCAAAGGTCTTCATCTTGAAACTTAGGCGCAAGCAAAGAAGCACATGCGCATCAAGGGAGAGTGTTGGTGGTAGGTGATGCTTCTTGTGCAGTTGCATGGAAAGTTCATTTATCTTCAGGTGTGTTATTGCGTTAGAAGTTAGTACAAGTACGGTAGAAAAGTTGCATGGTGATTTGAAAACGTCCAGTTTCTCAGTCGGGAAGGCGTGGCAGCGTTATCCCAGAGGTCACTGGTTCCGGTGGGGACAAGCTACAAAGTGAAGCCTTCGGGTCCTGGTATCTAGGGTTTGCCAGCACTGTCCTGCCAGATAGTGACGTCCCCTACTTTTGCGACAGGGGCATGACAACGACGTGTGATTGGTCAATTAGAATTGACCGGTCTGCAGGTGTAACCGCGAATAATGATTGGACAGCTGAGACGACTGGAGACGAAGCGCAGAAGATCTAATGGTAGCAAGAATGAGACTAACGGTAGGATGAGGTAAACACACAATGCTATTCATTTTTGGTTTTACTGCTTCGACCACAAGTAACTTCTTCTAAACGCTCACGACAATCTAGAAATTCGACAATGTGCACGCTTACGCACAACACCTGCGCTACCTTGTAAGTGGCGCTACGGAACACCCTGTTGATGAGCACACGCTCATCAACGTGTTCATCTAAAGCCTTGTAGATGGGACGATGATTTCCTACATGTTACAAGAGGACTTCCATACGCAGGAAATGGCGATAGCATGTGCGGAACAAGAAGGCTTCAGACTGAAACAGTCTCAGGCTAACTTATCTAACTATTGTCCAGCGAGACGACAGGAAACAGGAGGTCCCGGACCAATGGACCTCTGCTACATTAGAGCGAGAACGCTTGCTCTCTGAGTCACGAGCAAACGGCAAGATGCCATCGCTGTCAGAAGATTGGACACTACGCTCATGCGTGTAGTGTGTCAAGCACCGCAACACGTCCAAAGACAGGACGTGATGACCACCGCTGGCCAAGGAAAGGTCCGAGTCGTAGGTCCAACCATGTTGCTAAACCGCGACAGCAAGTCGGACCGTCAAAAAACGGACAGGGTCAGTAGGGGCGGAGCACCCTACTGATCCAGCAACGTCAAGAGTATTTGCAGGACTCTTGACGAAGATTGCTCCCAACACACAGTCTCTATGTGTTACTGACCCTAGTGATGAGGAGTCCCTCATTACTTTGAAGATCGAGGTGACAAGTGTAATGTCACTTCGCGCCCTAGTTGACTGTGGGGCGTCGAACAGTTTTATTCGACGTCAGCCACTTGTAGATAGTAGGCTCAACTATGTTGAGCGATAGTTCCCTCCAACGAGGATGACGGTGTGTCTTGCTACAGGCGAATCCGTAACAGCGAACAAATGTGTAGTGGGAATCCACTACACGCTATAAGGAAAGCAGTACGACGATGCATTCATCGTACTGGATTTGGATGACAGATTTGATGTCATCCTCGGTCTGCCTTGGCTTAGAAGATACGAGCCATGGGTCAGCTGGCAGCATCGATCCGTGAAGATGCCTGCCGTTTGTTCATCGGATGGCCAATTGATGAACGTCTTGGAGCGTCCACAATCGTGTGGATGTACTACGAGTGAGTGCGATGGCCTCACTTATGGTAGAGTCGTTAGTATGACTGCACAAGAATACCGTACAGAAGGCCACTACACTGTGGAACTAGCTTCCGGCACCTGTGTAGAGATAAAGGCTGCGCCGAAGGTTCACCACTCGAAGAGATCGAGTGGGCTGGAACACGGATGCACACCAAGAAGGGTGCATACAATAAGAGAGACTTGTGTCGTTCAAGATGAACAACAAGTTAAAGCGATATCGACTATCAGAGAGTCGATCGTAGAGCAAGCCCGATCGACTGAAAGAGAGTCGATCGAAAAAGAACGTGACTGTGGTAGTACACGTAATGGAAGATAAATCCAGCTTTTCTGAGAGTGATAACTCCCGAGAGAGCTATGTTGAGGCTGTAGATCCCTAACCACCTGCGGATGATTTTTTCCACGAAATTGCCGAGTCAGTGAATGTCTTGGTGAATGACGGATCAAGTGTAGGCGCTTATACACTTGATTCGGTTACACCCCCCCCCCTTATTCAGCTTCTGCGGTAGTCAAGTTGCCAACCCTAGAATGTAAAAGATTCATGCGAGATCTGCCTAGTGACAAGATCAAGCAGATCTGCGTACTCGTCACAGAGGACGAGAACGTCGCCGATATTCGGTCGGCACAAGTTATTTATGAGAGCGAACAGGTTCTCAGTAGCTCATCGATGGACGAGAGTGTTCTCGATGAGAAGACTCGGATTGAGCGATACACGTCTCAATCTTTGGAGTCTTTGAAGACAAATCCTATGCAAAAGGATTTGGTGGAATTCAAGGATGTTTTCCCCGAGATCCGTGCCATGCGAGTTGTCTAAGGACGAAGGCACTCGGAATGAGATCGAACCGAAACCTGGTTCGAAAAACTGTGTCATGAATCAGTTTCCACTGCCTCGTGAATGCGTACTCGCGACCAGCAAGTTTAAAGCCGATTGCTTTGCAACCGGAAATATAAGAAAATCAGCTTTTCCTCACATCTCTCCAACCTTCTGTGTGCGAAAGGCCACAGGAGGGTGGCGGATAGTGCGCACGTTCAACAAATTGAACGCTGCAACGGTACCTTCTCGAACGCCGATCCCAAGAAAGGAAATTATCATAGATGGTATGGCAAGAAGTACCGTCTTTTCTTTCGTGGATCTGATGGATGGATTCTATCAGATCCTCATACGTGAACGGGATATCCCGTACACAGCAGTGATCAAACCCAGTGGTATGCTCTGGGAGTGGCTAGTGATGCCACAGGGGCTAAGAAACACCCCTGCAACGTTTAACAGATGTGTTACGAACTTGTTGCGATCGGTGCGCGATTTTGCACCGAGTTACTTCGCCGATGTATTCGATCATAGCCGGGCTATGGATGGAAAGACGGACGTGGGGGTTCATAGAATCCACGTCCGGAAGGTTCTTACTCTAATGCGAGAGAATAAGCTGTTCGAGAACCTCAAGAAGTGTATATTCGCAGCGAACGATATACCGCTTCTTGGCTGCAACGTGGGCAAAAACGGTGTACGCCCTGATCCGAAAAAGTTCAAGGCGATTAGCGACTGGCCTTTGCCGGTTGACGTGAAGGAACTTCGAAAGTTCCTTGGCTTAGCGGCGTACTTGCACAAGTACTCGCGCAACTACGCCAGGATGACCGTACATCTCTCTGGTTTGTTAAAGAAAAAAGAGAGGTGGTCATGGAGTGCTGAGTGTCCGCACTCTTTTGAAGGTGTCAAGAAAACCTTGATGCAATCGTCTGTGTTAGCGATTGCAGACCAGGATAGACCATTCCACGTGGTCTGTGACGCCAGCGATTCTGCAATCGGCTGTGCGTTAATGCAGTACGACTCAGACGGCGTTGAGCGCGTCGTCTGTTAACAATCGAGTTAGCTGCAAGCAGCTGAGTGTAATTACCCGGTGCATGACAAGGAACTCCTTGCCATGAAATATGCACCGGCTAAGTTTCGGGTATATCTCATAGGAGATAGGCCCTTCATCGTTATACCGACCATGCGTCGTTACGCGCGGCCGTAAACAGTCCACACCTTTCGCAACGAATGGAGAGGTGGCTGTCAATCTTCGCGTAGTACAACTTCTCCGTCGACTAGAAACCAGGACGACTTAATGCCGTCGCTAATGCTCTTTCGCGTCGGCCCGATTTCGAGCCGACTGCTCAACACAACTGTAGGGGTGATCCCACTGTAGCGACACTAACAGTGAGTGTTCCGTCGTCGAATCTGCTCGATGACGTGCGAAAAGCATACGCGAAAGATGAGTCTCTTCTGCGATTGATGGATTGCGTATACAATCCATGCAGTCATGCTCTAAAAAGCTTGACGTCTCAATGCCGCACTTCAACCGAACGGTATTCGGTTCGTGATGGACTGTGTACTATACAGCAGCCAACGGCGACACACCCCGTGTCGTCGTTCTTGCTCCTGATGATTTGCTATTGCGCATCATGTATGAGTGTCACGATGCCCCAACAAGTGATCATCGCGGTAGGGAAAAGACTCACCGTAAGGTAAGTCTTTATGAGTTTGCGCGCAAATCCATTCGCGCTTGCAAATTTTGTCAACGGGTGAAGCCTAGTCCTTCATCCCGTGCACCCTTGCAGCCTCTTCCGATTCTGGCAGAGTGTTGGCAGTCCGTATCGATGGACTTCGTCTTCGGGTTTCCCAAAGACGTTCAAAAGAATACCGGTCTTTTTGTGTTTGTTGATCGGTTCAACAAGATGGTACATCTTGTTGCTGTACCGTAGTCAATCACAGCCCAGAGCTGTTCTCGTGTCTTTAGCGATACTATATTCCGACTTCATGGGTTACCCCATGAACTTGTGTCTCAAAGGGACCCCCGCTTCACAGCTTAGTTCTGACAATCCGGGTTCCGTTCACTTGAAACACGTTTGATGATGTCAACTTCTGACCATCCAGAAACAGATGGTCAGACGGAACGCTTCAACCGCGTCCTCGAAGAGAGATACTTCGAGGGTATGTCCACTCGTTCACGAGCTGGAGTAAGTTCTTGCCAATGGCGGAATTTGCTATATTTAACTCGGTGCATGCGTCGACAACGCATACACCGTTCTTCGTGAACGGCCTTCGCCATCCACGTTTACCCGCCCTTTTAGAGTGTGACTATAGTTTAAGGGTGTGGGGGGGTGGACTGTCGCGAACAAACCCTGATCAGGTTCTTGCTCATCACACGTCGACAATAATGTCGACGTGATGGATGCCGATGTCGTTGCGATTGACATCGATGATGACGATGACGACAGTGCTTGTAATTTCAGTATCGTCAACGACTGCCACAGTGAAGACGATGAAGCTCTCACTGTTGAAGACAATGTTCTTCCAGCCGTGTACACGAAACGCACTGCTGTTGACAAGGATAAATCAGCAGAGGAATTTCTGCTGAGTCGCGAAGCGGTTGTCCGCTTCGCTTAAGACTCTATTGCAGATGCGATAGACAAGCAGAAAAGAAACGCAGACAAACATGGAAGAGCAAATGCTCTTTCATTTGATGAAGGAGGCCTCGTTTTACTGTCTACAGTAAACCTACCGAAACACGCAGTGACAAACGTGGGCAGCAGTGAATTACTGCCTAAGTACATTGGTCCAGTTTTTTGTGTTGCGACGAATGGGTAACGCATTCACAATTGAACAGCACCGTAAGCTGCTTATGTAACGGGGTGAATCGTTACATAACAATTTATAAGAAATTGTTAATAGAATATAACTATAAGAGTTATATTCTCAGAATATTGTCATAAGGACAATATTCGGTAGCACTTCCAAGTAGTTCCTAATTGGTTGATATAGGCCATTATATCAACCAACGAAGACGCGCCACGACAGACGCACGCAATGAGTGGTGAGCAGATAACTGATTTACACATTTGTATTTAGACATAGTTAGATGAAGATAAATAGTGATTTATTGCAGACATTAACTATTATAAATACAGTTCTACTTTTTACTCTAACCGAGTACTCGCTTCTTCTTACCGTCTTCCTCTGCACGTACGAGTGTACGTGAAGTTACGAGGCACCGCCTTATTCTGTTATCAGAATAAGTAGCTTGTACTGTCACCAGTACAAGCTTCAGGGTGCCCCGTTACACCTGGTAGCACTTCGTAGTCCGTCCAAGGACCGCGTTCACATCCAACATGAATATGTTGGATGATGAAGATGACCAAAGCTTTCACGCTACGCGTGACGGCTACTCCCATTTGAGCGATGTCGAATGGGATGCGGCTGAACGAATGGGTTCGACCATGGGCATCCATGCTGTTAGCGTCATGCTAGAGGCTCTCAATAGAGATGCCCAACATGCTACTATCGCCAAGTTCATTCAAAATGAACTTGACGCAGAACGCGAGAAAGTAGCCTTGCTTCACCAACAAGGTTCTCAACAAGCAGAGTTGTTGAGAGAACAAGGTGCTCAACAGTTTGAACTGTTGAGACAGCAGCAGGCTGCTGCTGGCCGGTCGATGCACTCGCGTCGGCCCGAGACTTTGAAGATTGACATCTCAAAGTATAGGGGGGTCGAAGAAGACTCCCTCTTGAGATGGTTCGTCGAATTGGATGACGCCATAAGGGCGCGTCGCATCGACGACGGGGATATGCAAGTTGCATTTGCCCAGTCAAATCTGGCAGGACGTGCCAAGACTTGGGCACTGGGGCTCAAGCTGCACGACCCATACGCGTTTGGGTCGTTGGAAGTCTTCAAGTCGCGGCTCAGACAAACGTTTGAACCGCCTAGAGCTGAGTTCAGAGCTCGAACCGAACTCTTGAAGCTCAAGCAGGGTAAGCGTGATGTGCACGCTTACGCTCAACATATACGACATCTCACGAGTTGTATAAGTTCCAATCCGGTGGATGAACACACGTTGGTTTCGGTGTTCATGCAGGGTCTTGCGGATGGTCCCGTCAAGACTCACCTGTTCCGGCTTGAACTAGATTCACTAGAACAAGCCATTTCCATTGCGGAACAGGAAGACTTCAGTCTGAGACAGGCTCGCGCCAGCTCGACATCATATCGTCAACCGAGACGATATGACAACGGAGGTCCAGAGCCGATGGAACTCTGTTATGTAGAGAGCGAGAAGGTTCGCTCTACAGGCTACAAGAAGTTGCAGAGATGCAACAGATGTCAGAAGACAGGACACTACGCTTACGAGTGTAGTGCCCCTCGTCCAGTGTCTCGCGACACTGGGCGTAGTGACCGTCCACCCATGAGAAAGGGGCAGGGACGAGGGTCCGCAGTTGGTGCAAAGACGCAACAACGGGATGGACCGTCAAAAAACGGACAGGATCAGTAGGTGCGGAGCACCCTACTGATCCAGCAACGTCAAGAGAATTTGTAGGCCTCTTGATGAAGGTTGCTCCCAACACACAGACATTGTGCGTTGCTGCTCTAGGTAATGAGGTCTCACTCATTACCTTGAAACTCGAAGTGACGAATAAGTTGTCCCTTCGAGCTCTAGTCGATTGTGGGGCGTCCAACAATTTTGTGCGACGCCAATCGCTAGAAGATGGTCACTTTAAATTCAGTGAATGTGACACACCTCCTACGAGGATGACGGTACGTCTTGCGACAGGCGCATCCGTAATCCGTCATGAAGCGTATAGTGAAGATTCACTATACGCTAGAAGATACCCAATACGACGATGACTTTATCGTATTGGATTTGGATGACAAATTTGATGTCATCCTTGGAATACCGTGGCTCAGAAGGTACGAACCACGGGTAAACTGGCAACATCGGACAGTAACGATGCCTGCCGCTTGTTCATCAGATGGCCATCTGATGAACGTTTTGGAGCGTCCACAAGCGTGTGGATGTACTACGAGTGAGTGCGATGGCCTCACTTGTGGTACGGTCGTTAGTACGACTGCACAAAACCTTAGTGTACCAAACGGTTACACTTCGGAGCAAAGTTCCGGCGGCTGTGAGGAAACACAGGCTGCGCCGAAGGTCCACCACTCGAATAAGTCGGGTGGACTGGGACAAAGATGTATCCCTAGAGGGGAACATCTAGAAGAGAAACAATCGATCGCTCAGGTTAAGCGAAACGATAATCCTAGATCGACTGGAGAGTCTTTCGTAGAGGATCTCGCTGTGGTTGCGCAACCCCAGCTAAAGGAAGTAAAGGGAATAAGTCCCAAGATTACAAATACGGCGGAAATAAGTTCCCCGAAACCCGCGGGAATAAGTCCCCGGGAAGACGAAGGAATAAGTCCTTCGAAGCCTGAGGGAATAAGTCCCCAGGAAATGACAGAGACATTGAATGTCATAGTCAATAACGGATCATGTGTAGGCGCTTATACACTTGATCTGATTGCGCCTCCGAAGTTAACTTCGGAGATCACTCAGTTGCCAACGCTCGAACATAAAAAGGTTCTTGCGTGATCTGCGTAGTGGCAAAGTCAAGCAGATCTGCATACTCGTCGCTGACGACGAGTATGTAACCGACATAAGGTCAGCAACAGTGTTTACTGAGAACGAGAGAGTTCTCAGTAGTTCATCTATGGACGAGAGTGTCCTAGATGAAAAGACACGAATTGAGCGATATGAGTCCCAATCATGGGAATCGCTCAAGGAAAATCCTCTCTATGAAGATTTGGTTGAATTCAAGGATGTATTCCCTGAAACTGTTCCGTGCGAATTACCGAAGGATAAAGGTATTCGACACGAAGTCGAGCTTAAACCAGGCTCGAAGTACTGTGTCATGAAGCAGTGGCCACTGCCTCGTGAACAAGTACTTGCGATCGACAAGTTCTTTGCCGATCGTTTAGCAGCGGGCCATGTGAGGGAATCAACTTCCCCACATAGCTCTCCGACCTTCTGTGTGCGAAAAGCAACAGGAGGGTGGCGGATAGTGCACGCGTTTAACAAATTGAACGCTGCAACGGTACCGGCTCAGACGCCGATACCGAGGAAGGACGTAATCATTGATGGTATGTCAAAGAGTACCATCTTTTCGTCCATGGATTTGATGGATGGCTTCTATCAAATCCTAATGCGGGAACGGGATATACCCTATACCGCAGTTAGCACGCCTAGCGGCATGCTCTGGGAATGGCTAGTAATGCCACAAGGGCTCAGTAATGCCCCTGCCACGTTCAACAGATGTGTATCACATCTGTTGAGACCAGTACGAGAGTTCGCGCCGAGTTATTTCGATGACGTATTCATCCATAGTCGAGCTATGGATGGAAAGTCGGACGTTGAGGTTCACAGGTACCACGTCCGACAAGTTCTTACAATCATGCGAAAGCATCAATTGTATGCTAACCTCAAGAAGTGTATATTTGCAGCAAGCGAAATACCACTTCTTGGGTGCATCGTTGGTAAGAACGGTGTACGTCCTGATCCCGAAAAGATCAAGGCGATCACCGACTGGCCTGTGCCGGTCGATGTCAAAGGTCTTCGAAAATTCCTTGGGCTAGCGGCGTATTTGCATAAGTATTCACGCAATTACGCCGAGATGACTGTACACCTCTCTCGTTTGTTGAAAAAGAACGAGAGGTGGTTATGGAACGCTGAATGTCAACGCTCCTTTGAGGGTATCAAGCAGAGCTTGATACAATCCCCAGTCCTAGCAATAGCCGATCAGGACAGGCCATTTCATGTGGTCTGTGATGCCAGCGATTTCGCAATCGGCTGTGCATTAATGCAGTACGACCTTGAAGGCGTTGAACGCGTCGTCTGCTATCAGTCGCGTCAGCTGCAACCAGCTGAGCGGAACTATCCAGTGCATGACAAGGAACTCCTTGCCATGAAGTATGCACTCGCGAAGTTCAGAGTCTATCTATTAGGAGATAGACCCTTCGTTGTTTACACTGACCATGCGTCCTTACGCACGGCAGTGAACAGCCCGCACCTTTCACAACGAATGGCGCGGTGGTTGTCATTCTTTGCAGAATACAACTTTACGGTCGAGTACAAACCAGGACGACTTAATGTCGTCGCTGATGCACTCTCACGTCGTCCCGACTTTGAAACAGTCGCGAAACCCAACAGTGAGACAGTCACTGTTGCGGTTATGACGTCCTCAGTCCCATCTACAATGTTGTATGATGATGTGAGGCGGGCATACGCCCAAGATGGTGAGATAGTGAAGTTGTTGTCACATCTCTCCCAACCATCCCGAGAATCGTTGAAACGATTGTCGTCTGCGTATCGATCTGCATCAGATCGATACACTACTCGTAACGGTTTACTGTATTATACAGCCGTTTCTGGTGACACACCACGTGTTGTCATTCCAGATGATACTGATCTGCGTTTGCGGATCATGTTCGAGTATCACGATGCTCCTATAGGAGGACATCGTGGCCGAGAGAAAACATATCTCACGGTAAGTCGAGACTTTTACTGGCCCCGCCAGTATCAGTTTGTGCGAAAGTATGTTCGCGCATGCGAAGTCTGCCAACGAGTGAAGTCAAGTCCTTCACTGCGTGCACCTTTACAGCCTCTACCGGTTCCGGCTGAGTGCTGGGAATCCATCTCAATGGATTTCGTCTTCGGGTTACCCAAAGACGCACGCGGGAATACGGGTATTCTCGTATTTGTTGACAGATTCAGCAAAATGGTACACCTTGTGGCTGTACCAGAGACAATCACGGCAAGTGGCTGTGCTTGTGTCTTTATTGACACCATCTTCCGACTTCATGGGTTGCCCCGTGAACTCGTATCAGACAGAGATCCACGATCCACTGCTGATTTCTGGCGTTCCGTGTTCAAATCACTCGGAACGCGCTTGAAGATGTCGACATCTGATCATCCAGAGTCAGATGGTCAGACGGAACGTGCCAATCGTGTCCTTGAAGAGATACTTCGAGGATACGTACACTCCTTTAAGAGTTGGAGTGAGTTTTTGCCAATGGTAGAGTTTGCCATCAACAACTCGGTGCATGCGTCCACGACACATACACCGTTTTACGTGAATGGCTTGCGCCATCCGCGTATACCCACCTTACTAGAGTGTAACTCTGGTTTAAGGGGGAGGGACTCGCGCGAGCAAAAACCGATTTGGTTCACGCTCATCACGCTCTGACGAAGAAGTCATTGCGTTTGATGCCGATATCGATAACATCGATATCGAAGAAGATGATGCCAGTGAGAGTGCGGAAGCCCTCACTGAAGACAATGATCCCAGTGAGAGTGCGGAAGCCCTCACTGAAGAAAAGGTTGTTGTTGCTGCAGTGCGCTCACAGCACACTGAAGCTAACGAGTCATCAGATGAGTTCATACTGGCTCGTGAAACGGTAGTCCGTTTTGTGCAAGACTCCATCGCCGAAGCGGTGGATAAGCAAAAGCAAAACGCTGACAAGAATGGAAGGGCAAACACTCTTTTATTTAATAAAGGTGACTTAGTCCTACTGTCTACGGTTAATCTACCAAAACATGTAGTGACTAACTTGGGTAGCAGTAAACTACTACCCAAGTACATTGGCCCATTTCGTGTATTGCACCGCCTAGGCAATGCATACACGATCGAGTTACCACGTAAGATGCGAACGCATCCCACGTTTTACGTTGGTCGGCTTAAGCCGTACCATCAGTACGCTGCTTCTTCCGATGAAGAACGCCCTTGCGCTCAAGCATCTCGCAGAGAGCCTTGTGCTCCCGATGGTGGGCATCAACAAGGGTCTGAAGAGCAGTTATCTCAGCCCGAGACCGATCAACAATCCCACGAGCTACCCTTAGCTCGTCACGAAGAGATGTCAGAGATCTCTCGTTCTCAAGCTGAGCAAAGGCAAACTCAGCTCGATGCTTCGAGGCAGTGTCCACCATCTGGAGACGCCTATTCCGCTCATGCTCGAGATCGTCGCGTAACCCTTGCGTTACGCGATCAAAGAAGCTCTCGGGAACACACCGATCCACATGATCGTGTGGAGAGCGTCTTTCCTCCTCCTCCACCTCCATTAGAGGACTCTCGCGGTGGCCAGCGCTATCTAGTAGAGCAGCTGTTGAACCACCGCGACGTGAACGGACGTCGGACGAGTTACCTCGTCCGGTGGCGCGGCTATCCCCCGTCCTGGGATTCTTGGGAGCCCCGCTCCCAATTGATGGTTGACGTACTGGGTCTGGTCGAGCAGTACGACGCGACACATCCTGTGCCGCAGAAGGACCGCCGGAGAAAGTCTTCCCGGCACGGTCGTAAAGGGATTTCAGGTTGTCAATCCCTTCGTACATCTCAGTAGAGACACGTACACGCCACCACGGGCTGGTAAGGAGGTAAGCCTCCTTAGGTGCTCGTGCAGAGTTGTTCACACAACATGGGCACGAGTCTCCCCAAGAGAGGCAGGGTAATCCTTTCTCCCTTGACAGACGATGCAGCTTATAGCGTGCACCTGTCGGGGTTCGCTTTTCAAACTTATCACGAGCTTTGATAAGTTTGTCGTTCCAAGCGTCACGACCTACATCCTCGAGATTATGGATGTAGGCGTTCCACGCCTGAAGTAGTGAGGGACCATCACGTTTGTGATTCCCACTGTACCATCGATGTCTGAAGAAAGCATCGATGAAGAACTCATGTTCAGCGCGATAGTCTTTCGCGCTGGGGTCAAGGTGATGGATCCTTGACGAATCGAACAATCGTGTTCGATAACGATCACTCGTCGTCGCCGACAAGTGATCCATGACGGATTTAGGAGGCATCCATGCCTTCTTTTCTGGAGCGAGACGCAACACATTGCGGTCCCGCTCTTCCTGCGACGTGCCGACAGAAGTACTGGCACCTCGCTGTGAAGTGGTGTCCATAGGAGAACCGACACCACTATTAGCGCCCGAGTCTCGCGACCTCGAGCGCCTTCGCTTCGGCGATGGTTCATCTGACTCATCAGATGAACCAAAGATGCTGCGACGCAAAGCATCGTCCATGCCACGCTTGGCAGGCGGCTTAGATTCAATCGCCGTCGATACGGATCCGTCATCCGTATCAGGAGAGTACGAGACACCGAGCTCGTACTCTGTGAAGACACGAGTGTCTTCATGACCAGCGCCTGCATCACCAGGTGATACAGGCTGAGTCGATTCAGCAACCGATGGGACATCAGTTGCTGTAGTTTCTGCTTCGGCGTCCGCACAGAGACGTGCAGACGCGCTCTCGGCGGCCTTGCTCGCGCATCGCATGGGCTTGTTTACCATGCGATGAGATGTTGGAAAGTGGACGCGGACCAACAAGTGCAAACCCCGTCCCAAATGATTTGGGACGAGTATCCATTTAGTCAATCAGTCACTAAAGTGACTGATGGTTAAGGGGGGTGATGTAACGGGGTGAATCGTTACATAACAATTTATAAGAAATTGTTAATAGAATATAACTATAAGAGTTATATTCTCAGAATATTGTCATAAGGACAATATTCGGTAGCACTTCCAAGTAGTTCCTAATTGGTTGATATAGGCCATTATATCAACCAACGAAGACGCGCCACGACAGACGCACGCAATGAGTGGTGAGCAGATAACTGATTTACACATTTGTATTTAGACATAGTTAGATGAAGATAAATAGTGATTTATTGCAGACATTAACTATTATAAATACAGTTCTACTTTTTACTCTAACCGAGTACTCGCTTCTTCTTACCGTCTTCCTCTGCACGTACGAGTGTACGTGAAGTTACGAGGCACCGCCTTATTCTGTTATCAGAATAAGTAGCTTGTACTGTCACCAGTACAAGCTTCAGGGTGCCCCGTTACAGCTTACGTATCCTACGTTTAACTTCGGTCGTCTCCGCCCGTACTATCAGTACGAGCCCGTTTCGAGATGCGAAGAACATCTCCGCGGTCAAGAGCCGAGACCAACTTCGGGTGGTCCCGTTTTAACGATCTAGTCCGGTCGTCTAGTGAAGCGACCTGCTCACGCAGCTGAGCGATGTCTTGACAAGCTGCAGCTATCTCGTCACGAAGAGAATGAGTCGAACGTTCGTTTTCAAGTTGTGCAAGCGCAAACGCAGCACGATCATCTGAACGATCGTGCGCTGTTAAATTGTAATTATCCTTTACAAGATCATGAAGCTCACAACGCCGAGTCCGTTCATGAGCCAGATTATCTTGCAACTGTCCCGTTATACGGTTCAGCTCCTGAACATCAAGATGACCCGGACCTCGAGCCGGATCAGGTGTTCCCGCCACCACCACATCCTGTGGTGGACTCAAGCGATGGTCAACGCCTTTTAGTGGAGCGTATTTTGAACCACCGCGACGTGAATGGCGTCCTGACGAGTTATCTCGTCCGCTACCATGGCTAACTACTGGCGTGGGACAACTAGGAGCCTCGTGTTCAGCTGACTGTTGATGTCCTTGATCTCGTCGAGCAGTACGACGAGACCCACCCGCTGCGTTCGAAGAAAGGCCGCAGGAAAATGACCTCCCCTAACGCGAGTACAGGGATTGCAAGGTGTCAATACCCTTCGGCCATCTCGAAAGAGTTGCGTGCCCTCCAGTAGGGATCAATAGGGAGGAAGGCCTCCCTAGGGGAACGGTTCGAGCTGTCCAGGAAACCTGAACACGAGTGTCCCCAAGAAAGACAGGATAATCCTGCCTTTCTTGACAGTCGGTGCAACTTGTGTCGCGCCCGGACTGGGTTGCGTTTCTCAAACCTGATGCGAGCTGCATCAAGTTTGGCGAACCAGGCCTCACGGCCAATGCGCTCGATGTTGTGGATGAGGGCATTCCATCCGTGCACTAAAGCTTTGCCTTCTCGGACACGGCAACCATTGCACCACCGATGTTTGAGGAACGCATCGGTAAAGAACTTTTCCTCAGCACGGATAGATTCCGTGCTGGAATCAGGTGGGCAAATCTTCCTGCAATCGAACAAGGGGATTTGGGACCGTTCGGTAGTCGTGCCGGCCAACCGGGTCAACTCCTTGGGTGACGGCATCCACGGAGACTCCACTTGGGGAGCGTGGCGCAGGACATTTCGGTCCCTGGCCTCTTGACTGGTGTCAGCCTGAGCGCTGACACCAGTGTTACCATGATTCTTTGAACTACTTCGCTCGTGGTAATTTATAGGTGCATCACTACCATTCCTACGCGTCCTATCGTTGGATGGATTTCCGTGAGGCGAAGATTCGTCGGAATAATCACTCGATCCGAAGATCTCGGACATGATACTGCCGCGTTGACCAGAGCCAGTCAACCTGGCTCTTGCAGTGTCCGCTCCGGGTGATCCGGAGGCGTGAAGCGTCGCCTTCGAGTCGGATGCATCATCCGACTCGCCAGAATAGATGAGCTCTATCTTAGACTCGTCTTGATTACGACTCGTGGCACCCGCTGCAGACGCAACGGATGTATCTGTCGCACGTGGTGACTCACCACTTGGACTGTTCACAACTACAGGAGACGAATCGCCTGCTGCTGATGTGTGAGAAGTACTCTCTCCGGCTGCACGCATGCTTGCAGCCGCCTTTCTTGCTGCTGCAGTAGCAGCTTGCTTGGTTTTCGAAACCATGCGTTGGATGGCAAATGAATGGAATTTGACCAGCAAGTGCTTTCTTTCCCAGAGTGATCCAACGGTGGTCACCCTGACCCAATCAAATTTAATTCAATCAACGGGTGATTGATGGTTGAGGTGGGGGGTCATGTAACGGGGTAGCCCGTTATATGAAATTGACACCAAACGGTGTCAATTGGGAAATTGTCTAGCATGACAATATCCTACCAATATTAACCGGGATGGGTAATTTTGAAGTAATATGACCCCCTTACGATAATATTCATGTAGGCTGCTCCACGATTGGTTTATAAAAGACGTTTTAACCATAGATTGCCACCAGTCGGTGCTAGACGCGCGCAATGAGTGGTGAGCAGGTTGTCGTCATACGACGGTGTATATTAGGATAGTTAGATAAAGATTAAAGTTATACTGATAGCTTAATCATGCTAAATCTAGTTCTCTTTTTACCCTTTACTCAACATAGTTGTTGAGCAGATTTAGCTTCCTCTTCACGTACTAGTGCACGTAAAGTTTTGTGGCACCCAGAAATTTGGTGGCTCGTTACACCATGCTCTTTGAGCTTATCCACAGTTTCACTCCTTGATCAAAACTGTACCCATTTTCTTCAATATATTCGATACACATATCTAAAAACTTACGAGCACGTTCTAGGCTCTTAACAGAAAGCGTAACGAGGCGTCAAAGAAATAGTCGAGAGGACTTTCACTCGTTCCTGATATCAGACATCATTTAAAAAAACTTTAACAATCAAAGCTTGACCACGACCCCATCGAAAATAAATAGAAATTTTCGTGGTATTTTGATTGAAACTAAGTAACCAACTTCTGGTGCAGAAATTTTCTCTACAGTCTTCCTGCTAACTTCAGACCGTACAATGCTTTCTTCAGCCCCAATTCAAAGTTGCTGCTGCTTGTCACACCCGGGTTTTTTTCGGATCCTCGCCAAGCTGCATTCACTGCGGGAAACGGATGTAGATATTAAAATCTCATTCCTCATCCGCTTTCACGTAAGCTTTTGGTACATCACTATGCATCCCAAGGTTTTTTCATTGTCTTGCTTAAGCAAAAATCAATTTGATGCTGAACATGTCAAACACAGCGGCAAAAGTATTTTCATGTTCTATCCAATACCTGTTCATTCCCACATGCCATCAATCTTGCCTTCAAACGCTCAACATCATATTAACGTCACGCTTGGTCTTTTAAACACACTTTAATTTTAATATCTTAACACTTTTTGGAGCTTGACAATATTTTAAACTACATCGTCCTACAGAGATTACGATTCTTCTAAATTGGATTTTATCGATCCTTCCTTTAAATTAGTGCGCATAGCTTCACCAACGTTCTGGTAATCAGAAATTGTGACCGCGCTCACAATACGTTCTTTATTGCCCAAACGCTCATTTCCTTGATCACGTCAGAAACTTATGTTTTTGGCTGCTAACCTTGTCACAACCTTCGCCTTTCTTGTCCACAGAATGCTCTTATTCGTGTTTCGTGTCGGGTCTTGACGACTCGTCGCTTCTTTCAAATCTTAATGTCTTTATTTTCTTTAATCCTGAACTTGATCTCGCGCGGAGTCGTTACTTTCCAGACTTATACTACTCTGGAAATACAATTCTTGAACTTGCTTGTTGTGTGTTTGTTTAATGTCCTTATATTTTGCACATGCTGCAATAGAATGACCACTCTTACCTTTGGTAGGTAAAATCGATAACCTTTGTTCTCTTCACCAATGCCAATGATAATATATTTCTAGCCTTTCAGAGTAGTTAATTTTCTGTTAGAATCCCTGTACACTGTACATGGTGACCTAAATAAGACAGTTTCACGTAGCGACGGTGTCTGATCCGGCAGCACCTTCAATGACGACATTATGTCATCATTCAAATATTTAGGGGCCCGGTTCTAATGTAAGCAGCAAATATAACTGCGTCTCCCCAGATAGTCAACGGTAATCCAGAAGAAAATATCAAACAACGGGCCATATTCATGATGGTCCAATGCATGCGCTCAGCTTTTCCATTGCTAGCTTGATTTCTTGCTTCACTTCGCTGTCTTGCGACGCCCGACTTCTTGCAGGAAAGTATTCATTCTGGTTCTCTTCTCCTGATTTGTGCAAAGAACGTGTACACGAACATTAATTTTTCTCGAAAAAAGTCAGGAAATCTTCAAATTTCTTTGCCGCAGCTTCTTTAGTGCAATCAAGAAATTCACGGCAATAATTGCTTTTTTGATCGATAAAATTTATTTTTTAACGATTGCTTAGTTGATCCTTTTTGGTCATCGGGCACTTGCTGTCCGAACAAATGTCACCTCCCACCCTGTCAATAAATAAGTGCTGCCCAGAGTCTTGCCTTGGCTGTTTGTTCTTGGTATGTTTTCTTCAAGGTCAGGCGTATTAAGATTCACGATTCTTGTCTGTTGGCAAAAAAAACACAGTGCGGATCTTCAGCCAACTTAATAATAGGTTTTGAGTTAAATGGCCAAAACGTTTGTGAATATTCATTAAACTGCCTTTTTAAGGAGCGGAAGAAGCTAGGACATTGGTTCTTCACCCAATATCGCCAGAATAAATCCAACCGGTTCCACTACATTTTCCATCACTCGACACGATACCACAAGAACGTTCTTTTTATATTAAACATCGAAAGCCACAGCGCCCGTAAGTTTGTCGGACAAGACACGTTGTGTATTAATATACTCAAGTGTGTAACCCTATTGGTCAAAGGTTCTTTACGTAATTAAAATATGCTTTAAAACCTCAGCAAAGTATACGTTCGTAAGAGTCAGCACACGCTCAACTCCACAAGCCAGAACGTTGATTATTACAGTGCCCTTCTTGCTCATGTGGACGGCTGCTAATCGGATTAATGACAAACTCTCTCACATGGCTCAACGTTGTCAACCAATGACTCGTTACTGACCAAGTGTCTACTCGATCCACGATCCAGAATACAGGTATTATCACGTTGACATAAAAGTTTATTCGCAGCAAGCTACAAGTTTGTCCGAGGTCCTTATAGGCGTTTGCGTTGGGGACATGCTGCCTGCCAATGTCCCACTTCGTGGCCTAGGACAGAGGCGCATTTCATTGCATTGTCGATCGAAAACGGAAACAACTATTTCGATTGCGCTTACTTTTTTCCGCCCGAGAGTTCAATTTTTCCCAGTGTGCAGCTCATACGATTGCGCAAAGTGAGCGAGCTGCTCTGCCTGTACCGTTCTTGCTTGGTCAACGTTTGCCAGCTGAATTATCCGCTTAGTCTCAAATGCGTACTGCACTACATTGTCCAAAATTAAATAATCTCCAACGTTTTCACATACTTCAAAAATAGCTGTTAGATACATGTAATGTTCTGGCCAACTTCGGTTTGAATTCTCTTACGTTGCGTGAAAATTTTTATTGCTTGGGCCAGAGTAATTCTAGTTTCAAAAGCGCTTCCATCATTTGACTATTACGTACTGCAAACTGGGTAATTGACTCCATCGTATCTCAACTTGTCTTAATATAATCTCTCTGCTGTTCTATAGAGATACAAGCCAAGCAAATTTTCTTTTACATCGTCCGGCCATTCAAAACCACATGTCGACTGCGCTGAAAAAAAATGTCTTCCAAATCCCTGACCTCACTCGAACAATTCTGAACCAAGTCCTTCGTACAATTTGTGTCCATTAAACGCCTGAATTCCGAGCTTCTTTTGTCTCGCATCAGGATATCGCACTTGAAGTACACAGACTTAAACATAATCGTATTAATTTGGTTCCTGCTGCTGCACGTGCCTGTTTTTTCTACACTGAAGTGCAACATACCAGGACATTCGAGTCCTGAAGCAACTTGATTGTGAACATCGTGGCTGGTGCCATTATATTCGGGCTGTCTATCGCCAAACGACATCTGTCCTTTAACCGGCCTCATCGGATTAAGTACTGGCACATCGATAATCCCCTTTAAAGTTGTCCATTTGCATTTGTGTTCCTCTCTTCAAATCCAAAACAAACAAACTTGGATGTCTATGCGGAGTCATAGGCGTGTCCCTATGTCTCTCACGCCTGTCTTCAGCATTCATCGACTCCTCGAGCCTGTCTAGACGTCCAGGTGTTCCTCTATTCAAAAACAGGAAATCTGACACGTCGTCACTCCTGGTGGTGGCATTGTACACAGCACGAACAATGCACGGCTTGCTCTTCTTTTGTAATCTCCATGCTCTCTAGCCCTTTCGTGACCAGTAGCAGGGGCTGCTTCCGCATGCGCACCGTCGCGCGCGTCACCCCTGTGCTCCCCATTCGTATGACTCATAACCTGATCTAAGTAAAACACATAGTATTGACTTTTAGGTAAAGACAGATTACACACAATTAGATGCTAAAAAGAGGGTGTTATTGATTTCATTATCTTTTTCTGGCTTCTAGCAAATTTCGTCTGCAATTACTAAATAAAACTCCCACAGTTGCTCGACGCAAACGTGACGTCCAAATGATACGTGTACCACTATACTATAACATTCACTTGAATGCGTGCCTTTCAACAGTGCTTCTATCCAGCAATCTGCAACGAAGAGGCCTTCTGCGCCCTTCTCATAGGTGTGGAGGCAAAGACAGTTCGTTTACATCAATTAGAGGCTACACAGGAGCCCTATCCATTAAAGACTCAATCTCCCTAAGTCTTATCCGTGATGTGGCTGTGTGCTAAGCGATAGCGGACGACAATGTCGACATCCAGCTGGCGCCGGACTTCAGCGTGGTACAAGTGACTCCTGGTGTCACGGTGTGATGGTGAGTACTTGACGTAGGTTTTATTGCGAGCCACCGTCGCTGCCCTGGCTGCTTTTGATGTTCTGCACTCAATAATAAACGTCCTGCTTCTCGTTTTTGCGAGATCGAGATCGCCATGCCTCACTCTGTGTGTAAGATTTTGGTTAGGTTGCAGCAATAAAAACGATTTGACGGCCTTTGCTCGCTAGATGAGCATCCAGCCATGTAAGCACACCTTAACGGAAAGAGGAAGTAATAGATGGGTTCTTGCTCGGAGTGAATCTCGTGGCGGGGTCTACATCCAAATGACTGCAAATAAATTGTGGTATTAAAATTTTACCGAGATACGGCTTCTCGGCTTGCCGCAATGTCGTCGATAGCTTCACTTTCTGGGAGAGACTGCACCGTTCCATTCGTCCGCGTGTGCAACTTCCGTGCTATAGCGTGAAGAAGGAGGATCAAGTGCATACATGGCATCCAGTGTAACGGGGTGAATCGTTACATTACAATTTATAAGAAATTGTTAATAGAATATAACTATAAGAGTTATATTCTCAGAATATTGTCATAAGGACAAATATTCTACAGCACTTACAAGTAGTTCCTAATTGGTTGATATAGGCCATTATATCAACCAACGAAGACGCGCCACGACAGACGCACGCAATGAGTGGTGAGCAGATAATCAATTTACACATTTGTATTTAGACATAGTTAGATGAAGATAAATAGTGATTTATTGCAGACATTAACTATTATAAATACAGCTCTACTTTTTACTTTAACCAAGTACTCGCTTCTTCTTACCCGTCTTCCTCTGCACGTACGAGTGTACGTGAAGTTACGAGGCACCGCATTATTCTGTCATCAGAATAAGTAGCTTGTACTGTCATCAGTACAAGCTTCAGGGTGCCCCGTTACACCTGGTAGCACTTCGTAGTCCGTCCAAGGACCGCGTTCACATCCAACATGAATATGTTGGATGATGAAGATGACCAAAGCTTTCACGCTACGCGTGACGGCTACTCCCATTTGAGCGATGTCGAATGGGATGCGGTTGAACGAATGGGTTCAACCATGGGCGTCCATGCTGTTAGCGTCATGCTAGAGGCTCTCAATAGAGATGCCCAACATGCTACTATCGCCAAGTTCATTCAAAATGAACTTGAAGCAGAACGCGAGAAAGTAGCCTTGCTTCACCAATAAGGTTCTCAACAAGCAGAGTTGTTAAGAGAACAGGGTGCTCAACAGTTTGAACTGTTGAGACAGCAGCAGGCTGCTGCTGGTGGGTCGATGCACTCGCGTCGACCCGAAACCTTGAAGATTGACATCTCCAAGTATAGGGGAGTCGAAGAGGACTCCCTCTTGAGATGGTTCATCGAATTGGATGACGCCATAAGGGCGCGTCGCATCGACGACGGGGATATGCACGTTGCATTTGCCCAGTCAAATCTGGCAGGACGTGCCAAGACTTGGGCACTGGGGCTCAAGTTGCACGACCCATATGCGTTCGGGTCGTTGGAAGTCTTCAAGTCGCGGCTCAGACAAACGTTTGAACCGCCTAGGGCTGAGCTCAGATCTCGAACCGAACTCTTGAAGCTCAAGCAGGGTAAGCGTGATGTACACGCTTACGCTCAACATATACGACATCTCACGAGTTGTATAAGTTCCAATCCAGTGGATGAACACACGTTGGTTTCGGTGTTCATGCAGGGTCTTGCGGATGGTCCCGTCAAGACTCACCTGTTCCGGCTTGAACTAGATTCACTAGAACAAGCCATTTCCATTGCGGAACAGGAAGACTTCAGTCTGAGACAGGCTCGCGCCAGCTCGACATCATATCGTCAACCGAGACGATATGACAACGGAGGTCCAGAGCCGATGGAACTCTGTTATGTAGAGAGCGAGAAGGCTCGCTCTACAGGCTACAAGAAGTTGCAGAGATGCAACAGATGTCAAAAGACAGGACACTACGCTTACGAGTGTAGTGCCCCTCGTCCAGTGTCTCGCGACACTGGGCGTAGTGATCGTCCACCCATGAGAAAGGGGCAGGGACGAGGGTCCGCAGTTGGTGCAAAGACGCAACAACGGGATGGACCGTCAAAAAACGGACAGGATCAGTAGGTGCGGAGCACCCTACTGATCCAGCAACGTCAAGAGAATTTGTAGGCCTCTTGATGAAGGTTGCTCCCAACACACAAACGTTGTGCGTTGCTGCTCTAGGTAATGAGGTCTCACTCATTACCTTGAAACTCGAGGTGACGAATAAATTGTCCCTTCGAGCTCTAGTCGATTGTGGAGCGTCCAACAATTTTGTGCGACGCCAATCG
The DNA here is from genome assembly GCA_921007115.2 of Peronospora matthiolae. NCBI lineage: Eukaryota > Oomycota > Peronosporomycetes > Peronosporales > Peronosporaceae > Peronospora > Peronospora matthiolae. The sequence continues at coordinate 487,690 of CAKLBY020000312.1, forward strand.
CTAGAAGATGGTCACTTTAAGTTCAGTGAATGTGACACACCTCCTACGAGGATGACGGTACGTCTTGCGACAGGCGCATCCGTAACCGTCATGAAGCGTATAGTGAAGATCCACTATACGCTAGAAGATACCCAATATGACGATGACTTTATCGTATTGGATTTGGATGACAAATTTGATGTCATCCTTGGAATACCGTGGCTCAGAAGGTACGAACCACGGGTAAACTGGCAACATCGGACAGTAACGATGCCTGCCGCTTGTTCATCAGATGGCCATCTGATGAACGTTTTGAAGCGTCCACAAGCGTGTGGATGTACTACGAGTGAGTGCGATGGCCTCACTTGTGGTACGGTCATTAGTACGACTGCACAAAACCTTAGTGTACCAAACGGTTACACTTCGGAGCAAAGTTCCGGCGGCTGTGAGGAAACACAGGCTGCGCCGAAGGTCCACTACTCGAATAAGTCGGGTGGACTGGGACAAAGATGTATCCCTAGCGGGGAACATCTAGAAGAGAAACGATCGATCGCTCAGGTTAAGCGAAACGATAATCCTAGATCGACTGGAGAGTCTTTCGTAGAGGACCTCGCTGTGGTTGCGCAACCCCAGCTAGAGGAAGTAAAGGGAATAATTCTCAAGATTAGAAATACGGCGGAAATAAGTTCCCCGAAACCCGCGGGAAAAGGTCCCCGGGAAGCCGAAGGAATAAGTCCTTCGAAGCCTGAGGGAATAAGTCCCCAGGAAATGACAGAGACATTGAATGTCATAGTCAATAACGGATTAAGTGTAGGCGCTTATACACTTGATCTGATTGCGCCTCCGAAGTTAACTTCGGAGATCACTCAGTTGCCAACGCTCGAACATAAAAGGTTATTGCGTGATCTGCGTAGTGGCAAAGTCAATCAGATCTGCATACTCGTCGCTGACGACGAGTGTGTAACCGACATAAGGTCAGCAACAGTGTTCACTGAGAACGAGAGAGTTCTCAGTAGTTCATCTACGGACGAGAGTGTCCTAGATGAAAAGACACGAATTGAGCGATATGACTCCCAATCATGGGAATCGCTCAAGAAAAATCCTCTCTATGAAGATTTGGTTGAATTCAAGGATGTATTCCCTGAAACTGTTCCGTGCGAATTACCGAAGGATAAAGGTATTCGACACGAGGTCCAGCTTAAACCAGGCTCGAAGTACTGTGTCATGAAGCAGTGGCCACTGCCTCGTGAACAAGTACTTGCGATCGACAAGTTCTTTGCCGATCGTTTAGCAGCGGGCCATGTGAGGGAATCAACTTCCCCACATAGCTCTCCGACCTTCTGTGTGCGAAAAGCAACAGGAGGGTGGCGGATAGTGCACGCGTTCAACAAATTGAACGCTGCAACGGTACCGGCTCAGACGCCGATACCGAGGAAGGACGTAATCATAGATGGTATGTCAAAGAGTATCATCTTTTCGTCCATGGATTTGATGGATGGCTTCTATCAAATCCTTATGCGGGAACGGGATATACCCTATACCGCAGTTAGCACGCCTAGCGGCATGCTCTGGGAATGGCTAGCAATGCCACAAGGGCTTAGTAATGCCCCTGCCACTTTCAACACATGTGTATCACATCTGTTGAGACCAGTACGAGAATTCGCGCCAAGTTATTTCGATGACGTATTCATCCATAGTCGAGCTATGGATGGAAAGTCGGACGTTGAGGTTCACAGGTACCACGTCCGACAGGTTCTTACAATCATGCGAATGATCAATTGTATGCAAACCTCAAGAAGTGTATATTTGCAGCAAGCGAAATACCATCGTTGGTAAGAACGGTGTACTTCCTGATCCCGAAAAGATCAAGGCGATCACCGACTGGCCTGTGCCGGTTGATGTCAAAGGTCTTCGAAAATTCCTTGGGCTAGCGGCTTATTTGCATAAGTATTCACGCAATTACGCCGAAATGACTGTGCACCTCTCTCGTTTGTTGAAAAAGAACGAGAGGTGGTTATGGAACGCTGAATGTCAGCGCTCCTTTGATGGTATCAAGCAGAGCTTGATACAATCCCCAGTCCTAGCAATAGCCGATCAGGACAGGCCATTTCATGTGGTCTGTGATGCCAGCGATTTCGCAATCGGCTGTGCATTAATGCAGTACGACCTTGAAGGCGTTGAACGCGTCGTCTGCTATCAGTCGCGTCAGCTGCAACCAGCTGAGCGGAACTATCCAGTGCATGACAAGGAACTCCTTGCCATGAAGTATGCACTCGCGAAGTTCAGAGTCTATCTATTAGGAGATAGACCCTTCATTGTTTACACTGACCATGCGTCATTACGCACGGCAGTGAACAGCCCGCACCCTTCACAACGAATGGCGCGGTGGTTGTCATTCTTTGCAGAATACATCTTTACGGTCGAGTACAAACCAGGACGACTTAATGTCGTCGCTGATGCACTCTCACGTCGTCCCTACTTTGAAACAGTCGCGAAACCCAACAGTGAGACAGTCACTGTTGCGGTTATGACGTCCTCAGTCCCATCTACAACGTTGTATGATGATGTGAGGCGGGCATACGGCCAAGATGGTGAGATAGTGAAGTTGTTGACACATCTCTCCCAACCATCTCGAGAATCTTTGAAACGATTGTCGCCTGCGTATCGATCTGCATCAGATCGATACACTACTCGTAACGGTTTACTATATTATACAGCCGTTTCTGGTGACAAACCACATGTTGTCATTCCAGATGATACTGATCTGCGTTTGCGGATCATGTTCGAGTATCACGATGCTCCTATAGGAGGACATCGTGGCCGAGAGAAAACATATCTCACGGTCAGTCGAGACTTTTACTGGCCCCGCCAGTATCAGTTTGTGCGAAAGTATGTTCGCGCATGCGAAGTCTGCCAACGAGTGAAGTCAAGTCCTTCACTGCGTGCACCTTTACAGCCTCTACCGGTTCCGGCTGAGTGCTGGGAATCCATCTCGATGGATTTCGTCTTCGGGTTACCCAAAGACGCACGCGGGAATACGGGAATTCTCGTATTTGTTGACAGATTCAGCAAAATGGTACACCTTGTGTCTGTACCAGAGACAATCACGGCAAGTGGCTGTGCTTGTGTCTTTATTGACACCATCTTCCGACTTCATGGGTTGCCCCGTGAGCTCGTATAAGACAGAGATCCACGTGTCACTGCTGATTTCTGGCGTTCCGTGTTCAAATCACTCGGAACGCGCTTGAAGATGTCAACATCTGATCATCCAGAGTCAGATGGTCAGACGGAACGTGCCAATCGTGTCCTTGAAGAGATACTTCGAGGATACGTACACTCCTTTAAGAGTTGGAGTGAGTTTTTGCCAATGGTAGAGTTTGCCATAAACAACTCGGTGCATGCGTCCACGACGCATACACCGTTTTAACTGAATGGCTTGCGCCATCCGCGTGTACCCACCTTACTAGAGTGTAACTCTGGTTTAAGGGGGGGGAGGGACTCGCGCGAGCAAAAACCGATTTGGTTCACGCTCATCACGCTCTGACGAAGAAGTCATTGCGTTTGATGCCGATATCGATAACATCGATATCGAAGAAGATGATGCCAGTGAGAGTGCGGAAGCCCTCACTGAAGACAATGATCCCAGTGAGAGTGCGGAAGCCCTCACTGAAGAAAAGGTTGTTGTCGCTGCAGTGCGCTCACAGCACACTGAAGCTAACGAGTCATCAGATGAGTTCATACTGGCTCGTGAAACGGTAGTCCGTTTTGTGCAAGACTCCATCGCCGAAGCGGTGGATAAGCAAAAGCAAAACGCTGACAAGAATGGAAGGGCAAACACTCTTTTATTTAATAAAGGTGACTTAGTCCTACTGTCTACGGTTAATCTACCAAAACATGTAGTGACTAACTTGGGTAGCAGTAAACTACTACCCAAGTACATTGGCCCATTTCGTGTATTGCACCGCCTAGGCAATGCATACACGATCGAGTTACCACGTAAGATGCGAACGCATCCCACGTTTTACGTTGGTCGGCTTAAGCCGTACCATCAGTACGCTGCTTCTTCCGATGAAGAACGCCCTTGCGCTCAAGCATCTCGCAGAGAGCCTTGTGCTCCCGATGGTGGGCATCAACAAGGGTCTGAAGAGCAGTTATCTCAGCCCGAGACCGATCAACAATCCCACGAGCTACCCTTAGCTCGTCACGAAGAGATGTCAGAGATCTCTCGTTCTCAAGCTGAGCAAAGGCAAACTCAGCTCGATGCTTCGAGGCAGTGTCCACCATCTGGAGACGCCTATTCCGCTCATGCTCGAGATCGTCGCGTAACCCTTGCGTTACGCGATCAAAGAAGCTCTCGGGAACACACCGATCCACATGATCGTGTGGAGAGCGTCTTTCCTCCTCCTCCACCTCCATTAGAGGACTCTCGCGGTGGCCAGCGCTATCTAGTAGAGCAGCTGTTGAACCACCGCGACGTGAACGGACGTCGGACGAGTTACCTCGTCCGGTGGCGCGGCTATCCCCCGTCCTGGGATTCTTGGGAGCCCCGCTCCCAATTGATGGTTGACGTACTGGGTCTGGTCGAGCAGTACGACGCGACACATCCTGTGCCGCAGAAGGACCGCCGGAGAAAGTCTTCCCGGCACGGTCGTAAAGGGATTTCAGGTTGTCAATCCCTTCGTACATCTCAGTAGAGACACGTACGCGCCACCACGGGCTGGTAAGGAGGTAAGCCTCCTTAGGTGCTCGTGCAGAGTTGTTCACACAACGTGGGCACGAGTCTCTCCAAGAGAGGCAGGGTAATCCTTTCTCCATTGACAGACGATGCAGCTTGTAGCGTGCACCTGTCGGGGTTCGCTTTTCAAACTTATCACGAGCTTTGATAAGTTTGTCGTTCCAAGCGTCACGACCTACATCCTCGAGGTTATGGATGTAGGCGTTCCACGCCTGAAGTAGTGAGGGACCATCACGTTTGTGATTCCCACTGTACCATCGATGTCTAAAGAAAGCATCGATGAAGAATTCATGTTCAGCGCGATAGTTTTTCGCGCTGGGGTCAAGGTGATGGATCCTTGACGAATCGAACAATCGTGTTCGATAACGATCACTCGACGTCGCCGACAAGTGATCCATGACGGATTTTGGAGGCATCCATGCCTTCTTCTCAGGGGCAAGACGCAAGACATTGCGATCCCGCTCTTCCTGCGACGTGCCGACAGAAGTACTGGCACCTCGTTGCGAAGTGGTGTCCATAGGAGAACCGACACCACTGTTAGCGCCCGAGTCTCGCGACCTCGAGCGCCTTCGCTTCGGCGATGGTTCATCTGATTCGTCAGATGAACCAAAGATGCTACGGCGCATAGCGTCATCCATGCCACGCTTGGCAGGCGGCTTGGCTTCAACCGCCTTCGTTACGGATCCGTCTTCCGTATCAGGAGAGTATGAGACACCGAGCTCATACTCTGTGAAGACATGAGTGTCTTCATGACCAGCACCTGCATCACTCAGTGACACAGGCTGGGTCGCTTCAGCAACCGATGAGACATCAGTTGCTGTTGTTTCTGCTTCAGCATCCGCGCAGAGACGTGCAGACGCGCTCTCGGCGGCCTTGCTCGCGCATCGCATGGGCTTGTTTACCATGCGATGAGATGTTGGAAAGTGGACGCGGACCAACAAGTGCAAACCCTGTCCCAAATGATTTGGGACGAGTATCCATTTAGCCAATCAGTCACTAAAGTGACTGATGGTTAAGGGGGGGGTTATGTAACGGGGTGAATCGTTACATAACAATTTATAAGAAATTGTTAATAGAATATAACTATAAGAGTTATATTCTCAGAATATTGTCATAAGGACAAATATTCTGTAGCACTTACGAGTAGTTCTTAATTGGTTGATATAGGCCATTATATCAACCAACGAAGACGCGCCACGACAGACGCACGCAATGAGTGGTGAGCAGATAATCAATTTACACATTTGTATTTAGACATAGTTAGATGAAGATAAATAGTGATTTATTGCAGACATTAACTATTATAAATACAGCTCTACTTTTTACTTTAACCAAGTACTCGCTTCTTCTTACCGTCTTCCTCTGCACGTACGAGTGTACGTGAAGTTACGAGGCACCGCCTTATTCTGTCATCAGAATAAGTAGCTTGTACTGTCATCAGTACAAGCTTCAGGGTGCCCCGTTACATCCAGGGGGACTTCGCTTGTCACAAGGACTCAGCCTGTTCTAACGTTTTGATGCTCTCGACCTTAATGACGTCTGCACACTCTTGTAACGATGTCTACTTAGGTGACTTTGTATACAAAGGTTTTTTCAACACGCGTTACAAGATAAGGCAGCAGAGGAATCACGTACATATCGCAAAACAGAGCACGAAATCTCTGCCACTCCGGAGCACAAATCGCGACGGCCTGCACGTCAAAGCTGCACAACCGTCCAATTCAGCACACGCCGCTAGTGTGACGACTTGTCGTTCACTAGATAAATTGAAAACTAAATTAATGTAGGTCCTTAGTTCGCTACCTTGTGCTACTCTAAGCCTACCCGTCTAGATCCTCTGGAAGCTTTTTATGTGACGTCAGCTAATGACGTCAGCCTGTGACGTCAGCCAATGACATCAGACCTATCCTTGTACTTTTTACGCTGTAATTACCACTTTACTCGGCCGCACGCACCTAGCGGCATGACATCTCCCCGGACTTGACTTTGCATTGGCCGTCTCTAAAATTTTGGACTAGTTGCTGCCAATGCGAAACGTGGCGAATGGAGATCTCGCACTCCCAAGTACGGTCACACTCCGGGAAGCCGTGCTATTTGACTAGTCATTCTATTTGGCGACTTCGCTGACGACGACTAAGCAACCTTTCCACTATGTGTAGTTACTTTTCGGTGTCTGTATCTAGTATAACTAATGCTGCTTTCGGAATTGGTCTTTCAGCGAACTCGGAGGCATTTGGCTTGTATGGGGAGAGTAGGTCAATGTTAAATGAGGAGTGCAGTCTCTCCATATTTCGCAGTAGCTTTAACTTGGCTAAGGTTGAATTGATCATCCTGGTTAATTCAATCGGTTCCACTTTTTTTTTGCTGCGAGCCTCGCGTTTTTTAAATCGATGTGAGTATTCACTGTTCTGAGTGGTAGGTTCTTGGCATTAAACGGAACTAAATTACCGACATTGAATGTAATGCTTCTTCTTTTCGAGTCGTAGTGCTTCTTTTACCTTTTCTGAGCTTGTTCCAGGTTTTCGCGTGCCTTGCGTACCAGTTTCTGACGATCTTTGGTATACTTGGAGGCAAAATCTGAAATTGAATGTGAGCCCAGATCAGCGTGGTTTCTGTATTTATGCGAAATTAGATTGGATGGGTTTCTCTCGGGATCGATTTCGAACAGGGTGAGCATAGTAGACGCGTTCACCGACGTAGCGTGCGCGTACTCTACAGTACCAAGTAGCTTGGCCTAATTTCTGCCACTGCACGATACCAGGCAGCGTAAAGCGTCTTCCAACACCAAGTTTTGGCGCTCTGTTTCCCATCTGCTTGCGCTCTATGAGCGGTCGTCATGCTTAACTTGACACCCATAACATTCATCAGCAATATCCAGAAATTTGCCATAAACTTTGGATCCCGATCGCTGATAATAACCTTCGGCAATCCTTGATGTCGGACTACAGCGTCGAAAAATAGGTCTGCAGTGTCTTTTAAAATGGCAGTCGTATATGTCGGTGCATAAATCGGCCTCTTTGACAACTTGTCTATGACGACGCAAATAGCATCATAACCTTCCGATACAGGTAGCCCTGTAATGAAGTCCATAGACACTACTTCCAGGCACTCCTCCGGAATGGGAATAGTAATCATTTATCCTTTCTTCCGCTGGCTGTTAGACTTCCATTAAGCGCATTTTTCACATGTCTCCACGTACTTTTGCACGTTTTCAAGTATCTTTGGCCAGTAGTATTATTGCTGTAGCTTCATGTAAGTTCGGCACACTCCTGGATTTGCCGCTGTGGCTGAATTGTGAAACTCGTGTATAATCTTCGTCTTCATTTCTGGTATGTCTAAAATGCAAATCTGCTGCATTGCCACATCTTGTATAACATACATGAGTCCGTTGTCGATTACAAAGTTGTCATCCGGTTGTTGAGTTCTCCAGATTTTTTGAAAAAAACCTGTCTGTTGATATGATAATCCTACGCCATTCAAGACTGCTCGGGCAATGAGAGCAATCCGTGAGCGGTTCGATGATCCTACGCCATTCAAGACTGCTCGGGCAATGAGAGCAATCCGTGAGCGGTTCGATGAGCGGATCCGAATTGGACTCGATTGGATCGGATGAAGACAAGGTTTGCCGCCGAGTTTGCGTGACCACTACATCTGGTCAAGAGAGATCGGATCAAGGTCATCGTACCTGGCAGAAGAATACTGGTGAAGAAGATAGACGTGATCGAATTGGGAAACTATAGGCATGCACCCACTACGGATCGATGCAACATGATGATCGTGGATGCTGGAAGAGACTAACGTGCCAGAAGTGCGGTCGAAAGGGCATCCATCGGACAAGTGCTTCTACGTGTGTGCAGCATGTAGAGAGGTACATTAGAATGGCAAATGCCCCATGGAAGAGTTCTTAAACTTGATCCACCAGTGGTATGTACCTACTAAGCATGCGGGTATGTTTCCTCCGAAGGTCGAGGAAGTGTTAAACTAGTACGCTCGCCAGGTTGGAATCTGGCACGAGCCGAGCGTTCTGGGCTATGCATATATGCATTTGTTGAGAAGAATTCATAGGACCAAGGAGTTAAGGATCGGCGCGATACGATCTCTAAAATAGGTGATCGTTCAAAACGGACTCTTTAATATCAAGTTCGAAGCGAGTGAATTTTATGCCCGATCCCCGGTGGAGATGGAGCTCGATCTCACCCCAGGTGAGTCGAGGGGATACTGGTAGTATCATAATCCGGGAAGATGGTTTAAACTAGCGAAAGCAGTGGGCAAGATCGACAATGAGAAGGCCTTTATTCTGTATGACTCTGGTGCGAAGATCTCGATCATCGACACTACCTTTGCTCGTAAGGTAGGGTGTGTGATAGCCGAGAACTAAACACAAGAATGTGTTGAGATCGGAGAGAGTACTTATATGACGGTAGGACGGACCAAGATCAAGATCACACTGAACGGATCACTTGTGTATTATTTCGATGTCTGGGTTCGGGATCAAGTCGGTCAAGAAGCTATACTAGGCATGGACCTTATGGTTCCTGCAGGTATCCGTTTGGATTTGGCCGACGGAATATTTTGCCTGCCCGATGAAGTTCGAATCTGTCTAGCTGGACGAAGACCACCGTACCGATCGAATATATCGGCGGTCAACATTAACGATCAACAGTTAGACATTGCGGCCGGCAGATCGGCAGAAGTCAGGATCGGCGTCAACCCTCCTAAATCTAATCTTTGGGTGCGACGCGATGTGGCGTGGATTCCTACCGTGACGAGTGGTCCCGGAAGGATTAAGTATCTGAAGCTTACAAATGTAAGCGATCTTGACTTGATCTTAAACTGCGGGGCCCCTTAAGCGTTGTGGATGACAGAAGACATGATCCGGCAATCTAAAGGATACGTATATGTAGGATCGCGGCGGTTCATGGAATGGCAGACGTTGGCTTTTGAAGGCACTACAGATTAAGAAGAAGAAGAAGAAGCCGAAGTCTACACGGGCCAGTTAGTAAATCAATCTACGTATGAGAAACCTACCCGAATTTTGACACGCTCGAAACGGAAATCAGAAGACATCAAGAGTTTTGCAGAAATCTCCTTACTATCCGACTCTAATTGTGACTCTAATGAGGAGTTGCAGGACTAATATACGAGTAGAAAGAATAAAGAAGACAAGGATGATAGATCGACAATGAGATCGTGTGCGGTCAATGCAGTGCGGAAGACGCCAGAACATTCGGGTGAAGAGGACATGGTTGCAGAGGAGGGTTGACACCAAAAGACAACCATGAGATAACTGATCCGCTACAAGAACCAATCCAACTGTCACCGAGACGGGATCAGGTTTAAGGATCGGGAGGTGCAAGGCCAGTCTTCACGACTGGATGATGACGTGAAAGCTGTTACGATCTACGGCGTAATAATGGAAAATGATGTACCGGATGAATCAGCATACTACCACGAGGGAGGTAAACTGTTCGCGGAAGATGTGGAACAACACATGGCTGTGCTGCCGGAGGTAACTATATCTACGACCGAGATAACAATAGACGACGTCCAGGTCGGGGATCCTGGAATACCCTTGACAGAGGATCAAGAGGATTTGCGACGACTGTTATGGAAGAATCGTCACCTGTTGATCGGGAAAGGAAATGCACCGTCTGCAGCACGCGGGGACGTTCGTGATGTTGATGTTGGAGAGGCGAGGCTGATCGCTCAGCGTGTACGACATGTTGCGCCAAAGTTTCGTGAGAAGTTAGCCGATCTAATAAAAGGCCTGTTGTCAGCCAAGATTATCCGACCTTCGACATCGCCGTGAGCATCACCAATAGTCGTGTTTATTTCAAAAAATGGAGAAGAAATCCGACTGTGTATCGACTATCGACGAGTAAATCGGCTATCACAGCTGATAGTGTACCCTGTGCCACTTATCAGTGAATTGTTGCAGGACATGGACAAAGCAATGTGGTATTGTTCGCCGGACATGGCGAGTGGATTTTGGGTGGTGGAGATGACCGAACGAGCAAGATCGATCTCTGCGTTTATCACGCCGTCATGTCTGTTTAAATGGTTGCGGATGCCTTTTGGATTGAAGAACACCCCACAGATCTATAAGCGTTTGACTAATAATGCTCTAAATGGTTATCTCAAGATCGGCGCAGATAAGGATGCAAATGCAACGGATCATCCTTACTTTACTGATGTGTTTACTGAGGGAGAGCCGGAAACGGATCAGGCGCCGTCAGTGCTGGGTAGGCGATCTTATATTGACGATATAATGATCCCGGCTACGGCATGGACATCTTTGTACGACAATGTCAAAAGATTATTGACAGCATGCGATCGATGGAATTCGTCGATCACTCTGACCAAGAGTTTATGAGGACACGGTAAGGTGGATAACTTAGGTCATCGGGTATATTTGGCTGGGTTTGAGGCCAATCCTAAAGGTCTAGGATCGCCGGTCAACTTTCCTTTTCCCACAAATTTGCGATCCATGCAATCGTTCCTGGGTAGCTTGAACTATTACTGTCTTTTTTTATAAAATTTTGCTGTATGTGCATCTGTGATGTACGAGTTACGAGAGGCGGATTTTTTCGAGATGAGCCAAATGGTAGATTGTGATGCGATGTCGGGAAGTTGCGACAACACATTACAAGGGGGTAAGCATGATCCAAATGAGTGATCTCGGTGGGAAAGGGCCGCCATTGCATTCACTTTGCTGAAGGCCAAGATCGCTACAACCCCGATCCTCAAACCATCTGCTTCAGATCGACTTCCAGTGATCGTGGTGTATGCTAGTAAGTGGGCAGTATCGGCATCTCTGTTGCAATAATATGACGGTGTATACTGGCCGGTGATATTTTCGAGTCGCACACTGAAGCCTAATGAAGTTAATTCTGGTATGGTGGATAAGAAGTTTTAGCCCTACTTCGAATCTCGGAAGTGTGCCACACCAAGCTAGTATCCCGAGAGATCAGGGTGCTCACTCGATATTCGAATTTAGCTTGGCTAGTTCAATCTTCTGGCCTCAATGGGAGACTGGGAATATGGGCTGCGCTGCTATCGAATTGGACACTGGAGGTCAAGAGATATAACAAGGAGAGGGGTAAATTCTAGGCGCTCTCGCAGCTAGTATAACTCCGCGAGATGAGGTAGATGATGTGTTGATTGCGATCGCTCCCCAGAAGAGACCTAAACAATTGTTAATTATGCTAACTCCCACGGTAGGTACGGATGAATGCCTGTTAATGGTCAGTTTTGACAAATCGGCATGGACTAAACGGAAGAGCGGGGCATATAGTGCGATCGTGTGGAAGCTACCAGATTGGGCCATCATCTCATCCGTTCGGAATACGCGGCAGATCTGACGGTGAATGCAGAAGAATAATGTGGCATGTTGTTGGGTCTCGATCTACTGGACAACCAAACTAGGGGACGAGTCATTATATGTGGTGACTCGAGCCTAGTGATCAGGCAGGTGCGGGTAGAGATGGATTGTAAAGCGCCCGTGCTACAGTTATTGCGTCATATAGCAATGCAGAAACTTCGATCTTGGCCAAAACACGAGTTCCTACACACGAAGAGGGAGTGGAACCAAAGTGTGGATCGACTAGCCAGTGCAGCTTTGCAGCAAGAAGAAGGTGTCATCGTGAACTAAGATCAAAAAATTGCAAGATTTGATATCACTTAACAGGCTGCACGAGTTGCTTCTGCCGGAAAGGACGGATCGCGTGGTGAAAATGATAGCGGTCACACGATCCGCGCGGCGAAGGCGTCAACAACCCGAAGTTTTACAAGAAGAAATAGTGCAGCGGATGCGGATCGAGCGGATAAAACAAGCGCGAGAGGAAGAGAGCTGGATCGACAACCTGAAGAAATATCTTGTGGGCGATCTGACCCAGTTAAACGCAGAGGATGCAAAGTTATGCGCTCGGATTGCTCCAGACTATGAAGTGGACGAAAACGGATTGCTGTTCTTCAGCCCCCGATCCGCTAAGGAATCGGACGATCGTATGGAGATGGTCCGTCTGGTTGTACCGGAATTGTTGCAAAAAATTTTATGCACCATTACCACACAAGCTTGGAGGGTGGTCACCAGGAGATCAGAAGAACTTATCAGCGAATCAGATCCAGTTTTCACCGGAGAGGACTGCATCGGAGTATACAACGTTCTGTTGGCGAACGCGTGGACTGTACGACGGCAGACCCCCGGGAAACATACAGGCTACATACCCATTTCAGGTGATCGCGATGGATCATATCCCATCATTGCCGCGGTCATTTAAAAGAAACACATAACTGCTGCTGTGGGTAGATCTTTTCTCAAAATATGTGATCGCAAGAGCAAGTTCGTCGAGGACCGCGCAAACGATCGCTGAAGAATATGAAGAATGTGTGTTTCGAAGATTTGGAGCCAGTGAAGTTATGCGCCACGACAGGGAGCCTGAATTCATGTCCGACTTTGTCGAGCATTTAATCGGATTGCAGGGCAAAAGCAACGTGCGACCATGGCGTCCTGACCGCAAGCGAACGGATGTGCGGAGCGTATGGTACAGAAGTTGACTCGGTCGATAAAGATGTACGTCACGGACTAAGAACAGAAAGACTGGGATGAATATGCAGAAAGATTGACATTCGCTATGTGTACGGCACAATATCGGATCCGTGAAGACACATCATTCTGGTTGATCCATAGCTGGGATCCAAGATCGACATTGGAAGCAACATACCCGGTGGGGAGCACTAAAACACGCGATGCTGACCCGGCGATTTAACGTCTAGCGTCAATATCAGAGGGCAAGAGCAGTGGTAAACGAAAGTCTCAAGATCGCGATCCAAGATCGAGCGGATCGACACAATGACAATAACGAAGTGTGTGAAATTAAGTGCAGATAGCAAGTTTGGCTCTACTTGGACCGAGTCACAGACGACTATGCTCGAAATTTAGCACATATCTGATATGGACCGTTCCGAGTGGCGGAGTTATGTGGGGAACATGCCGTTCGGGTGAAGATTTCAGGAACTCCACACCAATTGTTCCTGATAGTGCACGTCTCCAAGTTAAAGCCAGTGGTGCAGTTTTCCGATCGCCCAGGCAGTGTGCTAGTGACTAAATGTGAGGATCGTGTAGATTTTGATGATTTGTACTTGCCGGAATAAAGTAGGGAAAGCGAGTTGGTTACGGACGAATTCAGAGTGGAGAAAATTTTGGATGTACAATCAGAATGTTAAACTCGTTATGGCCGAGTGTACCGACAATTTTTGGTATAATGGAAGCAACACGACGATCCGACCTGGATAGACGAAGCGGAACTGAACTATGGCGCGTTGTTGCAAGATTTCGAGCGCAATCGTGCGAGTCAAAACCGGCTTGAAGTTATGCAGTCCTACGAGGAGGAAAGTGAAGATTAACGGGTAATCGAAGCGATGGGCGGTTGGCGCATGCTAAAGGTGGACGTGAAATGGTGGATGGGCACATGTACAATCAGGTTGTATGAGATGATGGATCGGGGCTATATGTAAAATGAGTGGCGATAGCGGATCGAAGGGATCCGATCGCGGTTGGAAAGCCGAAAAAACGAAGTTGATGTTAAGATGAAGAACAAGATGAAGGATCTGGAGTTGGGCGTTTTGGCCGGCGGATGTCCTGTCCGGAGCGAGAATTGAAGAGGACCGCGACAGAGGGATCGCGATGGTAAAACAACCAGAGCCTTCCCCCATCTAAGACGACGTCACCACAGCTGAGTGATCACACTAGGTTACCGGCACGGTAGAGGCGTCTGTAAACGCATGACTGATATGCGTCGAGGTTCCGACTCCTGAAGTTGGGATCGCAAGGGCGATCTGAGGGGCCCCGATCCTGAAGCAGGAGGAGATACCTGATCCAGATAAGCTGGATCGGACATCGTGTCAGAGAATGCGAAAAAGCGGGAAAAGGAATAAAGCACACAAGGTTGCACATCCAGATCAACCCTGTATGATGACTGACGGTGCAGGGGACGGTTGTAGGAAAGCGGTCACAAGGTAATTTCTATTGGGACTTGGATCGGCGATCGCACGGGTCGCACGCTTCAGTTAAGCCAAGAAAGCTATGATTGGTGGATACAGGCCGGGACGGGTAGCTGGTAATAGCATATTCAAACCCCAAGTGGACGGGATCGTCCAGCCGGGGACAAGGCTATAGGTGTCACACCCGTTTTGAGTACGCAATCCGTCGTGAGAATTGGCAAGACAAGACCCTCAATCTCACTGGAAGACCGCGATCCTAACCCAGGATCGCAAGTCCGATCGCAGCTGCGAACCGCTGGTAGGATCACGATCCGCTAATAGGATCACGATCCGCTAGTAGAATCACGATCCGCTAGTAGGATCACGATCCGCTAACAGGATCACGATCCGCTAGCAGGATAATGGGGATATCTTAGGTGGGCCACAAGGAGATACAACTGCTGATATACTGGGTGTGGACCACACAAATGCGAGGGGACGATCTTCCTGGAAAGGCGACGCGTGGCATATGGTTAGGTTATACGGATAGGCATAGGGGTAGGGTTTAGGTTGGTTGGTTAACATTAAACAGAGTTCAATTTACTTCACAAGGCACACGTTATCTATTCCGGGTAGGATCTTTGTTTTTTGGCCCCCCGTCGAATAAAGAGTCGCGCTACACGTCTACGCAAGTATCGCACCTGGATTGTTTAGGCCAGGTGTGTTCAAGAACTCTCAAGCAACATCAAGTGCGATCCGACGCAGCCAAACACGTAAAGACAAGGCGCAAGATCGCGAGACGGCTCAAGTGGTCAGAAGGCTCGCGGATCAAGCAACCACATAGTGGACAAGGCGAGCTCGTTGAGATCAGGGTAACTTATACCAGTGCCCACAAGTACCCTATGATCGCGTGAAGATTTCCGCACGATCACAACCCCATCCCCAACATGGTCAAGTTTTCCTTCGCCACGAGTCCACCTAGAAGAGTGCAATCATCCCTACTGACGGGTACACAAGGTGAGGAAGGCAACACACACAAAATCGGAGTACCTCCTCCGTTATTCGGTCTTCCGGGCGCCAGTTAAGAGTGAAGATTGACTCATAAATTGAGCGACCGCCACTCCACCGCACTTTTTCATGGGCTGTCCATTTTAATTCGTGGGGGCCCAGATGTTTTATTTTAAATACAATGGGGGTGGTCGTTATTATTAATGCGCTGAGAGAGGACACCGCCCATGCAGAATTCAGACACATCCGTAGTGACAAAAAAGGGTGCAAAAGGTCTGGTAGCTTTAGCCTCGGAGCCTGCTGAAGTGCGAGTGATAATGCGTGAAATGATCGCTGCTGATCACCCCCCCCCAGCTCCAGCGAGTATCATAATTGGTTAATGCTCGAAGGGGACGTGACAGCTTGGCAAAATCAAAGATGGAGCGACGGTAATACCCAGCGAGTCCGAGAAAACTCAGCAGCTCCTTGCGGCACGTCGGCGCCTGAAACGTTGCAATAGCATCGGTTTTCTTTGGTTCGACCGGTAGACCCTCGTCGGAAACTACGCCCTAAAAATGCAGTCTCGTTACGACCAAACGCAGATTTATAAAATTGTGCATAAAGCCTCTCCCTTTGCGAAACACGGCGCATAGTGCGCGAACGTGGCCGACGTGATCCTGCATTGTACGAAATAAAATACATGTGTTGTAAAGATACACCACGACAAAGGTTCCGAGTTGGTCGCATAAGCCACGACTAGACATCAGGCATTCCGGATAAGCCCATGGGTGCTACACACCATTAATACATTTCCTGTTGGGTGCAAAAAGCCGTATAGGGTCGACTTGATGGTAAGACTACCATTTGATGGTACCCTTGCGAAAGATCTAGAAGCGTAAAAAACTTACATCCGACCATGCGGTCGGACAGTTCCTCGATCAATGGCAAAGGAATTTTTGCCGCGACAGACATGCTATTAACATCGTGGTAGTCAGTGACCCATCGATTGGGGATCTCGGAATTTCCTCTGCGCAGCCATTCGGTGAGTTTTGGGAACCTTTCGGTTACAGGATCATTTTTGGGAATACCAAAGATAATTAAGACCCATGGAGAGTTGGACACCTCGATCCATCCTTTCCGTATATTCTCCTCCGCTAATTCTTGGAAAGCGTCCTGCTCCACTTTCAATAGACGGAAGGGAGCCCTAGAACTCTGCACCGCATCAGGCTTCATGTGTAGCTCAAAATTGACCGATAGCGTCGGGCGCATTACCTCTGGAAGTTGATCGGGGAATGCGTCCTTCTATTCTTCCAGTAATGGCTGCGGCTCGGGCGATATTTCCGTATGGTCTGTGGTGGTAACCTTTGATGGATATATTTCCTCGTAGGCCCCGCTAGTCATTTTTGCTTGGAAGGTCGGACCATATACGTCTTCGAACGTCGTATGTGCTGCAACTTCAATTTGTTGCGTACGCCAGTTGATCTGGAAGTTGTACACTATAAACCTTAATTGACCAAAATTAAAGTCATGTGTATCCGGTAGATCCCATTCCGTCAACTGCTTTTTAGGTAACTCCAAACCTTCAATTCAAGTGGTATCTTCTACCCTCTTTATGGGCTGACTCGATGTACAGGTACCATCGAAACGTCGTACTTGTTACCATCTGTTCGCTAAGAACTTTGGACGCCAGACCGGGTCTGATTAGATTTGTTGACGCTCCCGAGTCCATCAAAATCTTAACGATTATATTACCCATAACACCATCACGAAAGAATAGCCGAATTTGCGCTGGTATGTCCGCCCCCGAGCTACTTGAGTGGATGACAATAGATGGTACCTCAGAATTCCTTTGTACCTCCACTACATTGATCGTGACTCGGTCGTTAACACTTGTAATCTATTCGTCGTAACGGCTGTCTACATTGTTGACATGCTGACGATGTACCTGATGTTGATAGTTTCGTCAGGAATTCGTGTTTTTCTGAACCGAACGTGTGGAGCGCTGATGATACTGTGCGGAGCGATGATTCGGACTACCGCATTTAAACACAAATTTCGGCGACGACATTCGTCCCGAGAAGGAATTTGCACGATGCTAACGTCCATTTGCTCTAGGCCAGTGTCTGATTGATATCAACGACTATTGTCGTATAACCTGCACCTAGGTTTATCTTGTGATCTGCCCCGGGAATAATTCGACGGATGCAAACGGTTAACGTCCAACGCAACAGTGATAGCGTCCGACAACGTTGCACAGGGACAGTACTGGACCTCTTCTCGCGTGCGACCAGAGAGTCCGTGTAGGAAGTACATAATCCGGTCCAGTTCGCTCATGTCTTGGAATTGAGTTACCACGTGGTAGAACTTGCTCACATATTCATTAGGGTCTTTGCAATCGCGCTCTCACATGTCATTCATTTCTTCACGCAGACGCTTTTGAAAATTTAGCAGGAACGATTTTTCCCGATCGATTTTGAAAAAGAAGTCGTCCACGGTTGTGATTTACTGCTTTTCCATGGCATACCACTGAGCAGCTCCTTGTTTTAGTGAGCCCCCCAAAAACGGCTAGTAAACGTAGAGAGAGCTGCTGACACTTCCAGTTCACTCCTCGTGCAATGAAGTATGGCTCTACTTGCTCCTTGTAGAGGTGGAACGATTCGTCTAATCTGCCACCATACGTCGGAAGCTTTACACCTTCAAGATTGATTTCCGATAATTGTGTGGACATTTGAAGCTGCTCTAGCAACCGAGATTGGTTCTACATATTCGAAACCATCGATTGCAGCAGTTTTGCATGCTGATCGAAAATCACTGGGGTGGACATTATGGAACGTAACAGTAACTGTTAAACACTAGCGATAAGTTAATTTTACTTGGCGTAGCTATGGTCTTGATACTTCTATCGATAACCTTTGATCCGGGCTTCAACGAATTGTTTGATTTAACCGCCAGGTGTTGGCGGGCGAGCACGCCCTTGTACCCTGGTGGTCCAAAATACGGGACTCGGGCGATTTACTCGTGTGCTTGGTAATCTCGCGTAAGATGCGCAAGCTCACAGTGCTCTCAAATCTGAGCAAGTCGCTAGCGTGCGCCACAAGCCGAGTCTTGATGCTTTTGTGCAAGTCGGAGCGTTGGGCCGTGTCTAGGTGCTTCTCGAAGCGGACAATAATGCGTATTGTGCGACAGATTGCTTCCAGTAGGTCTGCACGGCACTTTACGGCTGCATCCGGCTTTGTCACGGATAACTGTGCCAGCGAGTCATTGATGTCTAGTGGCGTAGGCTGCTTGCGCGGGTGGGGGTCATGAACCGAAGTACTAACCTTACGTTAATTAAACTGACTTATTTCCGAACTGAGTCGATTTATAGTCTATAAAACCATGACCTCGATAACAGTAGCAGAATTAATGGTCCGGTAGGATTTATAGCCGATAAGAAACTGCACTTGTCCTCAAAAAGATTAGGAAACACGATTAATTTCCAAATCACTGCTCTTGAGCGACGACGGCGATTACTACGGCGACGACGGCTACGGCGGCTAAGACGATTACTACGGCTATGACTGTTGCAACGGTTACGACGGTAACGACGAAAACGGCGGAGACGGCAGTGACGGAAGAGACGGCAGTGACGGAAGAGACGGCGGTGACGGAAGAGACGGCGGGTACAGCAGTGACGGCAGAGACGGCGGGTACGGCAGACAGCTGGAACGGCGGGGATGAAAGATGCTACCAGATGTGACGAATAGTCGTTCACTAGGTAAATTAAAAACTAAATTAATGTAGGTCCTTAGTTCGCTACCTTGTGCTACTCTAAGTATACCCGTCTCGATCCTTCTAAAAGCTATTTAAGTTACGTCAGCTAATGACGATAGACTGTGACGTCAGCCAATGACATCAGACCTATCCTTGTACTTTTTACGCTGTAATTACCACTTTACTCGGCCGCACGCACCTAGCAGCCTGACAGCTAGCTCGTCCACATTCAAGCAGTTGCGACGGTCCACCATCCGAACTTATGATCGGCAAAAAGTTGACGTCGACGGTCTAAATGCTTACTTAATTTATGAACAGCGAAAAGTTGACGTCGACGGTCCTAGATGAGCTGCAGGATTTGACCGCACTACGTTTTCTGTCTTGACGTATTAGTCCTAGGTCATCGGGGAGAAATGATAGTCCTCTGCATTATTGCGCCGTCATCTTGTGTACGTCTCGTATAAGAACCTTTGGCGCCAATACAGCCAAACCGTGTTCACACACGTCCTCCTTTTAATACTTTCCAGGGTACTGAGCGTATGCTACAAGGAATTAAGGAGTTAGAATTTGCTGCCTTAAGTTTTTAGTGCAGTACTCATTTCCTAACAGACCAGGCTACATTAAGCGCCTGATGCCACGGACTCTACCGTCATAGTTAAAGCATACGAGGTCCAGTAATCCCAGCACGAGACAAAAGTGATTTTGCATCTTAAGCATTGTCATTAAACGCACCAATAAATTAAGAGTAGTAGCGGCAGCAGCACAATAAGGACAAGGAGAGAAAGCGATCCACAGTGAGCTTCCTCACGTTAATCTGACAATTACAACGGTCGCGAACACACCGGCACAAGCTCCAGCCGCGTCGAGGTCATTGATTTGTCGCGATGTGACCGCCACCCGCTTATCCAGTGCAGTCCGCTTGTCTTGACGGACAAACTCGAAAATATAGTGGCTTCGATCTGCATGCCTAAACCGCTGATAGAGGAAGAGGAGAGAAAAAAAGTTAGAGAGAGGGACGTTCTGCAATGAAAATAATTCTGAGGACGATAAAGCAAAATTCGTAGGATAAGAACGCACTGCGTTATGGCGACTACTATACTGCCTATAATGCGATTGAAACTGTCGCGGAGCAGCATGTGACTTTCTTTTAGCATTTGCATTTTTAAAGAGCTCCACTGCTACAAAATAGAAAGTCTGAGAGGAGAGGTAAAAAGAGGTTACATTATCGTGGGTTATTGACACCCTGTGCCTTAAAAATGCGAAATGACATCCCAATAAACAGATATAAGATATCTTGTCGGTTATAGGGTACGACGGGTGTCAGTTACAAGATACGAAAGCTCTTGAAGACCTTATTTTAGGACATGAGTGCCTGGATTAAAAAAATATCAGGATTGAGATATTCTTTAGAGATGTAAACTCAATGAATATAGTTTCCCTTTTGATCTTGACGAATACACGTGCCTTGCGGGCATTGTCGAAAATAGATCGTTAAGAGGCAGCTACTTTTGAACACGAAGTGCTTTAGATTCAATATATCGTTCGATCCCTGGAACAAGGAACTAAAGCTTTACGCTTTCCGCCTCATAGAGCCTAGATCTTTTTAACTAAAGTTGCTCGATGAGCACTAAGTCTTTCTTTCACCTAAGGAGATGTAAAGCTCCTCTACACTTGGTAGCGCTTCTAGTTAATCTACACCTGGTTTTTTGAAGAATAATCCTGTGTGAGGATGGACAACCCTACTTTCCTCTTTAACTTTTAAAGGACGCGCTCGATAAACTGGCCGCATATTTCGGTCCAGAGCAAGTGTATATACTTGTATCAATAGACCTGGTGGTGCTAACTCCACTTGTTGAGGGCTTCTTGCAGCATGAACCGTCCCTTCTAGAGCAGGTACAAGACGAAATGGCGTCGGCTGTAACGGAGCTACATAGCGCTCCTTGACAGAGGAAGTCTAAGACTCAAAGAATCTCTTAGTTACTACAAGCTAACAATGACATAGAGTAGTTCAGGCTTACAATCTTAACAATTCCGGGTTCAAAGGGATTAAGATTCACAGAATTACACACTGACTAATCACTACTACTTAAACAAGACTAAGCGCCTTGACATGGCTCATGCTCTTAACACCACTAAGCCTTTACTAGGCACTCGTTCCCAACGATTCAAAAGGGAAACAGAACTTACTAAATTCTTAAACTGCAGCAATAAAACCCTGGTTTCTTGTCTGACTGACTTCTAGACTACGAACCTATTAAAAAAGTCTGATCCCATTTCCTTGCACAACAAGGTGCGGAGTTACCGTAAGTCCGTAGTACGAAGACTGTTCACTTAATCCACCGATCATACTTGGTGTGGACACACAATGCAACCGGCTCAATAACCGCGTGTAACACCGTTATACCCTCTTTTACCAAACTGTCGTCACCCTTTAGCCGAAAATTCCTACTGCTCTTTGAAGTCACAAACTCTTGGTCCTTGACTGTCGTGTTCACAGCACATCTCATGTCGACGGAATTAAATCCATCGTCCAACACCCTTGAAGAATTTTTCGAAGAGGATATGGTGAGCTATGAGGGTGACACCTCTGTGTCGAGTATTTACGGCCATTCTCCGGCTACGACACCGGTGCGTGACTCCACGAGCATCGCGCCGAATCCAACAGCGAAACGCGAGGAGGTATACGCACCGCTTGCATAGCGTGCAGCCGTCGACCCTTTTTGGAGTTGTTAAACAACACACTTAATGAGAATCAGAAACATATTTTCAGTCGGCCGGTGACAGCAGGCGCCAAGCACGATATGCATCTACAGCCAATGCTCACAGTGGCTACCGCTTCACTACATCGAATGTAAAAAACTCATTCGTCAAACAGCCGCACAGCCACTCGCAACATGAATCACGGGTCTTAAGTCTGTCACATCCACAGCACTAGCGGACTGAAAGGTTTTTAGAGCGAGATACCTGGAGTTGAGTATATAACTGTTCAAGATTACCTTGACATGCTGGATCTGTAGGCAGCAAGTGCGTCAGTGTTTGCCATGCGGATAATACTTTTAATTCTTTTCCCTGTTGAGTCAGAGGAGGTAAATGATGTCGTATTCACGCGTTGGACTCAAAGAGCTCGTTCTCTGCCAAGCCTGTAGAATCTCCGAGAGAGCACTTCGCTTGCTGACGGTGGTCTTAACGAAAGATACGCTTTGATTTTGCCAAAGAGGCAAATGGCAAACTGCGATCGTTTTATTGCAAACGCTATGCTGAAGCAGCAGCGGGCACGCGCCTCAGTGCACCTACACCTGTACCTGCTGCAGCCTCCTACACTCTTGTACCGACAAGTGGGAAGCGGTCTGTGTCAACCGACTCTAAAGACGACGTTTAAACAACGTCAATGGCGTACAGACAATCGTTCCGCAGTGGCACTTTGTACTTCCATTATTCTCTGACTCAAGGGACCCCCGCCACTGTACCAAGTACTATCACTAACCGTCGCAGCGACGTCACTGTAGAATTCGTTCATCATGGTTCTGTTGAATTTCTTGATCGTCAACGAGAGCAGGCGATGGTCGATGAATCTCGCGGCGTCGGCGAAGAGTCAGTGCACGAGCTGCGTGACCTAGTAACGCAGCTTGAGGGACAACTGGATCTTCTCTTAAAAGTCCCTCGACATGTGGCGTCTCCAACTCTTTGGCGCGATCGCCTCGTGGTCCACCAGCGACGGAACAAGGTGAGGCATAAGAAAGCAGAAGTTAAACGCTGGGTGTTGTCGCATTTTGCATGGAAGGTTTAGCGCATACGTTAGGCCCTTCTTGGCCACGACCGTAATTGGCCCAATGAAGCGAAGACGCAACTTGGTAGGAATGATTGCTGACACCACCTTGGTAAATTGAATCTTAGCGTCAAATAATACTAGGTATTCAACTTCTTTACAATCCGTACAATTTCTGCCTTTGAAATCAGCTTGTTTCTTTTATTTGTCCTGGCTGTCAGCCATTGCGTCACGTACATGTCGTACGACATGTAATCGCGAAGCAATAAATACCCTCACTTGTTTCTGAACAGCAGTTAAGATAATATTAGCCAGCCGATAGTCTGTTCTTCTCACATCAAGCCCAAAATCACGTAGAAGAAGTATTAACAAAACGCTAGTTGAAGTAAGACCATTCACGTAAAATTAAAAAAGCCAAAGTAATCATGAACAGCGTTGTTTAAAGCGAACTCGACTGCAGGGAGCATAGCGCTTTAACGCCCACGCGAATCATCACAAGCTGCGCAAAACGTCACCTATGACACGGTTGACGCTTTCAGTTTGACCTTCGGTCTGCAGATGATTCGCTGTAGACATGTTTAATCTGGTGTCCAGCACCTTGGACATGTACTTTTAGAACTTCCCAGTGAAGCGTAAGTCTGTATTAAAGAATACTGCCACTGACAACCATGTTGTCGAAACATACGGTCTATAATAGCTATGATGTACCTTCACGTCTATGTAATCAGGCATAGCCTTTAAAGAGCCATCTTGCTCAAGCGGTCAACAAAGATTAAAATGCCAGGGTTGCCTTCCGAATCCTTCGGCAGGCCAAACATGAAGTCCATACTGATGGACTCCTAACGCCCAGTGGTACAGGAAAACTAGCAAACGGTGCAACCGCATGTGCTGAGGGTTTGACCCGTTGACACGTTTCACATGTACGCACATATGGACTCACCCATTCGTACAGCTTAGTCCACCAGTATGTCTGGCTAACTGAGCTATAGGTCTTCTCACGACCAAGATGACCGCTTAAAACCGTGTCATTTGCCTTAAAGAGGATACGATACTTCAAGTCCTCATCACGAGGAACAACGATGCGAGACACATCCTCAACACCCGTGACAAAGCACAACAACCCACGATCGATTACATATCAATGTAGGCTCGCACATATACGTGAAGACAATTTGATGTCCGAGTCTTGAAACTCCTCTCTTTCAAGAGCATGTAGCAATGCTACACGTTGCTCATCACATGCATATGCCGCACGAATTAAATCCTCGATGGATGATTACAGAGTCGTAACATGAGCAATATTAGGATCAGGTCTGCGTGACAACGCATAAGCCAAAGCATTTTGCTTGCCCGGCTTATATTTAACCTCGAAGTTTTATACAGCAACAAATGAAAACTAACAGGCCATACGCTGTGAGAAGTGAGGCGGCTGTTTCGCAGTGCGTAACGACGCATGATCTGTGAAGATCACAATAGGGTTTGAGCCAAGTAGATGAACCCTCTACTTGACAAGAGCATGCTTCTTTTTTTCATTGCAAGTAACTCCTTGCCGTGATCTGGATAGTCCTTCTCCGCAGCTTCGAGCTGAAGAGACTCAAACGCAATGACGTGCTCAAGTACATCGACATCTCTCTGCAATAATGCACAGCCAAACGCAAAATTAGAAGCGTCACAGACGGCACCAAAAGGCCGCTCAGGGTCAGGTAAAGCCATACTTGGAGCATCAAGGAGGCTGTCCTTTATAGCTTCAAGTGCTTGAGCATGGAATGCGTCCCGACACCAAACTGCATCCTTCTTGAGAATGTTTTTTATGGACTTACCATGTCAGCGTAATGTTTACTGTAGTTGTGCAAGTAATTAGCAAGGCCGAACCATTTACGCAAGTCCTATTGGCTCGACGGAACCGGAAATTCATCGATCGACTGTACCGTAGCGGGATCCGCCCGAAGGCCACGCTTTCCAATAAAGGACCCGAGAAAGTTAATCTCTTCAGCACTAAAATTCATTTCGAAGCATTATCAAACGGCTTGTTCGTGTGCATGTACTCGAGCACTACTCGTAAATGGTCAATGTGATTGTCCGCATCTGATATGCCATGGTCTGCACGATATGGACAAAGATGTTATTGAAATAGCTCTGTGAAAATCCTCGGTGAGACCTGAAAAATCGCGTCACAAGACAATTAAATGTAGCCGGGGCATTATACAGCCCTTGTGGAATAACGAGCCACTCCCAGAGCATACTGCTTGGAGTAATAACCGCTATGAGAGGAATATCACTCGCTCGCATGAGCAAATGATAATACCCATCGACAAAATCGAGTGCACTATAAATGGTACAGCCTACCATAGCGTTCTGAAGAACACAATTTCTGGAAATAGGCTTCTGTTCCGGTGAAGTGAACACATTGAACTTATAGTAAGCATACAAAATGAGCCATTGCCATTTGGCTTTTTGACACAAAACTTCGGTGTCGAGTGCGGAGACTTGCTCCCACGTACTATGCCAGCCGCGTGCTGTGCACGAAAGATATCGTCAATGACTTCATCCTTTTTTT
This sequence comes from Peronospora matthiolae, assembly GCA_921007115.2. Classification (NCBI taxonomy): domain Eukaryota; phylum Oomycota; class Peronosporomycetes; order Peronosporales; family Peronosporaceae; genus Peronospora; species Peronospora matthiolae. The sequence continues at coordinate 513,448 of CAKLBY020000312.1, forward strand.
CTAATGTAGAGGCCACTGTCGCGCTACGCAGTATTGATTTCTGCAACAGGATTATTTTCATGAATGATTCCACTATCAATTATGAACCAGTTTGGTGAATTGTGATACTCTCATCTAGAGATTACTTTTTTTGAAGGATTAAAATGGATTTTGGGTGATCGAAGGTTTACTCTAGGGAACGAGTGCCGCCTTGATGTCCTCTTTGACCGACTAATACTATAATGACGACAAGTTCAGTCGACATCGGGTCTAATGACCTCTAATATGGATAAATCTTCTGTCTTCAAGGCCTGGCCAAATTCGCTATTAGACTTTTAGTATCGCTCATAACGAGGACCTTGAGACGCAAGAGTTTCCAAACTAACACTTTTTTAAATCTGGCCAGTCACTCCGTTGACATGTGCTAAAAGTGAATCACTAATTTCACTACGTAAAGTCTCTATTTTCACTATGTCATAATCTGGCGCTTAACAGTTGCCACCTGGCGTCCAGGTCTATTTCAATTACCTTACACCCTTCTGGGTTTAAAACGATAGATTTTCCTTAATTACTACTCGTAGTAGTGTGTTCTATACGCCATCTGATGTCTTGATCGACATTCGGTGAAGTGAAACGCAACTAGAACACTCCACCCAAGGGATTTTAGACGTTCCACTCTACTTACATTATACAAGCCTATCCTTGAGCTTTATGGCGTTTCGCCAACATGATAATTGCCGACAATGAGTGTAGTGCCTTCACTGCCGACCGGTCTAGGAAAATATATTTACACTACCACGCGCACACATCGAATATTTCTTATCCTTGATGACTCGGCCCTAGGCCAATCATGTTTCCAGCTTGCAGTGACTTAATATCATAATGAGTAACACTCAACGGCGTACGAGCCGTATCACTAATACCAAACAATTTATGCTAGCAATTAATGTTTTGCAACAGTTAGTTAGCCTTAATTATTCAATGAACAGAACATTGACACATTCTGTCAGAGTCTCGCGCCAAGAGAGCTTTTGTTGCCTAGAAAAGGTGTGTTTATGGCCCTTAAACCTCGCTAGGAACATTGCGCATAGCGCCTAAGGTCTCAGACCTCCATCCATGGCGCGTTGCACATAAGCCTAGTCAAACCTAGGATTAGATTACATCTCAACTTTGTAAAATTAAGACAAGACAGCGTTCAACGCTATCAAAGTCCAAAGCTTTATACCAAAGTTCAACGAAACCTATAGTACATTCACAAAACTGTAGTCTTAAAACAAACCATAATTAAATCACCCTCATCCACTTTCAGTGCTCCGCATAATGCAAACCTCTGTCACGGGAGATACGCCAAGCATAATTGCAAGACTCCCCGGAACCGATTAAGATCGATCTAGGCTCTCAAAGCCTTTAACTTTTGCATCAGCGTCCAATAAGCCAAACTTGTATCTACTCCTCATAATACATGGTTTGGAAATTATTAGGGATAAGCCCTGTTCAGCTTTATCTCTTTAGTGTGTTACAGAACAAAGTGCTGACCTCAGTAGGATGCCCGCGCCTAAAGGGTGTCGACATTTTCCCGTGCCATGCCAGACTTCTGACTCAGAGACTAGTGTTACTCGTAGCGTGGAGCTGTCTACGCAAAGGGCAACCAAGCCGCAAGGGTTCAATTCTTCTGCACGTATACTACCGCCATACAATACGAAGCTGCTCAGCAGCTTATATTCTTCATCAACTTTATCTTAGCTGAATAGATCATGCACGGATATTAACGGTCGCATTACTCGTGGCATTTGATCTCGAAGAGCATGGGTTGTACTCAGATAGCCAATTCTGGCCGTCTTAAAGTAATGATCAGCTTTAACAGCACGTTACACAGCCTCGTCAAATGCAGAGGATAACAATTTCAGTACAGAGACCCTGAATTAATTTGTATAAAGTCACATGGACTGTCTCACGCAAAGGGTCAGCCTGGATAGCAGCAGTGATGGATCTCAGCTCTTGAGCGTAGTCCGTTACCTTATTCTTACCACGACGCGGTAAGCCTACTTAGGTAGTGAAAATGTCTGTTCCAATTGTGACTTTATCAAACCCCATTTGTAAAACGCTATTATGCCGACGCAATAGACGTCAAGGCCAATTCTCTAAATTTCCATTAAGCTTTAGTAGTGACCAGCGAGACCTGTTGATCGTCAAGCTTGATCAGGCCTGATCGCTTGTTCATTTATATCTCACTAATCCAGATGATGAAGTTTTTACCCCCTTTCTGAGTAGCTTTCAGCTTCCCCTTTAAGTGGACGAGGCCTGGAATTTTTGTCTGAAACAGACACAAAGCGTGTAGGCATAGTCAATCTATCGGAATCACACGCAGTTAATTGAACTGGTTATGTTTCGTGTCAAGTAAGATCAGAAAATTTCAAAGATACAGTATTCGTACCACAGACCAGCGGTAACACCGCACCTAAATGGGTAAATTTAACGGGACACCCTTCGTTTGGGGTGCCACGAAACTTCACGTACACAAGTACGTGCAGAGGAAGCTAATCTACTTGAATGACTCGGTCAAGTAAAGGTAAAAAGAGAAATGTATTTAATATAGTTAAGCTATCAGCTTAACTTTAATCTTTTATCGAACTATCCTAATCTACGCCGTCGTATGACGACAACCTGCTCACCACTCATTGCGCGCGTCTAGCACCGATTGGTGGCAATCTATGGTTAAAACGTCTTTTATAAACCAATCTTGGAGCATCCTACATGATTATTATCTAAAAGGGGATAATTATTCTTCGACATTATCCATCTCGGATAATATTGGTAGGATATTGTCATGCTAGACAATATTCCTATTGACACCGTTTGGTGTCAATTTCATGTAATGGGCTACCCCGTTACATGACTTCCCCCTCCACCATCAATCACCCGTTGATTGAATTAAAATTGATTGGTTCAGGGTGATCACTGTTGGGTCACTCTGGGAAAGAAAGCACTTGCTGGTCAAATTCCATTCATTTGCCATCCAACGCATGGTTTCGAAAACCAAGCAAGCTGCTACTGCAGCAGCAAGAAAGGCGGCTGCAAGCATGCGTGCAGCCGGAGAGAGTACTTCTCACACATCAGCAGCAGGCGATTCGTCTCCTGTAGTTGTGAACAGTCCAAGTGGTGAGTCACCACGTGCGACAGATACATCCGTTGCGTCTGCAGCGGGTGCCACGAGTCCTAATCAAGACGAGTCTGAGATAGAGCTCATCTATTCTGGCGAGTCGGATGATGCATCCGACTCGAAGGCGACGCTTCACGCCTCCGGATCACCCGGAGCGGACACTGCAAGAGCCAGGTTGACTGGCTCTGGTCAACGCGGCAGTATCATGTCCGAGATCTTCGGATCGAGTGATTATTCCGACGAATCTTCGCCTCACGGAAATCCATCCAACGATAGGACGCGTAGGAATGGTAGTGATGCACCTATAAATTACCACGAGCGAAGTAGTTCAAAGAATCATGGTAACACTGGTGTCAGCGCTCAGGCTGACACCAGTCAAGAGGCCAGGGACCGAAATGTCCTGCGCCACGCTCCCCAAGTGGAGTCTCCGTGGATGCCGTCACCCAAGGAGTTGACCCGGTTGGCCGGCACGACTACCGAACGGTCCCAAATCCCCTTGTTCGATTGCAGGAAGATTTGCCCACCTGATTCCAGCACGGAATCTATCCGTGCTGAGGAAAAGTTCTTTACCGATGCGTTCCTCAAACATCGGTGGTGCAATGGTTGCCGTGTCCGAGAAGGCAAAGCTTTAGTGCACGGATGGAATGCCCTCATCCACAACATCGAGCGCATTGGCCGTGAGGCCTGGTTCGCCAAACTTGATGCAGCTCGCATCAGGTTTGAGAAACGCAACCCAGTCCGGGCGCGACACAAGTTGCACCGACTGTCAAGAAAGGCAGGATTATCCTGTCTTTCTTGGGGACACTCGTGTTCAGGTTTCCTGGACAGCTCGAACCGTTCCCCTAGGGAGGCCTTCCTCCCTATTGATCCCTACTGGAGGGCACGCACCTCTTTCGAGATGGCCGAAGGGTATTGACACCTTGCAATCCCTGTACTCGCGTTAGGGGAGGTCATTTTCCTGCGGCCTTTCTTCGAACGCAGCGGGTGGGTCTCGTCGTACTGCTCGACGAGATCAAGGACATCAACAGTCAGCTGAACACGAGGCTCCTAGTTGTCCCACGCCAGTAGTTAGCCATGGTAGCGGACGAGATAACTCGTCAGGACGCCATTCACGTCGCGGTGGTTCAAAATACGCTCCACTAAAAGGCGTTGACCATCGCTTGAGTCCACCACAGGATGTGGTGGTGGCGGGAACACCTGATCCGGCTCGAGGTCCGGGTCATCTTGATGTTCAGGAGCTGAACCGTATAACGGGACAGTTGCAAGATAATCTGGCTCATGAACGGACTCGGCGTTGTGAGCTTCATGATCTTGTAAAGGATAATTACAATTTAACAGCGCACGATCGTTCAGATGATCGTGCTGCGTTTGCGCTTGCACAACTTGAAAACGAACGTTCGACTCATTCTCTTCGTGACGAGATAGCTGCAGCTTGTCAAGACATCGCTCAGCTGCGTGAGCAGGTCGCTTCACTAGACGACCGGACTAGATCGTTAAAACGGGACCACCCGAAGTTGGTCTCGGCTCTTGACCGCGGAGATGTTCTTCGCATCTCGAAACGGGCTCGTACTGATAGTACGGGCGGAGACGACCGAAGTTAAACGTAGGATACGTACGCATCTTACGGTGCTGTTCAATCGTGAAAGCGTTAGCAGTAAATTACTGCCCAAGTACATTGGTCCAGTTTTTTGTGTTGCGTTACCCATTCGTCGCAACACAAAAAACTGGATTAATGTATTTGGGCAGTAATTTACTGCTGACCACGTTTGTCACTGCGTGTTTCGGTAGGTTTACTGTAAACAGTGAAAAGAGGCCTCCTTCATCAAATGAAAGAGCATTTGCTCTTCCATGTTTGTCTGCGTTTCTTCTCTGCTTGTCTATCGCATCTGCAATAGAGTCTTGAACGAAGCGGACGACCGCTTTGCGACTCAGCGGAAATTCCTCTGCTGATTTATCCTTGTCAACAGCAGTGCTTTTTTTGTACACGGCTGGAAGAACATTGTCTTCAACAGTGAGAGCTTCATCGTCTTCACTGTGGCAGTCATTGGCGGTGCTGAATATACCAGCATCGTCATCATCATCATCATCGATATCGATTGCACCGACATCGGCATCCATCACGTCGACATTATTGTCGACGTGTAATGAGCAAGAACCAGATCGGGGTTTGTTCGCGCCAGTCCACCCCCCCCAAACCCTTAAACTATAGCCACACTCTAAGAAGGCGGGTAAACGTGGATGGCGAAGGCCATTCACGAAGAACGATGTATGCGATGTCGACGCATGCACCGAATTAAATATAGCAAATTCCGCCATTAGCAAGAACTTACTCCAGCTCGTGAACGAGTGGACATACCCTCAAAGTATTTATTCGAGGAAGCGGTTGACGTGTTCTGTCTGGTCATCTGTTTCAGGATGGTCACAAGTCGACATCTTTAAACGTAATCCAAGTGAACGGAACACGGATTGTTAGAACTCCGCTGTAAAGCGGGGGTCCCTATCAGACACGAGCTCACGAAGTAACCCGTGAAGTCGGAATATAGTATCGCTAAAGAAACGAGGACAGCTTTGGGCTGTGATTGAATCCGGTACAGCAACAAGATGTACCATCATGCTGATCTTATCGACAAACACAAAAAGACCAGTATTCTTTGAACGTCTTCGGGAAACCCGAAGACGAAGTCCATCGATACGGACTGCCAACACTCTGCCAGAATCGGAAGAGGCTGCAAGGGTGCACGGGATGAAGGACTAGGCTTCACCCGTTGACAAATTTCGCAAGCGCGAGTGTATTTGCGCACAAACTCATAGAGGCGGGCCAGTAAAAGTCACAACTCACCGTGAGGTAAGTCTTTTCCCTACCGCGATGATCACTTGTTGGGGCATCGTGACACTCATACATTATGCGCAATCGCAAATCATTATGAGCAAGAACGACGACACGGGGTGTGTCGTCGTTGGCTGCTGTATAGTACACAGTCCATCACAAACCGAATACCGTTCGGTTGAAGAGCGGCATTGAGACGTCAAGCTTTTTAGAGCATGACTGCATGGATTGTATACGCAATCCATCAATCGCAGAAGAGACTCATCTTCCGCGTATGCTTTTCGCACGTCATCGAGCAGATTCGACGACAGAACACTCACTGTTAGTGTCGCTACAGTGGGATCACCCCTACAGTTGTGTTGAGCAGTCGGATCAAAATCGAGCCGACGCGAAAGAGCATTAGCGACGACATTAAGTCGTCCTGGTTTCTAGTCGACGGAGAAGTTGTACTACGCGAAGATTGACAGCCACCTCTCCATTCGTTGCGAAAGGTGTGGACTGTTTACGGCCGCGCGTAACGACGCATGGTCGGTATAACGATGAAGGGCCTATCTCCTATGAGATATACCCGAAACTTAGCCGGTGCATATTTCATGGCAAGGAGTTCCTTGTCATGCACCGGGTAATTACACTCAGCTGCTTGCAGCTAACTCGATTGTTAACAGACGACGCGCTCAACGCCGTCTGAGTCGTACTGCATTAACGCACAGCCGATTGCAGAATCGCTGGCGTCACAGACCACGTGGAATGGTCTATCCTGGTCTGCAATCGCTAACACAGGCGATTGCATCAAGGTTTTCTTGATACCTTCAAAAGAGTGCTGACACTCAGCAATCCATGACCACCTCTCGTTTTCTTTAACAAACGAGAGAGATGTACGGTCATCCTGGCGTAGTTGCGCGAGTACTTGTGCAAGTACGCCACTAAGCCAAGGAACTTTAGAAGTTCCTTGACGTCAACCGGCAAAGGCCAGTCGCTAATCGCCTTGAACTTTTTCGGATCAGGGCGTACACCGTTTTTGCCCACGTTGCAGCCAAGAAGTGGTATATCGTTCGCTGCGAATATACACTTCTTGAGGTTCTCGAACAGCTTATTCGCTCGCATTAGAGTAAGAACCTTCCGGACGTGGATTCTATGAACCTCCACGTCCGTCCTTCCATCCATAGCCCGGCTATGGACGAAGATATCGTCGAAGTAACTCGGTGCGAAATCGCGCACCGATCGCAACAGGTTCGTAACACATCTTTTGAACGTTGTGGAGGCGTTACTTAGCCCCTGTGGCATCACTAGCCAATACCAGAGCATACCACTGGGTTTGATCACTGCTGTGTACGGGATATCCCGTTCACGTATGAGGATCTGATAGAATCCATCCATCAGATCCACGAAAGAAAAGACGGTACTTCTTGCCATACCATCTATGATGAATTCCTTTCTTGGGATCGGCGTTCGAGACGGTACCGTTGCAGCGTTCAATCTGTTGAACGTGCGCACTATCCGCCACCCTCCTGTGGCCTTTCGCACACAGAAGGTTGGAGAGATGTGAGGAAAAGCTGATTTTCATTATATTTCCGGTTGCAAAGCAATCGGCTTTGAACTTGTTGGTCGCGAGTACGCGTTCACGAGGCAGTGGAAACTGGTTCATGACACAGTTTTTCAAACCAGGTTTCGGTTCTATCTCGTGCCGAGTGCCTTCGTCCTTAGGCAACTCGCATGGCACGGATCTCGGGAATACATCCCTGATTGGATCAAATCCTTATACAAAGGATTTGTCTTCCGATACTCCAAAGATTGAGACGTGTATCGCTCAATCCGAGTCTTCTCATCGAGAACACTCTCGTCCATCGATGAGCTACTGAGAACCCGTATGATCTCAGCAATCACTTGTGCCGACCGAATATAGGCGACGTACTCGTCCTCTGTGACGAGTACGCAGATCTTCTTGATCTTGTCTTTACGCAGATCTCGCATGAATCTTTTACGTTTTAGGGTTGGCAACTTGATAACGTCAGAAGCTGACTTCGCAGGTGTAATCAGATCAAGTGTATAAGCGCCTACACTTGATCCGTCTTTCATTAAAACATTTACTTTCTCGGTGATTTTCTAGAAAAACACATCCGCAGGTGGTTGAGGATCCACACCCTTAACATAGCTCTCTCGGGAGTTATCACTCGCAGAAAAGCTTCCATTACGTGTACTACCACAGTCACGTTCTTTTTCGATCGACTCTCTTTCAGTCGATCGGGCTTGCTCTACGATCGACTCTCTGATAGTCGATCTCGCTTTAACTTGTTGTTCATCTTGAACAACACTAGTCTCTCTTAATGTATGCACCCTTCTTGGTGTGCACCCGTGTTCCAGCCCACTCGATCTCTTCGAGTGGTGAACCTTCGGCGCAGCCTTTATCTCTACACAGGTGCCGGAAGCTAGTTTCACAGTGTAGTGGCCTTCTGTACGGTATTCTTGTGCAGTCATACTAACGACCGTACCATAAGTGAGGACATCGCACTCACTCGTAGTACATACACACGCTTGTGAACGCTCCAAGACGTTCATCAGATTGGCCATCTGATGAACAAACGTCTGGCATCTTCACGGATTGAAACTGCCAGTTGATCCATGGCTGGTTTTTTCTATTCCATGGCAGACTGAGAATGACGTCAAGTCTGTCATCCAAATCCAGTACGATGAATGCATCATCGTACTACTTTCCTTCTAGCGTTTAGCAAATTCCCACCATACGTTTGTTCGCTGTTACGGATTCGCCTGTAGCAACACACACCGTCATCCTCGTCGGAGGGAAGTATCGCTCAACATAGTTGAGCCTACTATCTACAAGTGACTGACGTCGAATAAAACTGTTCGACGCCCCACAGTCAACTAGGGCGCGAAGTGACATTACACTTGTCACCTCGATCTTCAAAGTAATGAGGGACTCCTCATCACTAGAAGCAGTAACACACAGCGACTGTGTGTTGGGAGCAATCTTTGTCAAGAGTCCTGCAAATACTCTTGACGTTGCTGAATCAGCAGAGTGCTCCGCCCCTACTAACCCTGACCGTTTTTGACGTTCCGACTTGCTGTCGCGGCATAGCGACATGGTCGGACCTACGCCTCGGACCTTTCCTTGGCCAACGACGGGCATCACGTCATGTCTTTGGACGTGTTGCGGTGCTTGACACACTACACTCATGAGCGTAGTGTACAATTAATGACTGGGATGGCATCTTGCCGTTTGCTCGTGACTCAGAGAGCAAGCGTTCTCGCTCTAATGTAGCAGAGGTCCATTGGTTCGGCACCTCCTGTTTCCTGTCGTCTCGTCGGGCGATAGTTTGACGATTTAGCCATAGACTGTCTCGGGCTTAAGTCATCTTGTTCCGCATACGCTATCGCCTTTTCCAGCGTATAGAAGTCCTCTCGGAACATGTAGGTCTTCACCTTCCCATCTACAAGGCTTTAAGATGAACACGTTGATGAGCGTGTGCTCGTCTACAGGGGTTTTTCGTAACGCTACTCGCAAGGTAGCGCAGGTGCTGTGCGTAAGCGTGCACATCACTCTTACCTTGCTTTAGCCTTAAGAGGGCAGAACGTGCTCTGAACTTGGCTCTCGGCGGCTCAAACGTCTCTTTGAGCCCATACTTACAAATCGTTAACGCCTCAAACACGTATGGGTGGTGAAGCTTGAGCCCTAAGGCCCAAGTCTTTGCTTGTGCTGTCAAATTTGACAGGGCGAAGGTGACTTGCATCTCGTCACCCTCGATGTGACGGGCCCTGATGGCGTCTTCTAACTCTACGAACCATCTCAAAAGGGAATCTTCATCGGTTCCCTTGTCCCTCGAGATATCAATCTTTAAGGTTTTGGGTCGAAGCGCGGGCGTCGGCCCGCCCATCGGCTGTTGAGAGCCTTATTGCTGTAGCAAGGCTATCTTCTGTCTTTCGACGGCAAGTTCCCCTTGCAGGAACTTGTTGATAGCAACATGCTGCTGATATCTGCTAAGAGACTCCAACATGCCACTGATGGTGGCTTCGCACGTGAGCACACTCATGCGGCCGACTACCTCCCACTCTGAGTCACTCAGATGGGAGTAGCCTTCACGTGTGATGTGAAAGCTGTCGTCTTCTACGTCCAAATGAACAGTAGTCGTTGGACGGACTACGAAGTGCTACCAGGTGTAACGGACACCCTTCGTTTGGGGTGCCACGAAACTTCACGTACACAAGTACGTGCAGAGGAAGCTAATCTACTTGAATGACTCGGTCAAGTAAAGGTAAAAAGAGAAATGTATTTAATATAGTTAAGCTATCAGCTTAACTTTAATCTTTTATCGAACTATCCTAATCTACGCCGTCGTATGACGACAACCTGCTCACCACTCATTGCGCGCGTCTAGCTCCGATTGGTGGCAATCTATGGTTAAAACGTCTTTTATAAACCAATCTTGGAGCATCCTACATGATTATTATCTAAAAGGGGATAATTATTCTTCGACATTATCCATCTCGGATAATATTGGTAGAATATTGTCATGCAAGACAATATTCCTATTGACACCGTTTGGTGTCAATTTCGTGTAATGGGCTACACTGTTACACTAAGGATAAGGGATCAGACTTCTTTCATAGGTTCGCATTCTAGAAGTCAGTCAGACAAGAAACCAGGGTTTTATTGCTGCAGTTTAAGAATTTAGTAAGTTCTGTTTCCCTTTTGAATCGTTGGGAACGAGTGCCTAGTAAAGGCTTAGTGGTATTAAGAGCATGAGCCATGTCAAGGCGCTTAGTCTTGTTTAAGTAGTAGTGATTAGTTAGTGTGTAATTCTGTGAATCTTAATCCCTTTGAACCCGGAATTGTTAAGATTGTAAGCCTGAACTACTCTATGTCATTGTTAGCTTGTAGTAACTAAGGAATTCTTTGAGTCTTAGATTTTCTCTGTCATGGAGGGTCAAGTAGCTTTGCTGCACTCGTAGCACTCGTAGTCAATCCACACCTGAGTCTTCACAGACTAAATCCTCTGCGAGGGTGGAAACGTCCGTGAGCCTCTCTGAGGTTCGGCAGATCGAGCTTTAGAATCTCAAGGCGTCGATCGGGCACAAGCAAGTGGCTGCTATAGTGGTTCAAGGCCCGGACGAACCTTGTGCTTGTCTCGAGGCCTCCTTGAAAATAAGTCCACGTTGATCGAACAGGTCCATGATCTTTCGGTATCTGCCATGCCCACTCGGTGTGTTGCAATACCGGACTCTGAATCAAAGACTCTTCCCCTAGTCCTAAGTGGCAAGCCTTTTGAAGGGAAAAAGGAAAGAATCTCCTTGTGTGGGTTCGAGAGATGGAGGTCGTCATCAGATCGGCTCTACTGCGGTCGTAGCAGCAAAAAGTGGGCCTGGATCTATCGAAGTTAGACGGATGAGCCAAGGAGTGGGTCCTCACTTTTGACACCTCAACAGACGAGGCTTTTCCCACCTGGAACATTCTAAAACACCAGCTATCTCGGGTATTTGCCCCACCTAGTCAGGCATATCGCGTGCGATCACGCTTCCTGTCATTCCTCAAGGTGAAAAGGACTTATACAATTATGCTTAAAAGTTGCGAGTTCTCATTGCTGCTATGCAGCATTACCTTTTACCTGAAACGGTTCTTGTGCCAATTTCATGGGGGTTCTCGCTTTGGCGGTGCCAGGACAGAAGTGTTCGCGCACACCCATGACATTAGAGGGTGAAGCAGAAACAGCGTTAAACATAGAGTTCAACTTCAAAGCTGCCTGTTGCGGGACTCATTTGTTTCAATAGAACTCGTCAAGCAATGCTCATCTCATGGTAAGGGCAGATCTGATGGCCTATAGTCTCGCTGAGAGAAAAGAAAAAGCTGTTCTTCATGCTGTCGAACAGCGTTTGAATATACGTAGATTCTTACATGCGGAAGCATCAAACATCTTCGCCACAACTGTCTTTTGAAAGGACTAGAAGGCTTTTTCGAGACTACCATCCGTCGCTACTGAACGATTACGTAAGGCGCGGGAGAACGTCTATTCCCAAAGGCGCGGGCAACCTCCTGGGGAGGAATCAGGCCCTGTTGTACTTCTGGGAGGTGATGGCGAACAGGGCCTAGTAAGTGGCTTTGTGAACAATTGTATAAAGCATGAGTACAAGACAGGCTTGTCAGTTGCAAAAGCAACGGTCAAGGGCTTAAAAAGCCATTGTCGATATTGTTTGACTCCAATGAGTTTGTCAATAGTTTTCGGTGTTGTTCCCTAGAAGGAAGCCAGCAGCATGCTGAGGCGCTAAAAGCGCAAAAAATGAGTCTATCATTGTTCGATTGACGACAGGTGAAATAGTTACTGTGCCAAGAGTATTTGTGAGCTTAAGCGTTAATTTTTCGGACTAAGTCAGTATCGAACGCTGCCTAGTCCTTGACCGGGATGAGAGGAATGAGCTCATCCATGGTGTGCCTTGGCTAGAAAGGCATGAACCATGGATTTATTGATGGTCAAAGGGGTTATGCGCAATGCTCACTGTTCCTAATGAAGCTTTGGAAAAAAGGTAGCCTACCTCTGCAACGAAACAGAAGCACTATTGTCGCGAATTCCGGACTGATACAGTCATTGTGCTGGACATCGGTATGGCTGAACTCATTGAGCTAAACGATGTCAAAACGTTAGTAACGAGTCAAGCTCGCTGACTGTCAGTGAAACGGCACGTACTCCGTCAATTAGTTATCGTTGTGATAACGAACTACTGAATGCTGATTGCATTGTTGGCCATCAAGCCAAATCATCATGGGTTGAACCCATCTGGTGGGCGTCACGTAAGTACCTACTGAGTGATGTTGGCCGTGATTGCGGCACACCAAATGTCAGTAAAAACATTTTTGGTGCAACATCAAGTCATCAAGGGCGACGCCTATCTGATGAGCGTGTAGTAGAACTTTGATACCCCCTAGGCGGTGTTTTCGCTGGAAGTGACACATCACCAGATGTCTGTAATGCCATCGAATCGAACATCGATCAAGGTAAGGTTGACACAGTTCGTCACCATAGCAAGAGTGCAGTCTCATATTTAGGTAATGACATCGGCCCTTTTATCGATCAAATTCAAGTTGACCCAGCATTTCAGCTTGAGACAGTGTAGTCCCAGATGTTTGGAATGAAACCGGCCCTGCTATTGGGAAAATTAAGGTTGACGCAGTTTGTCACCTTAGAAGCGGTATGACCCCGGATGTCGGTACTGACACTGGCTCTGGAAAAAATGAACATCAGTTAATTGTCGTCTTAGCCTTGATGACATATATGTCCCAGGTGTCGGTAATGACATCGGCTCTTGTACAGAGCTAGTGAAGGTCGATAATGATATTAATTATGGGATCGAGAAAAGTCTAGGCTATTTTTAGCGGTCAGTCACTTCATAGAGACGACAGAGACGCTGGATTGCTGCTATGTAGCGAAAGGCGTCTATTACGTCACTGATTGATACTAGCGGGCAGCTATCTATACTCGTTCATGAAGTGACCAGTGATGTAGACGGGTCAGTGAGTCTTGAGACTCTACCCTCACTGAATACACTTTTAGAGCTAAACGAAATATCAGTCGATGAGTTTGGCCTGACCTTAAATTCAGGTGACTTATCTGCAGTTGTGGTGATTAGACCCGAGATTAAGTTAAACTCGTCGTCACTTCTTGACGAAGCCGTCTTGAAAGACACAAAGGTAAAACGGAGTGCTAGAAGTGGGTTATCGATCTTGAAAATTTCTAGAGACCCATTTCATACTTTGATGAAGGAGTTTAATGATGTGGTGTGTCACTATCCACCTTCCACTCTGCCCCCTGATAGATGTGTACGTCATGAGGTCGACCTGGTTCCTGGAACCAAACACTGTGTGACAGGGCAATGGCCTCTACAGGAGAAGAATTGTGACATCATCGACAAGTTACTTCGTTCACAGCACGCGGCTGGCATAGTACGTGGGAGCAAGTCTCCGCACTCGACACCGAAATTTTGTGTCAAAAAGCCAAATGGCAACGGCTCATTTTGTATGCTTACTATAAGTTCAATGTGTTCACTTCACCGGAACAGAAGCCTATTTCCAGAAATTGTGTTCTTCAGAACGCTATGGTAGGCTGTACCATTTATAGTGCACTCGATTTTGTCGATGGGTATTATCATTTGCTCATGCGAGCGAGTGATATTCCTCTCATAGCGGTTATTACTCCAAGCAGTATGCACTGGGAGTGGCTCGTTATTCCACAAGGGCTGTATAATGCCCCGGCTACATTTAATTGTCTTGTGACGCGATTTTTCAGGTCTCACCGAGGATTTTCACAGAGCTATTTCAATAACATCTTTGTCCATATCGTGCAGACCATGGCATATCAGATGCGGACAATCACATTGACCATTTACGAGTAGTGCTCGAGTACATGCACACGAACAAGCCGTTTGATAATGCTTCGAAATGAATTTTAGTGCTGAAGAGATTAACTTTCTCGGGTCCTTTATTGGAAAGCGTGGCCTTCGAGCGGATCCCGCTACGGTACAGTCGATCGATGAATTTCCGGTTCCGTCGAGCCAATAGGACTTGCGTAAATGGTTCGGCCTTGCTAATTACTTGCACAACTACAGTTAAACATTACGCTGACATGGTAAGTCCATAAAAACATTCTCAAGAAGGATGCAGTTTGGTGTCGGGACGCATTCCATGCTCAAGCACTTGAAGCTATAAAGGACAGCCTCCTTGATGCTCCAAGTATGGCTTTACCTGACCCTGAGCGGCCTTTTGGTGCCGTCTGTGACGCTTCTAATTTTGCGTTTGGCTGTGCATTATTGCAGAGAGATGTCGATGTACTTGAGCACGTCATTGCGTTTGAGTCTCCTCAGCTCAAAGCTGCGGAGAAGGACTATCCAGATCACGGCAAGGAGTTACTTGCAATGAAAAAAAGAAGCATGCTCTTGTCAAGTAGAGGGTTCATCTACTTGGCTCAAACCCTATTGTGATCTTCACAGATCATGCGTCGTTACGCACTGCGAAACAGCCGCCTCACTTCTCACAGCGTATGGCCTGTTAGTTTTCATTTGTTGCTGTATAAAACTTCGAGGTTAAATATAAGCCGGGCAAGCAAAATGCTTTGGCTTATGCGTTGTCACGCAGACCTGATCCTAATATTGCTCATGTTACGACTCTGTAATCATCCATCGAGGATTTAATTCGTGCGGCATATGCATGTGATGAGCAACGTGTAGCATTGCTACATGCTCTTGAAAGAGAGGAGTTTCAAGACTCGGACATCAAATTGTCTTCACGTATATGTGCGAGCCTACATTGATATGTAATCGATCGTGGGTTGTTGTGCTTTGTCACGGGTGTTGAGGATGTGTCTCGCATCGTTGTTCCTCGTGATGAGGACTTGAAGTATCGTATCCTCTTTAAGGCAAATGACACGGTTTTAAGCGGTCATCTTGGTCGTGAGAAGACCTATAGCTCAGTTAGCCAGACATACTGGTGGACTAAGCTGTACGAATGGGTGAGTCCATATGTGCGTACATGTGAAACGTGTCAACGGGTCAAACCCTCAGCACATGCGGTTGCACCGTTTGCTAGTTTTCCTGTACCACTGGGCGTTAGGAGTCCATCAGTATGGACTTCATGTTTGGCCTGCCGAAGGATTCGGAAGGCAACCCTGGCATTTTAATCTTTGTTGACCGCTTGAGCAAGATGGCTCTTTAAAGGCTATGCCTGATTACATAGACGTGAAGGTACATCATAGCTATTATAGACCGTATGTTTCGACAACATGGTTGTCAGTGGCAGTATTCGTTAATACAGACTTACGCTTCACTGGGAAGTTCTAAAAGTACATGTCCAAGGTGCTGGACACCAGATTAAACATGTCTACAGCGGATCATCCGCAGACCGAAGGTCAAACTGAACGCGTCAACCGTGTCATAGGTGACGTTTTGCGCAGTTTGTGATGATTCGCGTAGGCGTTGAAGCGCTATGCTCCCTGCGGTCGAGTTCGCTTTAAACAACGTTAGTTATGCCCATATAGACTCTGCTATCTTCTAACAAAAATCTCACCTTACCTCGCGTTCCAAACAAACTACCACTATGTGTTATAGGGCTTGGTAGGGATATATTGCAAATCGGCTTGTTTACATCAGCCTTGATACGGTTTAAAAGAGGTAGAAGAGTTTCTCGCAACGTGATTTAATGTCTTAAGATATGTAGGGGACGCAATTACTAGAGCACAAGTAAAACAAAAAAACGAGCAGATGCTAAAAGTGGCTGTTTTGGTTGCAATTAGGTCGGAGATCAAGTATAAACATATGCTTAGTCCTACCGACACTGCAGTGTCCACTTTTTTAAAGAGAAAGGATGCGTCCACCCTTCACTAAACCATTTACGGTCACTGTCAAGAATAGACTTGCTTATCACTATAATTTTCGCTCATATTGAGCACACAATCAGTTCTTTAAGAAAGCTTATTTAAGTTATGCTGAGGTCCTTCTCATGTAACCTTGTAAGAGTTTGCACCGACGACGAGGTCTGTGCCCCGAATTGCTGTAAACAAATCAGCAAGTCCAACGGAGACGGAGCCTTTCTCCGAAATTAGGCATTTTTAATCGCGTAAAGGCGGATTTTTGCATCATATTCAGCATGCACTGGGTCTTATTTAAGGGTTCTTTAGAGACTCTTCGCTTCGATAATTTTTTTCTCGGGGTATACCGGCCATGCCTGCACCGCTAGATGAGAATGGGAATCGTTGGTTTTATGTGGGGACTTTAAAACGACGTCGTTGTCATGACTAATACCAGTATCGTGTAAAGCTGCGAGGGCACCCGAGTCTAAAATCTCATGGCAGTTTATGAAATCTTTCAACAAAATTACCCACCTGCCTCATAGTTTAGAGCATCGTGTCAAAAAAATGTCAAAACCGAATTTTTTTTACACCACTAGTGATGTGGGTTAGCGAGTATGTCACATTCTGACCATCAATTGCGGCTACCGCAGTAGCTGTTGCAAAGTGCGTGCAATCAAGCAATTGTCCTCTGGCCTTAATCTTGGCAAAATCGTACTGAAAGTTGCGGTTTCAGACGCAAATCGGCCACACTTACACTAGCTATTACAGCGTACATACTACTGAGACGACGAGTGCGGTGCTCCCAACAAACAAGTACGTCATCTTCTCCCCCCTTTATTTCGCCTACAAACAATAGAATGAGCATACCCTTAATCGGTAAAACCTGTCCATTATGTACTTGCATCTCAAGGCGTGCCTTGTACAGATTGACATATTTAGCTACAGGAAACTCAAACGAATCCCTGGCCCTTTTTCACTTCCCTAAAAAAATTAGCTTTGATGCACGTTGACGACGTTCGGCCATTTGTTAGCAGAATTGTTCCTCTACAATTTGTGGAGTGAACACATAGTAACGTGGCTCACAAGGGCCGTACTCATTTGTGCATAGCACCGAGCACTTTTTTTCATTGAACTGCAGTTGTTGCTACACATCGAGCGGGTTGGTGATAATTGATTTATCTGATCCGGGTGTTAAATGCAGCGCCAATGCGCATTCGCATTATTATGTGTATGGAACGGACTAGACGTAGCAGGAGGTAGCACCTCGGTCATGGAAGAATTGTTAATTGTCCTTTTATCACCCAGAACACTGTTATAGCTGCCATTGTCTACTACCTCCTTCATCTTGAGTTACACAATTATTTTCAGTGACTTAATAAGTGATGTGATTACGGAGCTTTATATTTATATGTCCGTGAGATTAATATATAGTGCAATGAACTCGTAAAGGAAAAAAAATCACAATTGACGTTGGGGTAAACATCAGTATGGTAGGAGAGGTTGTAAGGGGGTTACACATGGAAGAGTACTTGGTACCCTGTGTCTCAGACATACGGGATGACATCCCACTGAAAGATACCCAAGATTTCGTATTAAACTATAGGGTACTACGGGTGTCAGCCACAAGATAGATAAAAATTAAAGATCATAGTTAGGTATTGAGTACCTGGATTAAATAATATTAGGATTGAGATATTATAAAGAGATAAAACTCAATTAAATTCAGGATCCCTTTTGATCTTGACGAAGACACGTGCCTTGTGGGCGTTTCTGCTTGTAGATCGTTAAGAATTAGCAAAACCCCTTAACTTAGCCACTATTGAAAACGAAGTGCTGCATATTCACTAAAATTTAGGTTCCTTGGAACAAGGAGCTAAAGCTTTACGCTTTCGACTCATGCGGTGTAGATCTTTTTTTTACTAATGTTGCTCGATGAGCATTAAGTCTTCCTTTTACTTAAGAAGCGGCGTAGCTCCGATACATTCTTTGAGTGCCCAGGCATCTGCAAAGTAAAAGAAAGGTTTATTGGATCTCAGACACGTCAACATTATGCCACTGAGGCCTCTAGGTGTCGCGTTGTTTCAGGCCTGCGCACGAGACGCGCCGGTTGAACAGCCCTCTCATTAAGAGGCAACACGTGGACAGCCAGTAAAAATGATGACTTTTGAAGGGCTTAATAGCACGATCAGAAGGACGACTATCCCATCTTTGAACCTTTGCACCACGACATGGCGAAAATGCTGGGAGGAGAGCACCTCTACACCTAGAATATATTCTGTAGGCATACTTCGGCTTGTTGATAGAACTAAGCTTTTCTAAAATTAAAGTTTACTTTAGGAATGCTTCGTTCCGTTAACACGACCAATTGGGGTAGAGACAAAAAGGAGAAAAACACAGCGACCGGCAATCACTAAAAACGGTCCAAGTAGAAAATATGCCTGATACAGCCCACAATGGCGGGCGTCGATATGGAATCGGTCGGCTCGCACGAAAAAGATCCGAATTGTAACGGGGCACTCTTTGTTTGAGTACCCATAACTTCACGTACACTAGTAAGTGCAGCGGAAGCTAATCTACTTGAACGAATCGGTCAAGTGAAGGGTAAAAAGGGAACTATCTTTGATATAGTTAGACTACCAATATAACTTCAGTCTTATTTCAACTATTAAAATTTGTGGTGAAGTGGTCAAAGGTTATCCTGACTAATCGCCTTGATCACCTCGTATGTGCAGGTGGGACCGGTCATGCCGGTCTTGGGACTGACCCCTACAGATATTCCCAACGATAAGCTGGACGGTTTGCAAGTAATCAGTGGCGGTCACAGATTTATGACCACCGGTTAGAGTCACGACGAATGACTGACCGGTCCTGGTCACTATGGACGACCAGTGGTCATAGTCATAATGGGTGACCAGTGGTCATGGTCATGATGGGTGGCCAGTCGTCGAGGTCACGATGGGTGACCAATAGTCATGGTCACGATGGGCAACCAGTGGTCATGGTCACGATGGGTGACCAGTGGTTATGGTCACGATGGGTGACCAGTGGTTATTGTAACGATGGGTGACCAGTGGTTATGGTCTCTGCAAGATGACCAGCGGTCATGTTGGCAGTTAAGGTGATTAACTTCAAGCACAGGGAATGGGTGGTGGCAGGTGAACAACGTAGCAGAAATCTGAGATAGAGAGAAGTGTAAACGTAGTTCTAGCCCCTAATATGCTACTAACGAACAGTATTGATTTTCCTACAAGAGACACGCGTCAGCATTCCTCCGGGATGGAATACTAATGGCCACCCGACGTACAAGGTCTACTGTCGGCGTGTTTGCTCAAGGTTTGTCCCTAGATTGCTTGGCTAAGGGCAAATGTACTCATTCAAGTTAGCCCGCGATCGGAAGCGGTAAGCATACAAGGCAAGGTCTTCTGACGGCTCAAGTGATCAGAAGGACAAGGTGATCAAGGGGTCAGAAGAAAAAGGGGGATCAAGTATCCACTTTTGGGCAAGGTGACCTCAAGGAAGGTCAGGCAAATCTAGGAGAGTGCCACCAGTAACCGTTGGTCGTGTGAAGAATTACCACGTGACCACACCCCACCTATCCTCTACTCGGTCAAGACTAGAAATCGACCTCAAGACACCTAGAAGAGTGCAACCGCCCGCCGACGGGTACACAAGGTGAGAAGGAAAAAGACAAGACACACGGTCCGGAGTACCCCCTCCGTTAGTCGGTCGTCCGGGCGCAAGTGGGAAGTCAGGATCGCTACGTAAATGAGCTAATCTCACTCCACCACAATGGTCCGCGTGCCCGGATCTTCTGCTGCCCCGGGATTTCACCGTGAATCCCATAGCGAAGATGTCAAGGTCAAGATTTAAAGGGGATGGAATTGTCGGCGAAGAAGGAATTGTCGTAGACACGAGATTTTAAAGGAGTCTCAATTCGGCAGAGTTCCAGGAGGAGCTCGAACGAATCGAAATTTAAAGATGAAGATCGCCAAAATGATCTCGAATAAGATATACCTCTTTTCCCTTTTGAGGTCCATTCGGGGACCACCGCGGATCTTACTGCAAAGTACGACCCGCTAGATGAAACACATCCAGCCAAAGCAGGACACGTTTTGTCTAAATAACCATACACAACGAAAAAAATGAAATCAAACGCTACGGCTCCCAAGCTACGCGCGCCTGACTCCGAGGGGGATGATCAAGAAATAAGCAGGGCAGCAGACGTCAAGATGGAAGGTTGGAAGATCGATCATCTGCAACGTCGTTTGCACTGGACCCAGCTTCAAGCGTTGCTATCAACAGACCCAGTGCTGACCATATTGGAACCAGAGCTGATCGGACCGCTTTGGGGACCGACATCGACTCCACAAGCAGCCACTAGCAAAATGGAAGCAGTGCAACGTCTCATTTAATTGCTACAAGGCGCAGGATTTGTGCCGAAGGCGTTTGACGCGCAGGTTCTGCTTGACTGCGGCTTGGATCAAGTGATCACGGCCAGCCGATCACCGTTCAAAGCGCTGGTCCCACTGACCTGCAACTATGACTCCGCTGACCGCGAGCTCACGACCAGTATCATGGTCAAAGAGGAAGCCTGTTCACCCGCGACGTCGTCACATTACGCTTCGGCGGAGTCGATTGTGGACGATAGCGACGACTTGGAAATAAAGCGAATGTCATTAGGACCTTACGGTGTAGTACTTTTACGTGACCACCACGAGCATCCGACTTCAACCACCGGACCGTTGAGACTAACCACAGAGCCAGTCGATGCTACGGATGAGCCCGACCAGATGCAAACCTACTTTTTAAAGGCCATGGAAATGTTCATGCGAGACCAACTGCGACGGCCGCCACATTCTGAGCCGACCAGTCGCCCCTACCCCAACCACAAGGTGTTCGGAGTAAGTATGCCAGACACGTACATGGAATCGGCCGTCTCGCATAGTGGTCACGGTAACATCTATGACCCTGACGACCTCGACATTGACGGCGTCCGTCGACCTCACTTGGCTTATACGGAAGCCATTATGGGAGAAGGATTTGCTGCGCATCAAATTTGCATGTCTGCGATCGCCGATCTAACAGGAGTTCTCAGGCCGCGATCACGATGATGACCGCGCTCGAAGCTGGGTGCGAAAGGTCACATCAGCTTTCTTGCGTGACCAAGCCCCCGATTCGGAGAGGTGTTTGGTTTTTGAAGATTCGATAACAGGCCCAGCACGAATCTGGTACTCTTAGATAAGCCGATCGACACACAATAAGTGGAAAGACGTGCTGACGAGTTTTTTACTACAATACTGTGGACGCGGCATCTCTGCTGATCGCCAGTATTACCGCGCCTGCAAGCGTGCCGATGAAACTCCGCTAGAATATCTCTATCGGTTGAACGTTGCTGGGATGCGAGCAAAAATCCACGTGAAGGACGGGAACGTCGCTGATCGCCGAGAACGCGTGGAACACTAAGCCGAGACACTAGATGACCACTATCTCGCAAAGCAATTGATCTTGCTGCGTTTGGACGACGTGGATACACTGGATTAGCGCTGCACACATACGAACGTATGCAGAAGCGCAAAGACAATCTCCCGATCAATTCGGGCAAATTCCGCTCACGATCAGCGTCTCCATACTCTCCGAGTCCATCCATACCGGCTCGAGCTGTGCGTGCAATCCACGTGGGGGGGTGAGACCAGTTCGTCGGAATCAGATATAAGCAGTGCGGAATCAGACGAAGAACTACGACTTGTTTACAGCGCCATAGCAGCCGACCATACGAATGACCGGGGAAATGATTGTCTGACCAAGCCAAGATCGAATGACCGTGAACGTGATCACGAGCGTGCAGAAGGGCACAAGTTGTGTACTCATTGTGGGTCCAAAAGACATGATGACAGGGGATGCTGGAAACGCCTGACTTGTCAGATATGCGGGCGCCGAGGTCACCCCTCCGACAAGTGTTTCTATGGATGCGCAGCGTGTGGAGAAGTGCACGACAAGGGCAACTGCCCGATATTAAAGTTTTACAATATGTTTTGCAAGTGGTACGTGCCGACCAAACACGCCGGAATGCTTCCTCCCGACGCTGAGAAGATGTTAAGCTAGGACGCTCGCCAGGTTGGAACCTGGTACGAGCCGAGCGTTCTAAGCTATGCATTTTACATTCATTGAGAAAGGAGGGGTTGATAATATTGTTAATCGCCTGACCGGCCGGACTTTCAGTACATGTGATTTGGATTATAGTTCTTGTCCATTAGTTGCAAGTTTGCGGCGACCGGATAAATACGCACGATCACTCAAAAGATGTAGCTCAAGTTGTCTCCTGGCGAATCACGTGGCTACTGGAAGTACCACACTCCAAACAAGTGGTTCAGACAAGCCAAAGCGGGAGAAAAAATAAACAATGAGAAGGCCACCCTATTGTTTGAATCGGGAGCTGAAGTCTCATCCACCGACACCACCTTTGCTCGTCAGGTTGGCTGTGTCATAGATGAGAGTCAGAAGTAAGAATACGTGGGTATCAGAGAAAATTCTTACATGGCAGAAGGCCGCACAAAGGTGAAGATCACGCTGAATGGCTCGTTGGTTGACTACTTTGATGGATGGGTTGGTGACCAAGTGGGACAAGAAGCTATTCTAGGGATGGAATTCATGGTACCGGCTGTAATACGCCTTGACCTGGCAGACGGAACAGTTTGCTTGCTGGACGAAGTCAGAATTCAACGGGAAGGTATTAGATTACCGTATGGGGCGAAGATACAACGAATTGCTGCGGATGAGAAGTATTTGGCGATACCGGTGGTACGGTGGGGTGACTCAGTGGAGGTCTATGTTGGTCGGGGACCACTGCAGTCCAAATTGTGGTTAACGCGCCACGCACGTTGGGTACCCACAACTATGACCGGACTCGAAAGACTTACGTACCTCCGTCTAACCAAAATCACCGATCAAGAGGTGGTTACCCAACAGGGGACGCCGTTCGGGCAATGGATGCCGGCGGACATGATTTCACGGTCACCTGGGTATGTGTCGGTAGGGTCACGTCGATATCAGGAGTGGCAAACACTTGAATACTAAGCTTCTACAGATAGAGATGAAGCAGAAGAAGTACCGGAAGCAGATGTACCATTGGTAGAACGCCAGTCTTACCCAACATCAACGCGGATTCTAAAAGAACCCCACAGGATATGGTAGAGATGACCGTGGGTAGAGAGGAAGCGGAATGGATAAAAACAATGTGCCAACATGTGACCAGGTGGATGACTGGGAGGATCAAGAAGGAACACAACCAGAACGATCATCAGTAGCTATTTACTCGATCGCCACACGTGATACGGGTTGTGTTTGGTAAATGATAGGCAGGAACAAACGAATGAACCCCAGAGGGAAATGTCTACGCGACCACCAACGTCTGCCGACTTGATCAACCCTACTGAGTCGATGATTGATACGACGTTGGTGCACCAGCAGTCCGAAACGCACCCACACGAGTGTGAAGAGAAGCTCACTCCCAAATCGATCAAGGAAATGATACCTGATCGTATGCAAAACAATTTCTATGATTCCCCAGATGAAATTGCTGTTGGGGATGAGGAGGTGTAACGATTGCCCGACCATCTGGGATACCAAGAAGCAGCGGTCACCGGCGAAGGAAAACAGGCGTGCACGTCATATTAACACTCAGGTGGAACATATTTCGCGGAATATATTAGCCGACACATGGCAGACTTACCGGAGGTAAATACGACGCTATGCGAGGTGAAGATTGAGGATTTACAGGTAGGCGAACCAGGGGTTCCATTGACGAAAGATCAAGAATAATTACGCCAGCTGATCTGGAAGAAATGACATCTGTTGGTGGGCAAGGGGAACGCCCTCCCACCTGCGGCTCGAGGCGTGATATGTGACATGGATGTGGGAGGGCGACCCCAATAGCACAACGAGTGAGGCTTGTAGACCCAAAGTTTCGTGAAACGTTAGCGGACCTGATCAAAAGGGTTACTATCGGCGAAGATTATGTGTCCTTCAACCTCGCCGTGGGCATCGCCGATCGTAGTGGTCGTAAAAAAGAATGGGGTGGATATACGACTATGTATAGATTACCGACGAGTCAACCATTTGACGAGGCTGATGGTGTATCCCATCCCCTTGATCAGTGACCTACTGCAGGACCTGGACAAAGCTTTATGGTACTGTTCATTGGATATGGACAGCGGATTCTGGGTTGTGGAAATGACGGAGAGAGCACGAATGATTTAAGCTTTATTACACCTTTAGGTCTGTATGAATGGCTACGTATGCCGTTCGGGTTGAAAAAAGCGCCGCAGATATACCAGCGTATGGTGGATAATGCATTGTACGGGTTTCTCACGATCGGCGAACAGCAAAGATCAAGTGGTCGCGAGGTGTCACAACCGGTCGACGTGTTCACGCACGGCGAGCCGGACCCGCACTGAAAGCCTTCAGGGTCGGGGCGGAGTTCCTATATTGATGACATTCTGATCCTGGTTTCGTCCTGTACGTCCCTCCATCATAAGGTTAACAGACTGTTGGAAGTCTGTGATCATCGGAATTTGTCGATCAGTTTTATTAAGAGTGTGTGGGGACGACGCAAGGTTAAGTATCTCGGGCACCAGGTGTCGATATTAGGAATAGAAGCCGACCCAAAGGATATGGGGTCGTTGGTCAATATTCCATTTCCCCAGACATTGCGGTCAATGCATTCCTTTTTGGGAAGCTTGAATTACTACAGCCGGTTCGCTTAAGATTTCGACATTTACGCCTCAGTCCTGTATGAATTGAGATAGGCGGACTTCCACCAGATTAGGCGGTTGGACAACTCGGAGGATGATCATGCAACAAACCAAGACCAGGATGGTGATACCCAGATCGACGATGACCATGGCCAGAGAATGGTGGGTGGCTGTGACAAACAAATGACAAAGATGGATGGTCATGACCAGCCAAATACAGAGGAATCTAATGACGAACATACAAGTGGTCATCGTTTGAAATAAGCTATGATCTCGTTCACAATGCTGAAAGCAAAAGTTGCCCAGACCCCAGTGATAAGGCATTTTGACCCTGATCGTTGGATAGTGATAGTGGTTTATGCCAGCAAATGGGCTGTATCCGCAGCTTTGTTGCAAGAACACGACGGAGTGAATTGGCCTGTTATGCTCACAAGTCGCACGTTAAAACCGAATGAAATCAACTACGGTGTGGTGGAGAAAGAAGTCCTGACCCTGCCCGGGTATATAATGTTTGTTACACACTACTAGTATCGCGGGACCTTAAGGTGCTCACACGGTATTCAACGCTCGCGTGGTTGATGCAATCATCGAGCCTTAACGGGAGACTTGAAAGATGGGTAGCTTTACTGTCAACTTGGACTCTGGAGATAAACCGATGCAACAAAGGAAAGGACGAAATTCTTTTCCATCTTGCCGCAAGTATCACACCACGGGAGAATGTGGATCAAATACTGATCGCGATCGTGCCACGCAAGCAAACGAGACAGATTATCAGCATGCCGCCCCCTACGGTCAGCTGCGAAGAATCGCTTCTTGTCGTCAGCTTTAAAGGAGCAGCCCGTATCAGGAATAAAGGGGGTGTAACGGGGTGAATCGTTACATAACAATTTATAAGAAATTGTTAATAGAATATAACTATAAGAGTTATATTCTCAGAATATTGTCATAAGGACAATATTCGGTAGCACTTCCAAGTAGTTCCTAATTGGTTGATATAGGCCATTATATCAACCAACGAAGACGCGCCACGACAGACGCACGCAATGAGTGGTGAGCAGATAACTGATTTACACATTTGTATTTAGACATAGTTAGATGAAGATAAATAGTGATTTATTGCAGACATTAACTATTATAAATACAGTTCTACTTTTTACTCTAACCGAGTACTCGCTTCTTCTTACCGTCTTCCTCTGCACGTACGAGTGTACGTGAAGTTACGAGGCACCGCCTTATTCTGTTATCAGAATAAGTAGCTTGTACTGTCACCAGTACAAGCTTCAGGGTGCCCCGTTACACCTGGTAGCACTTCGTAGTCCGTCCAAGGACCGCGTTCACATCCAACATGAATATGTTGGATGATGAAGATGACCAAAGCTTTCACGCTACGCGTGACGGCTACTCCCATTTGAGCGATGTCGAATGGGATGCGGTTGAACGAATGGGTTCGACCATGGGCATCCATGCTGTTAGCGTCATGCTAGAGGCTCTCAATAGAGATGCCCAACATGCTACTATCGCCAAGTTCATTCAAAATGAACTTGACGCAGAACGCGAGAAAGTAGCCTTGCTTCACCAACAAGGTTCTCAACAAGCAGAGTTGTTGAGAGAACAAGGTGCTCAACAGTTTGAACTGTTGAGACAGCAGCAGGCTGCTGCTGGCGGGTCGATGCACTCGCGTCGGCCCGAGACTTTGAAGATTGACATCTCAAAGTATAGGGGGTCGAAGAAGACTCCCTCTTGAGATGGTTCGTCGAATTGGATGACGCCATAAGGGCGCGTCGCATCGACGACGGGGATATGCAAGTTGCATTTGCCCAGTCAAATCTGGCAGGACGTGCCAAGACTTGGGCACTGGGGCTCAAGCTGCACGACCCATACGCGTTTGGGTCGTTGGAAGTCTTCAAGTCGCGGCTCAGACAAACGTTTGAACCGCCTAGAGCTGAGTTCAGAGCTCGAACCGAACTCTTGAAGCTCAAGCAGGGTAAGCGTGATGTGCACGCTTACGCTCAACATATACGACATCTCACGAGTTGTATAAGTTCCAATCCGGTGGATGAACACACGTTGGTTTCGGTGTTCATGCAGGGTCTTGCGGATGGTCCCGTCAAGACTCACCTGTTCCGGCTTGAACTAGATTCACTAGAACAAGCCATTTCAATTGCGGAGCAGGAAGACTTCAGTCTGAGACAGGCTCGCGCCAGCTCGACATCATATCGTCAACCGAGACGATATGACAACGGAGGTCCAGAGCCGATGGAACTCTGTTATGTAGAGAGCGAGAAGGCTCGCTCTACAGGCTACAAGAAGTTGCAGAGATGCAACAGATGTCAAAAGACAGGACACTACGCTTACGAGTGTAGTGCCCCTCGTCCAGTGTCTCGCGACACTGGGCGTAGTGACCGTCCACCCATGAGAAAGGGGCAGGGACGAGGGTCCGCAGTTGGTGCAAAGACGCAACAACGGGATGGACCGTCAAAAAACGGACAGGATCAGTAGGTGCGGAGCACCCTACTGATCCAGCAACGTCAAGAGAATTTGTAGGCCTCTTGATGAAGGTTGCTCCCAACACACAGACGTTGTGCGTTGCTGCTCTAGGTAATGAGATCTCACTCATTACCTTGAAACTCGAAGTGACGAATAAGTTGTCCCTTCGAGCTCTAGTCGATTGTGGGGCGTCCAACAATTTTGTGCGACGCCAATCGCTAGAAGATGGTCACTTTAAATTCAGTGAATGTGACACACCTCCTACGAGGATGACGGTACGTCTTGCGACAGGCGCATCCGTAACCGTCATGAAGCGTATAGTGAAGATTCACTATACGCTAGAAGATACCCAATACGACGATGACTTTATCGTATTGGATTTGGATGACAAATTTGATGTCATCCTTGGAATACCGTGGCTCAGAAGGTACGAACCACGGGTAAACTGGCAACATCGGACAGTAACGATGCCTGCCGCTTGTTCATCAGATGGCCATCTGATGAACGTTTTGGAGCGTCCACAAGCGTGTGGATGTACTACGAGTGAGTGCGATGGCCTCACTTGTGGTACGGTCGTTAGTACGACTGCACAAAACCTTAGTGTACCAAACGGTTACACTTCGGAGCAAAGTTCCGGCGGCTGTGAGGAAACACAGGCTGCGCCGAAGGTCCACCACTCGAATAAGTCGGGTGGACTGGGACAAAGATGTATCCCTAGAGGGGAACATCTAGAAGAGAAACAATCGATCGCTCAGGTTAAGCGAAACGATAATCCTAGATCGACTGGAGAGTCTTTCGTAGAGGATCTCGCTGTGGT
The DNA here is from genome assembly GCA_921007115.2 of Peronospora matthiolae. Taxonomy (NCBI): domain Eukaryota; phylum Oomycota; class Peronosporomycetes; order Peronosporales; family Peronosporaceae; genus Peronospora; species Peronospora matthiolae. Next base: position 541,811 of record CAKLBY020000312.1, read on the forward strand.
TGCGCAACCCCAGCTAGAGGAAGTAAAGGGAATAAGTCCCAAGATTACAAATACGGCGGAAATAAGTTCCCCGAAACCCGCGGGAATAAGTCCCCGGGAAGACGAAGGAATAAGTCCTTCGAAGCCTGAGGGAATAAGTCCCCAGGAAATGACAGAGACATTGAATGTCATAGTCAATAACGGATCATGTGTAGGCGCTTATACACTTGATCTGATTGCACCTCCGAAGTTAACTTTGGAGATCACTCGGTTGCCAAAGCTAGAATCTAAGCGGATCTTGCAAGATCTGCGTAGTAGAAAAGTCAAGCAGATCTGCATACTCGTCGCTGACGACGAGTATGTAACCGACATAAGGTCAGCAACAGTGTTTACTGAGAACGAGAGAGTTCTCAGTAGTTCATCTATGGACGAGAGTGTCCTAGATGAAAAGACACGAATTGAGCGATATGAGTCCCAATCATGGGAATCGCTCAAGGAAAATCCTCTCTATGAAGATTTGGTTGAATTCAAGGATGTATTCCCTGAAACTGTTCCGTGCGAATTACCGAAGGATAAAGGTATTCGACACGAAGTCGAGCTTAAACCAGGCTCGAAGTACTGTGTCATGAAGCAGTGGCCACTGCCTCGTGAACAAGTACTTGCGATCGACAAGTTCTTTGCCGATCGTTTAGCAGCGGGCCATGTGAGGGAATCAACTTCCCCACATAGCTCTCCGACCTTCTGTGTGCGAAAAGCAACAGGAGGGTGGCGGATAGTGCACGCGTTTAACAAATTGAACGCTGCAACGGTACCGGCTCAGACGCCGATACCGAGGAAGGACGTAATCATTGATGGTATGTCAAAGAGTACCATCTTTTCGTCCATGGATTTGATGGATGGCTTCTATCAAATCCTAATGCGGGAACGGGATATACCCTATACCGCAGTTAGCACGCCTAGCGGCATGCTCTGGGAATGGCTAGTAATGCCACAAGGGCTCAGTAATGCCCCTGCCACGTTCAACAGATGTGTATCACATCTGTTGAGACCAGTACGAGAGTTCGCGCCGAGTTATTTCGATGACGTATTCATCCATAGTCGAGCTATGGATGGAAAGTCGGACGTTGAGGTTCACAGGTACCACGTCCGACAAGTTCTTACAATCATGCGAAAGCATCAATTGTATGCTAACCTCAAGAAGTGTATATTTGCAGCAAGCGAAATACCACTTCTTGGGTGCATCGTTGGTAAGAACGGTGTACGTCCTGATCCCGAAAAGATCAAGGCGATCACCGACTGGCCTGTGCCGGTCGATGTCAAAGGTCTTCGAAAATTCCTTGGGCTAGCGGCGTATTTGCATAAGTATTCACGCAATTACGCCGAGATGACTGTACACCTCTCTCGTTTGTTGAAAAAGAACGAGAGGTGGTTATGGAACGCTGAATGTCAACGCTCCTTTGAGGGTATCAAGCAGAGCTTGATACAATCCCCAGTCCTAGCAATAGCCGATCAGGATAGGCCATTTCATGTGGTCTGTGATGCCAGCGATTTCGCAATCGGCTGTGCATTAATGCAGTACGACCTTGAAGGCGTTGAACGCGTCGTCTGCTATCAGTCGCGTCAGCTGCAACCAGCTGAGCGGAACTATCCAGTGCATGACAAGGAACTCCTTGCCATGAAGTATGCACTCGCGAAGTTCAGAGTCTATCTATTAGGAGATAGACCCTTCGTTGTTTACACTGACCATGCGTCCTTACGCACGGCAGTGAACAGCCCGCACCTTTCACAACGAATGGCGCGGTGGTTGTCATTCTTTGCAGAATACAACTTTACGGTCGAGTACAAACCAGGACGACTTAATGTCGTCGCTGATGCACTCTCACGTCGTCCCGACTTTGAAACAGTCGCGAAACCCAACAGTGAGACAGTCACTGTTGCGGTTATGACGTCCTCAGTTCCATCTACAACGTTGTATGATGATGTGAGGCGGGCATACGCCCAAGATGGTGAGATAGTGAAGTTGTTGTCACATCTCTCCCAACCATCTCGAGAATCGTTGAAACGATTGTCGTCTGCGTATCGATCTGCATCAGATCGATACACTACTCGTAACGGTTTACTGTACTATACAGCCGTTTCTGGTGACACACCACGTGTTGTCATTCCAGATGATACTGATCTGCGTTTGCGGATCATGTTCGAGTATCACGATGCTCCTATAGGAGGACATCGTGGCCGAGAGAAAACATATCTCACGGTAAGTCGAGACTTTTACTGGCCCCGCCAGTATCAGTTTGTGCGAAAGTATGTTCGCGCATGCGAAGTCTGCCAACGAGTGAAGTCAAGTCCTTCACTGCGTGCACCTTTACAGCCTCTACCGGTTCCGGCTGAGTGCTGGGAATCCATCTCAATGGATTTCGTCTTCGGGTTACCCAAAGACGCACGCGGGAATACGGGTATTCTCGTATTTGTTGACAGATTCAGCAAAATGGTACACCTTGTGGCTGTACCAGAGACAATCACGGCAAGTGGCTGTGCTTGTGTCTTTATTGACACCATCTTCCGACTTCATGGGTTGCCCCGTGAACTCGTATCAGACAGAGATCCACGATTCACTGCTGATTTCTGGCGTTCCGTGTTCAAATCACTCGGAACGCGCTTGAAGATGTCAACATCTGATCATCCAGAGTCGGATGGTCAGACGGAACGTGCCAATCGTGTCCTTGAAGAGATACTTCGAGGATACGTACACTCCTTTAAGAGTTGGAGTGAGTTTTTGCCAATGGTAGAGTTTGCCATCAACAACTCGGTGCATGCGTCCACGACACATACACCGTTTTACGTGAATGGCTTGCGCCATCCGCGTGTACCCACCTTACTAGAGTGTAACTCTGGTTTAAGGGGGGGAGGGACTCGCGCGAGCAAAAACCGATTTGGTTCACGCTCATCACGCTCTGACGAAGAAATCATTGCGTTTGATGCCGATATCGATAACATCGATATCGAAGAAGATGATCCCAGTGAGAGTGCGGAAGCCCTCACTGAAGACAATGATCCCAGTGAGAGTGCGGAAGCCCTCACTGAAGAAAAGGTTGTTGTTGCTGCAGTGCGCTCACAGCACACTGAAGCTAACGAGTCATCAGATGAGTTCATACTGGCTCGTGAAACGGTAGTCCGTTTTGTGCAAGACTCCATCGCCGAAGCGGTGGATAAGCAAAAGCAAAACGCTGACAAGAATGGAAGGGCAAACACTCTTTTATTTAATAAAGGTGACTTAGTCCTACTGTCTACGGTTAATCTACCAAAACATGTAGTGACTAACTTGGGTAGCAGTAAACTACTACCCAAGTACATTGGCCCATTTCGTGTATTGCACCGCCTAGGCAATGCATACACGATCGAGTTACCACGTAAGATGCGAACGCATCCCACGTTTTACGTTGGTCGGCTTAAGCCGTACCATCAGTACGCTGCTTCTTCCGATGAAGAACGCCCTTGCGCTCAAGCATCTCGCAGAGAGCCTTGTGCTCCCGATGGTGGGCATCAACAAGGGTCTGAAGAGCAGTTATCTCAGCCCGAGACCGATCAACAATCCCACGAGCTACCCTTAGCTCGTCACGAAGAGATGTCAGAGATCTCTCGTTCTCAAGCTGAGCAAAGGCAAACTCAGCTCGATGCTTCGAGGCAGTGTCCACCATCTGGAGACGCCTATTCCGCTCATGCTCGAGATCGTCGCGTAACCCTTGCGTTACGCGATCAAAGAAGCTCTCGGGAACACACCGATCCACATGATCGTGTGGAGAGCGTCTTTCCTCCTCCTCCACCTCCAGTAGAGGACTCTCGCGGTGGCCAGCGCTATCTAGTAGAGCAGCTGTTGAACCACCGCGACGTGAACGGACGTCGGACGAGTTACCTCGTCCGGTGGCGCGGCTATCCCCCGTCCTGGGATTCTTGGGAGCCCCGCTCCCAATTGATGGTTGACGTACTGGGTCTGGTCGAGCAGTACGACGCGACACATCCTGTGCCGCAGAAGGACCGCCGGAGAAAGTCTTCCCGGCACGGTCGTAAAGGGATTTCAGGTTGTCAATCCCTTCGTACATCTCAGTAGAGACACGTACGCGCCACCACGGGCTGGTAAGGAGGTAAGCCTCCTTAGGTGCTCGTGCAGAGTTGTTCACACAACATGGGCACGAGTCTCCCCAAGAGAGGCAGGGTAATCCTTTCTCCCTTGACAGACGATGCAGCTTATAGCGTGCACCTGTCGGGGTTCGCTTTTCAAACTTATCACGAGCTTTGATAAGTTTGTCGTTCCAAGCGTCACGACCTACATCCTCGAGATTATGGATGTAGGCGTTCCACGCCTGAAGTAGTGAGGGACCATCACGTTTGTGATTCCCACTGTACCATCGATGTCTGAAGAAAGCATCGATGAAGAACTCATGTTCAGCGCGATAGTCTTTCGCGCTGGGGTCAAGGTGATGGATCCTTGACGAATCGAACAATCGTGTTCGATAACGATCACTCGTCGTCGCCGACAAGTGATCCATGACGGATTTAGGAGGCATCCATGCCTTCTTTTCTGGAGCGAGACGCAACACATTGCGGTCCCGCTCTTCCTGCGACGTGCCGACAGAAGTACTGGCACCTCGCTGTGAAGTGGTGTCCATAGGAGAACCGACACCACTATTAGCGCCCGAGTCTCGCGACCTCGAGCGCCTTCGCTTCGGCGATGGTTCATCTGACTCATCAGATGAACCAAAGATGCTGCGACGCAAAGCATCGTCCATGCCACGCTTGGCAGGCGGCTTGGATTCAATTGCCGTCGATACGGATCCGTCATCCGTATCAGGAGAGTACGAGACACCGAGCTCGTACTCTGTGAAGACACGAGTGTCTTCATGACCAGCGCCTGCATCACCAGGTGATACAGGCTGAGTCGATTCAGCAACCGATGGGACATCAGTTGCTGTAGTTTCTGCTTCGGCGTCCGCACAGAGACGTGCAGACGCGCTCTCGGCGGCCTTGCTCGCGCATCGCATGGGCTTGTTTACCATGCGATGAGATGTTGGAAAGTGGACGCGGACCAACAAGTGCAAACCCCGTCCCAAATGATTTGGGACGAGTATCCATTTAGTCAATCAGTCACTAAAGTGACTGATGGTTAAGGGGGGGGTGATGTAACGGGGTGAATCGTTACATAACAATTTATAAGAAATTGTTAAGAGAATATAACTATAAGAGTTATATTCTCAGAATATTGTCATAAGGACAATATTCGGTAGCACTTCCAAGTAGTTCCTAATTGGTTGATATAGGCCATTATATCAACCAACGAAGACGCGCCACGACAGACGCACGCAATGAGTGGTGAGCAGATAATCAATTTACACATTTGTATTTAGACATAGTTAGATGAAGATAAATAGTGATTTATTGCAGACATTAACTATTATAAATACAGTTCTACTTTTTACTCTAACCGAGTACTCGCTTCTTCTTACCGTCTTCCTCTGCACGTACGAGTGTACGTGAAGTTACGAGGCACCGCCTTATTCTGTTATCAGAATAAGTAGCTTGTACTGTCACCAGTACAAGCTTCAGGGTGCCCCGTTACAGGGGGCGCCTACAGTGTAATAATATGGAAGCTTCCCGAGTAGACCATAGTATCGGCTGCGTCGCGAAACGACACTGGGTGTTCGTGAACGAGGCAGAGTACCATGGGTTGCTGCTGATTTGCGAGTTGTTGGCCAACCAGACAAGGAAACGAGTAGTCATTTTTGGGGATTCCAACCTGGTCATCAGGCAGATGAGGGGTGAAATTGACTGCAAGGCACCGGGACTGCAGTTACTACGTCTCAAGGCCCTAGATCAACTGCGATCATGGCCGACACATGAATTCTTACATGTTAAGCGCGATTGGAATCAAAGTGCCGATAGACTGGCTAGCTCTGCTTTACAGCTGGAAAAAGGCATGGTCAGGCTAACTGAGCAGGATTGCCATAACTAACAAGCGATGAACCAACTGGACGAGATATTAGTACCAGCGACCAACAATCAAGTGGCCAAGATAACGGCGATCACACTATCATCCATGCGGAGGCGTGAAGTGCCCACGTATATGCAAGAGGAAATAATACAGCAGATGCGACTGGAGCGCATAAAGCAAGCACAAGATGAAGAAAGGCGGATCGCCAACCTCAAACTTTATCTAGTCGGGGATGCTACCGAATTGGATACTACGGAATCAAAAGCAAGTGCGGTTATTGCCCCAGATTACGTTGTGGATGAAGGTGAATTGTTAAATTTTGCCGACGAGTGGCAGCAAACCCCAGTGACCGCGCGGAGCTCGTTCGTTCGGTGGTTCCAACATTACTGCAAGATGATGTCCTACACCACTACCATGCAAGTCTGGAAGGTGGTCACCAGGGGGTAGGCCATATGTATCACCGCGTGCGATCGCACTTTCATTGGAGAGGATCATTAGAAGCGTGCAGCAGTATGTGGGGAAGTGCGTCGACTGCGAAACCGGGAAAGGATGTTCGATCCTACGAGGCGAATCCCCGGGGAATTTACAGGCCACGTACCCGTTCCAGATCATTGCAATATATCATGTCCCCTTGTTACCCAGGTCATTCAAAGAGTATATCGAACACAGTACTCTGGGTGGATTTGTTTCCTGTCTACGTGATCGCTAAAGCTAGATCGTCAAGAACGGCCCAGACGATCGCGGAAGGGTATGAAGAATGTGTCTTTCGGCAGTTTGAGGGAAGTGATTACATTCGTCACGACCGTGAACCCGGATTCATGTCGGATTTCATTCGCACGCTTAACTGCATCGCTGGTCAGAAACAACGTGCCACCATGGCGTATCGGCCTCAAGCCAATGGTACAGCTGAACGTATGGTCCAAACATTGACCAGGGCGCTAAAAATGTATGTCACGGATGTGAACCAACGAGATTGGGACATATATGCTGAATTCCTGACCTTCGCCATCAACACAAGCCCAAGACCGAGTACGGGGTGATACCCCGTTCTATCCATTAGTGGGATCCGCGATCAACGCTGGAAGCGACCCTGTCGTCGGGATGTACTAAATTACGTTATCGGGATCCCCGGAGATGGCGCTATCACATACAGCGGCGATATCAACGAGCCCGCGCTACGGTGAATGACCGACTGAAGTACGCCATTCAAGACCGAGCTGACCAACACAACGTTGATCAAGGGCCAAATGAAATCAGCCGCGGTATTCAAGTGTGGCTATATTTGGATCGAGTGAAGGAGGTATATGCCAGGAAAATGGCTCACATGTGGCACGGCCCGTTTCGGGTGATCGAGAAGTGCGGGGAACATGCAGTGCGGTTGGAGGTACAAGGGACCCCATACCAGTTATTCCCACGCGTTCACGTATCCAAGCTGAAGATAGTACGGATTTCCCCTGATCGACCTGCTGCGCAGCTGGAGGTGGAAGAAACAGAGCGTGTTGATTTTGACGAAGATCTGCTTCCAGAGGACAGCTGGGAAAACGATCTAGCCGAAGGAGAATACGAGGTGGATAGTATCCGAGATGTGGGAACAGGACGAAAGACTCGGTACGGAAGGGTACACCTACAGTTCTTGGTCCGATGGAAGGGTCATAAGGATGAGACTTGGGTGGATGAGGAAAACCTCAATTGTGGTGCTTTATCGCAAGAGTTTGAACGTGATCGAGCTAGGCGAAACCGTTTTTGAAGTGATGCAAGTACATTAAAAAGAATCCAGATGATAGGGTGACCAGGGAAGGTAACCGCGGCCTTGAAGCATGGGGACTGTATGGTCTGTGAGACAATGAGGGATGACCACGTGAACCTTGAATGTGAAGAAGTGATGTGGTAAACTAACATGTTGATCATTCACTTAAGATGACCAACAGCGGTGACCGCGGTCACGAAACACTATGACCGCCTGGTCTGTGAAAGGAGGAGGAATGACTACGTAAGCTATGGATGTAAAGGAGTTTCATGGTCAACCAAAGCGGTGTGCACAGAAGTAAGAAAACACGGTGAACAGACTTCAGTAGAAGTGATTTTTAATAAGCACAAACTGGTGGTCATGACTGTGACCATAAACGTCATGGTCTCTCATGCTGGAGACGACCTTTCACTGCGCTACAAACTTGGTCCGGAGACGGTCGATGGACGAGCCTGGGTGGTCAGCAATGGCTGCCCGATATTGATTGCGCCAGGGGTCAGCGGAATCCGCAAGGAGTGAGACTGAGGCTAGAGTCGGGATGTTGGTCTGTCGACAGACAAATCCTGGAGCCAACAACATTTTTCAAATCGTCCTGGAAAGTGCAGGAAGAAGGGATCCAACAGGATGTCGAGGTCACACTTACCCCCGATTTACCCCTCCAACACGATCCGGAGTACAGCCTTCCACTGGGGGCTGGCCTGGAGCGCCGACAACGCCTTTCTTCACAGGAGACGCTCAATCTAGGGTCTTTCACGCGACTTGGACCAAAGATGATCGGGAGCACATGAGTGAGCTTCCATAACGCCTGGCGATGGTCGTCTTCGAACTCACGATACGCGGTCATCAAAGCTTGGAACTAGCCAGTCGGGCGGAATGACCCAGGTGCAATAGGCCGATCCTAGACGTCCCACTGTTTTTGGCTGTATAAAGCAGCAATCTGGGTGGAGGTCACTAGCCGCGGGGACCACTGAGCTTCAGTTGGCGGACGCAGGGAAACGTCCGGAGCGGGGAACAGGTAGTGCTTGGGCCGGGAGTGGTGGAACATCGTGGTTGACTGGGTTCTTCGCTATCTTGATACACGACTGATTGTCTTCATGGATCATGAGTTCCGAGAGATCCAAGTCCAGGTGACCTACAGTGACCAAGCCCAAGCAATGGGATGACCACGGCGAAAACTGGACAGGGGCATAAGTTGCACGAGTGCGATTCCAGGTATCCACTTATCGTGTGAGGACCGCACGGGGGGTATAAAGCCTTACAGGCGGTCGGGGATAAAAGCTTGTTCACTGGGGCATGACCGTAGCTTGGTACCCTCATAGACCCATCGGAATCGTCGGACGCCCTGGGTAGCTCTGCGGTCGAAGATGTCGCACCGATGGGCGGCAACCGGGAGATGGCCAATGAAGTACGAGTATCACGTCTTGACAAAGCCGGACGAGTCTCGGGTGTACGATTCGCGGGTGTATGACTGGCTGGATCGATCTCGATCGGCGTGTCAGCCAACCCATCAGCAGATCTTGTGGTCGAGGCAAAAGACCGCCGTCGAACGGAAGAACGTGGCCGTGACAGTACGATGAGCGTGGCCTCGTCAGCAGATTCTACGGAGCCGTCGCTATCCCGCGCATGAGATGCGGAGGGGAAACGCGCTTGTGATTGCGTTTGTGACCGCCGAGTCATTACAGACGGTGGCGTGGTCACGGTCTTGGAATTGGACGATTTCTGGTCATTCATGCTGGAATCTTGGGGACGTCGAGGCGAGGGCGAGACGCCTGCCGGGACTTGTGAAGATTGGATTCCGATCGTGAAAGGTTAGTTGGGCAGGCGGGCCCTGGGACCATAGAGGAAGGGTTGGCAGGTGAATTTGGTACAACCGCAACACGAGGGTGACCGGGGGAATTTGAAGCGGATCGATGTTGGATCACATGGTCTACGAGCGCGACCACGGCAGATGGGGACCCAGAAGCCGAACTCGAGGTGACCGTAACGCGCGCACGTTTTTCCGGGGGTGGCACAGGATCGGCCGCTAAATGCTCTCTCGGCCGCTTATCATAGGCGAGCCCCACCGAAGGTGGAAGCCCCATAACGAAGTTGACCAGATGGTTGAGCTGGGCCTGGCGGTCGCGAGTAAGCATATCCCGTTCTGTTCTCAACAGCGCTAGTTCCTCGATATGAGCAGCATGGGATGAGCGCAAACGGTGAAGCTCTTGGTGTCTTAAAGCGCGCTCCGTTTTTAATTGGTCAAGCTCCCGACCACGTTGTGCAAAGCTGCGAGCAAGCGCATCGAAAACGATCCGCAGTGACGCAACACGCTGCTCACTTTCCGCTACAGCTCGCCGTAAGTCTTCACACTCCTTAGCTAACTGGTCAACCTCGGTCGTGTCCACGTCATGCACTTGGTCGCTACACACGTCGGAATCGGCAGAAGAGGCATCGTCCGCCGGGGTGTCATCATATCCGACCTAAAATCCGACAGGGTCGGCAAGGTGTTCAGCCGGATCGGGGCTGGCTTGGTCAGGCTCGCCAGTGTCCAAGTTACGCACTTGGTTGCTATTCACGTCAGCATCGGCAGGATCAGCATCGGCAGAAGAAGCATCGTCCGCCGGGGCGTCATCAGATCCAACCGAAAAGTCAACAGGGTCGGCAAGGTGTTCAGCCGGAGCGGGGCTGGCTTGGTCAGGCTCGCCAGTGTCCAAGTTACGCACTTGGTTGTTATTCACGTCAGCATCGGCAGGATCAGCATCGGCAGAAGAAGCATCGTCCGCCGGGGCGTCATCAGATCCGACCGAAAAGCCAACAGGGTCGGCAAGGTGGTCAGCCGGAGCGGGGCCGGCTTGGTAAGACTCGGCAGTGTCCAAGTTACGCACTGGGTCGCTACCCACGTCAGTATCGGCAGGATCAGCATCGGCAGAAGAAGCATCGTCCGCCGGGCGTCATTAGATCCGACCGAAAAGCCAACAGGGTCGGCAAGGTGGTCAGCCGGAGCAGGGCCGGCTTGGTCAGACTCGGCAGTGTCCAAGTTACGCACTGGTTCGCTACCCACGTCAGCATCGGCAGGCTCAGCATCGGCAGAAGAAGCATCGTCCGTCGGGGCGTCGTCATATCCGACCGAAGGGCTAACAGGGTCGGCGAGGTGGTCAGCCGGAGCGGGTCCGGCTTGGTCAGGCTCGGTTGCGTCTGGTTTGAGGCCAGTGTAATCTTCGTCATCAAAAGCAGGGGTGGCCGACCGCAGCGGAGTCAGCTGAGGAGACGTCGAACCCGAAGGCAGGGGTGGTTCAACAGCCGGGTGAGATGGAGGCGACATCGCCAGCAATGATCAGGGGAAGGCAGATCAAAAAGTGCTTAGCCAGATCGGCCCCGGCAGCCGTCTAACAGAGCAGGAGACGACTGTGGTGAAGTGGTCAAAGGAAATCCTGATTAATCGCCTTGATCACCTCGTAAGTGCATGTGGGACCGGTCATGACGGTCTTGGGACTGACCCCTACAGAAATTTTCAGCGATAAGTTGGACGATTAGCAAGTCATCAGTGGCGGTCACAGATTTATGACCACCGGTTAGGGTCACGACGAATGACTGACCGGTCATGGTCACTATAGGCGACCAGTGATCATAATCATGATGAGTGGCCGGCAATCAAGGTCACGATGGGTGACCAATAGTCATGGTCACGATGGGCAACCAGTGGTCATGGTCACGATGGGTGACCAGTGGTTATTGTAACGATGGGTGACCAGTGGTCATGGTCTCTGCAAGATGACCAGCGGTCATGTTGGCAGTTAAGGTGGTTAACTTCAAGCACAGGGAATAGGTGGTGGCAGGTGAGCAACGTAGCAGAAATCTGAGATAGAGAGAAGTGTAAACGTAGTTCTAGCCCCTAATATGCTACAAACGAACAGTATTGATTTTCCTACAAGAGACACGCGTCAGCATTCCTCCGGGATGGAATACTGATGGCCACCCGACGTACAAGGTCTACTGTCGGCGTGTTTGCTCAAGGTTTGTCCCTAGATTGCTTGGCTAGGGGCAAATGTACTCATTCAAGTTAGCCCGCGATCGGACGCGGTAAGCATACAAGGCAAGGTCTTCTGACGGCTCAAGTGATCAGAAGGACAAGGTGATCAAGGGGTCAGAAGAACAAGGGGGACCAAGTATCCACTTTTGGGCAAGGTGACCTCAAGGAAGGTCAGGCAAATCTAGGAGAGTGCCACCAGTAACCGTTGGTCGTGTGAAGAATTACTGTGGTGAAGTCGATAATACAAAATTGCTTGTATGAGTGTCGATCTTCCACTTGCCCAGACTTGCCGACTCACGGATGGGGTACTCCGATCCGTGCCTTGTTGTATGACCTTGTGCTCACCCTTGTGTACCCGTCGGTTGGGCTGGCTTGAGCTCTTCGTAACGGCCTTGGGAGATGTCGATCTCGCTGAGAGGTTGGGTTGAGGGTTCGCTTCTGGTGCGGAAATCTTCACACCACGAACGGGGGTTCTGCGATCCCGATCTTGGATCGCACCGATCTTGATTTGTCTTCGAGATCGGGGTCTTTGCTGTGCGGAAATCTTCACTCAGCAAATAAAAGTCCTGCGTCGATCTTGCCTTGGGATCGGTCCGATCTGGTCTTGGGATCGGCCAATCTTGCCGGAAGTGCGCAATTTGGGTAGATCGGTGTCTTGTTTCGCCAAAATGAAACGTGCCGATCTGTCCAGGGGATCGCTTCGATCCTGCTCGGTCTTGTCTTGAACGCCTTGTCCAGATCTTTTGACCACTTGAGCCGTCTCGCGATCCTGTGTCCAAAATCCTTTTCCTGTTCCGTTGTGTGCTGCTACCCTAGCAGTTGAGTTGATTGTGAGTACTTGATCGATCCGGGCCAGATATCCCGGGATCGCTCTTCTCGATCTTGGCCAACAATCCAAGATCGGTCTTCTGTGTCCTTGTAACACGCGTGCCTTAACCCGCCGGGGAAGCCAAATCAATCTTGCCTGGAGAAGAGGGGAGGATAACGTGCGTCGTGAGCAGAAGAAGTAGAGTTCAAGTCTGTTTATTAACCAACCAAATTACTATCCAACCTACCCTTAAGCCTATTCTTAACTATAGGTCACTCTTCAAACCGATATCGCCTTGAATCTGGATCGCCCCCTTGCCACGTGTCGAAATTTCGTGCCCTGTACTCCAATGATAGCGCCAATATTCCCGATACCGTACCTGAACGCCAAAAGAGGACCAAATCCCAAATGGGGTACCAAATAGCCATTTTTGGTACCCAACAGCCCAAAATAGTGCCCAAATGCCGAAGGCGTCTAAATCCATTTTGCGACGTCAATTCGGACAGCTTCCACTGGCTCTTTCGGCATGAAACTTCTTGACATCACTTAGTGAACTCTACCAAGTATATTCCACATGATCCAGTGTCTTCATCAACCATATATTCATGATCAGTGTGGAACATGACCGATCTGTCATCCAATATCGAGATGTTGGAGGTCGATCCGGTCTAAATCGGCAATTAACACTTTTTTATCTCCTCATACGTGCTTCAATATCATCCTCCAGTGTTACCCAATCGACCACTTCATTCATACGTCTCGACATCGGTTTCCTTGACTCCCCTGAGTATGCAAAACTTCCAGATCGGCGTATAATTAACCAAAATCAGTACTACCAATTTAGGATCGGTAAAGAGTATCACCGATCCGTATGGTGTTGCACCTTCTTTGCCGATTCACCGACCTGTACCACCTGGTCCCAGATGCACTTTGGGGAGTCACCTTGTCCCAGATGTGTCAATTCTCCAACAAACCGTTGCCACAACATGCCGATCTGCGATCTGATCTTAGCCTGCTTCAATGTACGTATACTTCTTCTTGACCGGCATTCCAATGAGCTGTATGACTTCATCCCGACGTCTGGTTCCAAATCGCCCCATAACATTCTGCAAGGTGTTACACCTTCGTCGCAGAGTCATATCCCATCACCCGGTCCCAGATCCTTGTCCCAGATTGTTCCATGTAAATCGTTCCAGTTCGCGTCGTCCCAGGTCGATTCACACCCATTAGTCTAATCGACAGTTGGACCGGTTCGCCGATCCCGTTAAGATCATCTTCCACCTCCGTATTGGATCGCCGAGTCTCATGGCCTCCTTTTCCACCAGTAAGCGGCGCTTAAAAGGTGTGGCCACCGATCCTCGTACAAAATTTGAGTAGTGACTTTGCCACAACCGCCCCCTGTACTGAAGTCTTTTGTACAGCAATTGACCTCAGTACAGTCACTCATCAACTTCGTTTCAAGCACTCAAGTCCGTCTCATGGCCTCTCCGACGCATCCACCCACCTCGCTGATCTCATCAGAAGGACCCATTATGTTTCTGTCTCCGGATCGCGACCTGTCGCCCGGATCGCCCGATCTCGGAGGACACACCCCAGCGGTCCCCGATCGGCCTGGGTCTCCGCGCCATCTAGGCCCAACCGGCTCGCCCACAATCCCCACAGGATCGCCAGATCGACAGCCGACCATACCCTCGTCTCCATCCCGAGACTCGCCATCTAGATCGCCAGATCGCGGGTGGTATGCTCCTATCGTCCCAGATCAACATTAGTCTCTCAGTAATCCCAGATCGGTCGGATCACTCTCGACCGCCGCGGAATTATCAGATCGTTCCTCCGAGCCATTCCCGCTTCCCACTCCTCCGGCGGCCCCAGATGCGTCCAGATCCGACATCCCGGCCGCTAATGAATCTCGTGAAAGGTCTGCTCCAGCTGTGGGCGTCACCGACTTCGTTCCCAGAGTCTCTGCCGACGACGTTCGTCTCACGATGGCCACGATCTCGTATTTGTGGGATCGAGAGGCTACCTTCTGCAGCCAAGCCGACACCATTCATGCGCTCCAGCAATCCTACCGAGATGCCGTCGTCCGGGGGGATCGCTTACAAGACGAGCTTGATTCGCTATACAGATCAGCCGCTCCTTTTGTCTACTTCGTCCAGCTTCGATATGACTGGATGCAGGGCCGCTACGTCGACGCAGTGCATTCTTTGAGTGATTGCCATCGAGCTCTGCGGACATATCGAGATCAATCGGAGGAGATTCGTCGGCTACGCACTTTGATATGTGCCAACGACGAGGCTCAGGGGAACTTGGAACGACAGGTGGATGCTTTGAGGGCTCAGCTTCATTCGCTCCAAGCCGAACTCAACTTTCTCCGACAGCAGCGTGATCAGCTGACCATGGACCAATCCTTCCTTCACATAGATTTTTTGCACTTGAAGGAGCAATTGGATCAGTCTCAGGAGGAGATCGCAGATGGACTGTCTTCGATCAGCGATCTCATGCAACAAGTGGATGGTTTGACTCCCCTAGAGGGTCAGTTGGCACTTTCGCAGGCGGAGAACGCCAACCTACGTCGTCAGCTTGCGGAACACATCGAGATATACGACCAGTTGCAGGTGGTGGAGCATGATCGGGATCAGGCTATAGCTGAACACCGAGCTCTCCTCGACACACTGAACAGTGCTATACTCGGATCCCGGTCGTCTGCGTTGATCGCTCGATCGACGCCTAAGAGTGCTACTCCGGTCGGATCGGCCCCTGCTCCCACTACCCCGGGATCGAGATCGCTTGCCCGTAGGTCCAGATCGAGATCGTCCGGCCCGCCTGCCAAGCGTCGGCGTATTTAACCAAGGTCACAATCCAGTGATTCTTCCACCGCCAGTGTGGCTTCCCGGCTATTGTCGTTGAACCCTTCAACACCTTTAAACAAACTTCCCGGATTGGCCCCACCCGAGCCTCCGCCCAATTCTCCTTGTTCTCCGCTTTCGTCCGCGGCTTCTGGGACTGGATCGGGAAGTGAGGAGCTGACCGAGTCGGATTCTAGCTCGGATGATTTGACTCGTGCTGCATTATCCCAATCGAGATCGGCCTCTCGTCGTCAACCTAGATCGGATGCCCGATCTTCGACCCCGAACCCCTCTCCGGCCGCTCGGGTTGTTCCCGCTTCTCCCGCAGCTACTGCGTTGGCTCAAGCACTGTTGCGTTCGCCTTCTCCAGACGTTCCGGAGCCTCGTTATCTTTCGTACCCATCCACTCCGGTCGCGGATGTCCCCGTAGTCGAAATTCAAGATGATGGCGGCGTAGAAGACGTGGAGGTATCGCCAACAGGGGAGACACACAGCGAGACTGGCTCTGTTATTCCGCCTCCGGAGTCTACTGCGCTTTCGGATCGCCATTCGTCCGATAGCGAAAACAGCATCACCCTTCCGGCACGCCAAGTGGCTAACAGAGTTTTCTCTTCCGTGGACTTCGACAATCTTCCGCCACTCCAGCAACCACGGGATCGGTGGATTCCCAACTATCTGGCGCCCTCCCGACGGGTAGCTTCCGAGATCGCTCCATGGTCCGTTTCGCGGATCGCGATGGTTTGCGTGAGGACCATGACCATTGAGCTGTTGTTTCACCACTACTCCAAACCCAGGAATTTTCTGTTTCCCTTCTACAATCATGGACGAGCTCCGCCTACGGGGACTTGGGCTTCTGGGCTGATCTCGCGGCAACACATCGAGGCTCTTTATGCTTTAGCCCCTTGGGATAATATCATAGTCCCAGTGAACCCGATATCATTCACCATGACTGGATGGTATCGTGATATGGGTCATCGGTACCTGGAGCTTGAGTCTACTCATCGACAAGCTCTGTGGGAATCTACTCATGCTTTCCCGATTCCTCCGGCTCAAAGGCGATCTGAACGGTTCATGCAGACATTCTGGCGCCAACGAAAACAACGCCGTTCTCGCTTTGGAGCGCGTTGGAAGAACTTCTTGAAGATGATACTCAGCGGCATGATCGCTGGCCACTGCAATCTCGACATCTTGCTAGATCCCTTCTTCCTCCACTATCCGCGCCCACATGAAGACCGAGTTTGGTATCCAGGGTTAGGACACTCTAACGACCCAGCTGACTTGCTAGAGGCGTTGGACATGGCAGACCAAGAGGATCCTTGGCGCAACCAATTCCGTAACGCCTATTGGGATCATCCCGGATCGCAGATCCCTCGTCTGCAGGACAAGTTCAAACCTGCTCCATCGTCTTAGTCCAAGATCGATATCCAAGCCCGATCGTCTTTCATAATCGTGTAAGTCATTCAATCATCTTCTTCTTTGGTACTTCCATTCTTTGCAACTTCCACGATCTCGATCCTCCTCGCTCCACATCATTCAGGAAGGTAATTCACTTGACTATCTCCATACTCACATACAAAAACCTCATCCACCAGCTTGTGCTACCGTCTAGCACATCTTTCAACCCCTACATCCGCATATGCTACCTCCCGCATACTTGTTCGAACTGTTAAGGTTCGTCCGACTTGCCTTCATGAGACTGCATTACGTCGAAACGGTTTCGACTCACTCGGTTCCGCTCAAACTCTTGCAAGATCGCCCCACAACTTAGATCGGCCTCGTCCACCCAACTTAGATCGGGATATCCCTTCCACTTCACCAGAAACTGCCGGTGTACTCGCCCATAACGGGTTTTTCTACCAGATCGCACGTCCAATATTGCCTCTACTTCGTATTCCCCTTCTTCAAGATCGCCATCCCAACTGTCTTCTGGCAGCAGAGCTTCATCGAAATCCAAGCGATCTGATTCCTCTATCGTAAGCTGATCCTTCGGGCGTTCAGGGAACGTCTTTACCTTTTTTAGCTTCGATATGTGTACAATCGGAAATAACCGATATGGGGTTCCAGCGATCTCCAATTTTACAGCATGATCTCCACATACGTCCGCAACTCGGAATGGCCCATGCCACATGTGCGCTAGCTTCTTCGCATATCCCTCTTTAAATCGGTCCAGGTATAGCCAAACTTGCGCTCCTACTTCGATCTCGTGTGGTTCCAGATCTTCGTTGTGTCGATCTGCTCGCTCCTGGATCGCGGCTTGTAAACGATCGTTCACTGCAGATCGGGCTCGCTGGTATTGTCTTTGGATTTTGTATCTCCACCTCTTTGGATCGCGATCTCGTGTCCCCGTATTCCCCACTGGTAGCGTAGCCTCCAAAGTCGATCGCGGGTCCCACCCATGAATCAGATAAAATGGGGTATCCCCCCGGATCCGATCTTGTGCAGTGTTAATGGCAAAGGTGAGCCGCTCAGCATACTCATCCCAGTCTCGCTGGTCAACTTCAGCCACGTACATCTTGAGCGAATGTGTCAGGGTTTGCACCATTCGTTCGGCTGTTCCATTTGCTTGTGGCCTGTAAGCCATAGTAGCACGCTGTTTTTGTCCTACGATCCGACTGAAGGCTCGAAAGAAGTCGGACATAAATCCCGGTTCTCGATCGTGCCTGATAGCCTCGCTAGCTCCGAAGCGTCGAAACACACATTCTTCGTAATTCTCCGCTATTGTTTGTGCCGTCCGAGAGGAGCTAGCCTTTGCAATCACATATCCCGAGAAAAGGTCGACCCAAATGAGCAGTTCGGTGTTCCCCTTGATGGACTTGGGCAACGACGGTATATGATCCATGGCGATGATCTGGAATGGATAGGTTGCGTGTAGATTGCCCGGGGATTTCCCATTAATCATCGGGTTTCCTTTCCCGGTCTCACAGTCGGTACATTCGCCCACATATCGTTGAACGCTCCGATACAGTCCTCTCCAATGAAATCGCGATCTGATCCTCTGATAGGTTCGGCCAATACCCTGATGGCCTCCTTCCAGACTCGTGTGATAGTGATGCAAAAAATCCTGCTGCAACGTCTCAGGGATCACCAACCGCATCAAACCATCGCGATCTTCCGACTCTCTTTTCGCCATGGGGCAGAAAAATAGCAGATCGTTCTCATCGATCTCGTATTCCGGCACCAGTTTGGCGCACATCTTCACTTCTACCGCATCCAAGTTTGATACATCGCCACTTAGATATGTCTTGAGATTGACAATCCAACGCTCTTCATCTTGAGCTTGGACAATTCGTTGAATCCTGATCCTCTGTACTATCTCCTCCTGTATCACTTCAGGTTCATGACGTATCCTCCTGGCTGATCTCGCGATCGCAGTTACCCGAGCTAGCTGACCATCTTGCTTGGGCTTCAACAATTCATCGAGACGGTTCAGAGTCATCAGATCTTGCCGATCCTCTTCAGCTACAACCGTTCTTCCCTTTTCGCTCTGCAATGATGTGCTGGCTAGTCGATCTGCGCTCTGATTCCACTCTCGCTTCATATGCAGAAACTCTTGACTAGGCCATGACTGCAGCTTCTCCGACGCTTTGTGTCTCAGAAGCTGAAGGCCCGGTGCCTTGCAGTCGATCTCACCGCGCATCTGTCGAATCACCAGACTGGAATCTCCACACAGTATTACTCGCCCCCTATCCAGACCGGCGAGTAACTCAAAGCACAGTAGCAAGCCATTATACTCAGCTTCGTTCACAGTCAGATCGTGAACATATCTCGATTCGGCCGCCACGATCGTCCATTCGGGTAACTTCCATATCACGGCACTGAACGACCCTCCTTTCTTTTTTATCCTAGCCGATCCATCGAAACTGGCTACCAGCAACTCCTCATCTGTTTTCACCGTTGGAGGAGGCATCGATATTTTGAGTCGACAGTCTTTTCGTGGGGAGATCGCAATCAGCATCTCTTCCACCTCTCCTCTCGGAGTGATACTCGCTGCTAACATGCCCAGGATTTCTTCCTCTCCTCTTTCACATTTCTTCACCTCCATAGTCCAATTTGACAACAAAGCAGCCCACCGTCCTAATCTCCCGTTGAGCCCTCGAGACTGCATCAACCAGGCTAACGTAGAATGTCGGGTCAGTACAGTGATCTCCCGCGAGGCAAGCGTAGTATAGCATACATCCAACACACGAAGTAGCGCCAGCACTTCTTTTTTGTACCATTCCGTAGTTAAGCTCATTAGGCTTTAAAGTGCGGCTAGTAAACGTCACCGGATGGTACACGCCATCGCACTCCTGTATCAGGGCCGCTGAGACAGCCCACTTGCTAGCGTAGACCACGATTACGGGGGACCGATCTGGGTCGAAATGCTTGAGCATGGGAGCTGTAGCTATCTTAGCTTTTAGCATAGTGAAAGCAACCTTGGCTTCCGTCCATCGACCCTCGTTGGAGCATTCGTCTCCTGCTGCAAGCTGAGATCGGCCGATCTCGAAGAAATCCGATTCTCTTAACTCATACAACACCGCGGCATACACCGCGAAATCCTCAATGAAGCGACGGTAGTAGTTCAAGCTCCCGAGAAAGGATTGCATAGCTCGTAGCGTGCTAGGAAACGGGATGTTAACCAACGACTCTAGGTTCTTGGGCTGAGCCTCCAGACCATCCATCGACACTCGATGTCCCAAATAATCGACCTTACGGCACCCCCAAAAACTCTTCGTGAGGCTGATAGACAGATTCCACTTATCACATGCCTCCAGCAACCGTTCTACTTTTTGTGTACAAAGATCCCCATGACGCGGCTGGTATGAGAATATCGTCAATGTAAGATCGGCGTCCCAGTATAGACGGTCGTCGATCTGTCTCAGGTTCTCCATCTTTGAACACGTCGATCGGGCCATCAGAAGCTGATCTCTGGCCGATCTTGAGATATCCATACAACGCATTGTCCACCAGACGTTGGTAGATCTGGGGCGCGTTCTTAAGCCCAAAAGGCATTCGCAGCCACTCGAACAAGCCAAACGGTGTAACAAACGCTGAGATCAGTTTTGCTCGTTCGGTCATTTCGACGACCCAAAATCCACTAGCCATGTCTAGCAAACAGTACCATAGAGCTTTATCCAGATCTTCCAACAGATCGCTGATCAACGGCATGGGATAAACCATCAGACGCGTCAGCTGGTTAACTCTTCGATAATCAATGCAAAGGCGAATATCCACTCCGTTCTTCTTGATGATCACCACTATCGGAGACGCCCAAGGTGACGTGGATGGCTGAACGATTTTGGCTGCTAATAGTCCTTTGATGAGATCTGACAGCTTCTCCCGATATTTGGGTGCGACCGGACGCACTCTTTGCGCTATCGGTGCTGCCCCACCGACATCAATATCACAGATCGCGCCTCGTGCTGCTGGTGGTAGAGCATTACCTTTACCCATGAGGAGGTGACGGCTCTTCCAGATCAGTGATCTGAGCCGTTGTTGATCTGTGGTGAGAGGCACATCGGGATCACCGATCTGAATGTCCTCAATCGTAACTTCTTCCGTAGTCGCCGACATCTCTGGTAGCACGGCCATATGCTGCTCGATATCTTCCGCAAACAAATCTCCGCTCTCGTGGTGATAAACTGGTATTTCTGCAATCTCGACGTCTTCAGTATTTAGCATTATTTCTCCTTTAGGCTCCTTCGTCTCTTCCGGCTGGCCCAATTTCAACAGTCGGTCAGTCGGCTCAGCCTTCGGTAGAGACGATCTGTCACGTAGCCCTTCTTGACCGGTGTCGCGGTCTCCCTTCGTTGCATGTTGGGTGCCGATCTCATGACCGTTCTCCATCCGCGATAGTTCGGCTCCCCTGACCGTTACTTCCCTCGCAACTACAGCATCTGCCTTTTGCGAATCGTCATCGTTAGCTTGCGACGTTACCGTGGAGATCGCCGGAGACAGGTTCTGTAACGCATCAGACGGACGTTTCAAGATGCGTTTGGGAGCGGCATACGTAGGACGATCTACCAATGGTCCGATCGGTTCTTTCGAGAGTTCGTTCACTCGATCCGTTGTAGCTTTATATGCCAGAGTTTGCCATTCCTTGTACTTCCCCGACCCGACTGTCACCAAACCTTGGGTCCGCGGTACCATATCGCCTTCGACCCACATGCCTAATCTTGTGTGGGTGGGCAGTATGATCTCCCGGTCGCCAATGTTGGTCATCTGCAGGTATTTCGTCTTACCCCACCCCGAGATCACAGTGGGGACCCAATCTAGTCCTCTAGCGACCCACAACTTCATCTTAGCCCCTCCGATCCCGATCTTCACTTCCCTTGACTCTCCGACCGGGATCACCACGTGTTGGTCCTTCGCCGTTATATGTTGTATCTTCGATCCGTATGCGGGGCGACGTCCTGCGAGATGAATGCGGATTTCTTCTGGTAGACATAGCGCGCCATCCGCTAGATCGAGCCGCACTCCAGCATGCACCATAAAATCCATACCCAGAATCGCTTCTTGCCCTGCCAGATCGCCTACCCATACATTGAAATAGTATACCAGCGATCCCGCGAGGGTCACCTTGATCTTGGTACGTCCTACCGTCATGTACGGAGTTTCTCCAATCCCGATACATTCTTGTCGTTGACTTTCGTCAATATTGCAACCGACCTCACGAGCAAAGGTGGTGTCAATGATCGACACTTCAGCACCAGAATCAAATAACAGAGTAGCTTTTACGTTGTTGATCTTGCCAACGGCTTTCGCTTGTTTGAACCACTTCCCGGGTGAATAATGTTTCCAATATCCGCGAGATTCACCATAAGCGAGCTTGATCTCCATAGCTGGTTCGGATCGTGAGTACTCATCGATCCGCTTCAGATGGGACACGGAAGCGACACGTTTTAACTTCGAACGAGATATATTTGTTTCCACGTCAATATCCTGCTTACTCTCGCGATCTGTCTTCTTTTTTTCCACGTATGCAATAATGCAGAGCCCAGAACGCTCGGCTCGTACCAGATTCAAACCTGGCGAGCGTCCTAGTTTAACATCTTCTAGGCCTTCTCTGGTAGCATCCCCGCATGCTTATTCGGGACGTACCACTGACGGATCATGTTGTAGAACTCCTCCATGGGACACTTCCCCGGGTCGTGCATCTCACCGCAAGCACGACACACGAAAAAACAATTGTCAGAGGGGTGTCCTTTACGCCCACACTTCTGGCAAGTGAGCCGCTTCCAACAACCGAGATCTCCATGCTTGGTCGATCCGCAATGAGTACACGGCTTCACTGGCACATTGCGGTCTTGATAGTCTTGACGAGTGTTCGGGTCGACCGATCTCGCGTTTGCTGCAACGTCATTGGGGAATGAACGGCGATCCGCAGTAGCAGCCACATGGATCGATCTCAATCGACCTTCCAAATCCTATCCGCAGGTGTCTGATCCTGACTCGCTGCAGACGTCCTCGGTACGGACCATCCTTACCGCTCGTGCAGGCTTAGACAGCGCTGGACCCTGAGTTCCCTTCTGTCTGAATTTGGACGATCCCATCATCACTTTCCCTTGACGCGATCTCCCTTGTTGATATCCGTGCAGTGTCTTTTGCATGGCCTCCGCGTCTTCTACATTCAGCAGTAGCAATTGATTGGACAGATCGGGGTCGTCCAAGGTGTCAATGAAATGATTGACATGTTCCTTGCGCGCAGCTGGCAATCCAGTCATCACCGGTATCTTCGCCTGCATTCCCATCACATTAAGCCGATACAGGTACTGCAAAGGATCTTCCTCCGATCGTTTCTTTGCATGGTAGTATTGCCTGCTCGCGGACATCCCGTGCCCCGCATACTCCACAAGAAAACTGTTCATCAATTCTTTCCAATTGAATCTCGTCGATCTACTCAGCTGTCGGTACCAGTAGCGGGCTGGGCCCACCATGAGATCACTGAAGACCAGACATCTCTCCTCGTCCGGTGCTTGGTCCCGGATAAACGCTGATTTCACTTTGCCGATCCAGGTCCATGCTTTGTCTTCTTCCCGATCCTTCCCTGAGAATTCCTTCAGCTCAGAAATCGCTGAGATTCTGATCCTCTGCGTGATGTTTCCCCCTCCGGTAGTCGCACCGGTCGCGGCTACTTGAGGGCGCCGTGGTTCGGGCATCCATAGATCATCCGGGTCGCATTCCGCCGCCTCATGGATATGTTGGTAAATGTCCGACCCCACCGACTCCATCTCCACATCCGGCATGTCAAGGCTTTCGTGTGAAGGTTGGAGCAAAGTACGTCGATCTGGGTAGCGGTTTGGCTGTCGATTCATTCGCTGAGCTGTACGTTGCTCCGCCTCGTACTTCTTCATGGCTGAATTGAAGTACCGACTTAGATCGCCCTCTTCTTAATCCTCCAGCCCAGTGCGGGTACTGGCCGATCTCTGCGGCATGTTGCTCTTGGCTTGTCCCTTATAGGCGTCGATCTTGGCTTGTCCGATCTTGTCCTTTAAGAACCTTCCACCCGATGGTCCTAGAGACATCTGACGAATGCTGATGGATCCATCTGACTCGCTCTCGGAGTCATCCGAGGCGTAGCGGGCGATCCCGCGGGGTGTTTACAGAGCGAGCCCGAGGGCGTCCCGATCTTGTCTTCAGGAGTATTCGCTTTGCCCACCAGCATTATCATGATCTCTACAAACTCGTTCGCCGCGTCCTTCAACTGTTCCAAGCTGCAACTCAGCAGTTCATCTCCATCAAAAGCGTCAGGGCAGATACCCATGTCGTCCAACATCTGCAAAATCACATTGATATCGTCGACTTTGTTGGTCCCGTGAAGTGGGACCGAGATCGGCTTATCCAGAGGACCAATCACCTTGGGCCTTAACATCTTGAACACTGGGTCCGTCTTGAGCAGCGTCTTCAACTGGCCATAATAGTACTGCCATTTTGCACGCTCCCGCGCTTCACCCGTCGTCTCCTTCTCCATGGACGCGATCTTTATTGGGTTATATTCCGTCTTTGGCATCGCGATCTTATCTGGTGTTTCATCGTATTCCTCTTTGGCTCCGATCTTCGATTGCACGGTTCGGCCGATCTGGCGATCTTTGACATCTGACCCCATCGATCTCGTCGCGGATCGTTCTGATGTGGTCGATCTCGCGATTGTGCTCTTCGGCTTGAGGTCGGGCGATCTATCGACTAAGATATACGGTTTGGCTTTCGCCGATTTGGTTTTCACCGTTGGATTTTCATCCAGCAGATCGCTCTTTGCAGAGCGATCTGCGGTGGCCCCCGAAGGGACCCTAGCAGGGAATTGAGGTTTATCTTCCAGATCGATCTCTCGATCTTCCTCTTTCATTTTCATTTCATCAGAGCCCCTCCCAAAACTCTGATGATCTGAGGATCTTGTGCTTCTGCGTGTCTGCGTCGATCCCTTTGTCGCTGACACCTCAATCCCAGGTTCTTGCTTAATCTTGACATCTTCGCCAGTGGACTCACGGTGACATCCAGAGGCCTCAGAAGATCCGGGCACGCACACCATTGTGGTGAAGTCGATCTCACAAAATTGCTTGTATGAGTGTCGATCTTCCACTTGCCCAGACTTGCCGACTCACGGAGGGGGTACTCCGATCCGTGCCTTGTTGTATGACCTTGTGCTCACCTTGTGTACCCGTCGGTTGGGCTGGCTTGAGCTCTTCGTAACGGCCTTGGGAGATGTCGATCTCGCTGAGAGGTTGGGTTGAGGGTTCGCTTCTGGTGCGGAAACCTTCACACCACGAACGGGGGTTCTGCGATCTCGATCTTGGATCGCACCGATCTTGATTTGTCTTCGAGATCGGGGTCTTTGCTGTGCGGAAATCTCCACTCAGCAAATAAAAGTCCTGCGTCGATCTTGCCTTGGGATCGGTCCGATCTGGTCTTGGGATCGGCCGATCTTGCCGGAAGTGCGCAATTTGGGTAGATCGGTGTCTTGTTTCGCCAAAATGAAACGTGCCGATCTGTCCAGGGGATCGCTTCGATCCTGCTCGGTCTTGTCTTGAACGCCTTGTCCAGATCTTCTGACCACTTGAGCCGTCTCGCGATCCTGTGTCCAAAATCCTTTTCCTTTTCCGTTGTGTGCTGCTACCCTAGCAGTTGAGTTGAGTGTGAGTACTTGATCGATCCGGGCCAGATATCCCGGGATCGCTCTTCTCGATCTTGGCCAACAATCCAAGATCGGTCTTCCGTGTCCCTGTAACACGCGTGCCTTAACCCGCCGGGGAAGCCAAATCAATCTTGCCTGGAGAAGAGGGGAGGATAACGTGCGTCGTGAGCAGAAGAAGTAGAGTTCAAGTCTGTTTATTAACCAACCAAATTACTATCCAACCTACCCTTAAGCCTATTCTTAACTATAGGTCACTCTTCAAACCGATATCGCCTTGAATCTGGATCACCCCCTTGCCACGTGTCGAAATTTCGTGCCCTGTACTCCAATGATAGCGCCAATATTCCCGATACCGTACCTGAACGCCAAAAGAGGACCAAATCCCAAATGGGGTACCAAATAGCCATTTTTGGTACCCAACAGCCCAAAATAGTGCCCAAATGCCGAAGGCGTCTAAATCCATTTTGCGACGTCAATTCGGACAGCTTCCACTGGCTCTTTCGGCATGAAACTTCTTGACATCACTTAGTGAACTCTACCAAGTATATTCCACATGATCCAGTGTCTTCATCAACCATATATTCATGATCAGTGTGGAACATGACCGATCTGTCATCCAATATCGAGATGTTGGAGGTCGATCCGGTCTAAATCGGCAATTAACACTTTTTTATCTCCTCATACGTGCTTCAATATCATCCTCCAGTGTTACCCAATCGACCACTTCATTCATACGTCTCGACATCGGTTTCCTTGACTCCCCTGAGTATGCAAAACTTCCAGATCGGCGTATAATTAACCAAAATCAGTACTACCAATTTAGGATCGGTAAAGAGTATCACCGATCCGTATGGTGTTGCACCTTCTTTGCCGATTCACCGACCTGTACCACCTGGTCCCAGATGCACTTTGGGGGAGTCACCTTGTCCCAGATGTGTCAATTCTCCAACAAACCGTTGCCACAACATGCCGATCTGCGATCTGATCTTAGCCTGCTTCAATGTACGTATACTTCTTCTTGACCGGCATTCCAATGAGCTGTATGACTTCATCCCGACGTCTGGTTCCAAATCGCCCCATAACATTCTGCAAGGTGTTACACCTTCGTCGCAGAGTCATATCCCATCACCCGGTCCCAGATCCTTGTCCCAGATTGTTCCATGTAAATCGTTCCAGTTCGCGTCGTCCCAGGTCGATTCACACCCATTAGTCTAATCGACAGTTGGACCGGTTCGCCGATCCCGTTAAGATCATCTTCCACCTCCGTATTGGATCGCCGAGTCTCATGGCCTCCTTTTCCACCAGTAAGCGGCGCTTAAAAGGTGTGGCCACCGATCCTCGTACAAAATTTGAGTAGTGACTTTGCCACATTACCACGTGACCACACCCCACCTATCCTCAACTCGTTCAAGACTAGAAATCGACCTCAAGACACCTGGAAGAGTGCAACCGCCCGCCGACGGGTACACAAGGTGATAAGGAAAAAGACAAGACACACGGTCCGGAGTACCCCCTCCGTTAGTCGGTCGTCCGGGCGCAAGTGGGAAGTCAGGATCGCTACGTAAATGAGCGAATCTCACTTCGCCACACTTACGTGAAGTATCTTACACATATATCCTTGGTCGTGTGAATGATTCCGCACGATCACAGAACCATGCTTAACACGGTCAAGATTTATCTCGACACAAGTCCACCGAGAAGAGTGCGGCCCCCCATACCGACTGGTAGACAATATAGGGAGGGAAATAGAAGTCACGGAAACGGATTACTCTCCGATAGTAGGTCAACACGGCACCAGATAGGGGTCATGTTATCCTCATCAAATGAGCGATCGCCATTCCACCACGCAGATGTGGTGCATTGCACCGCTATCGACTTCCCGCATCCCCGGCATGCTCCTTCCTGTTGAAAGTTCACATTTGAGCGAGAATGCGTAGGCGATTCGTCCAATGTACTCGTAGTTACCCCCTTCGTTGCGCCAGTGGACGATTTGGGCTCCGAGTTCTCAGCCATTTATACCGCGTCTCTGGCTCTTTTATTGCTGTTTGTTTGGTCCAGAACCTTTTCACTTTGTACCCAAGTTTGCCACAATTTGATCAGTAGTGTGCTTACTCTTAGCACTGAACGCCTTGGCTGCGTCGTCACTCTTCACTATCGCAGTTTAAATACCTTAACAACTTCATGTGCTCGTTCTCCATCACCATGACAACTTCTTGCGATCGAACATTAGCACTGAACATCTCCAAATTGAATCGACGCTTTCGAAACTCTTGGGAATGCTGCACATTAGATAAATCGAAACGTCCTCGTCTTCCATCTTGGCTCCGATGCAGCTTAACCTCGCGCTGATGTTCAGCACCTTATTGCAACGGTGCAACAAATTGCCGCCTTCTTCATGTTGGAAATTGCATCATTTCTGAGTTGGTTAGTCGTTTCATGCTAGGTACGTATGTGCATGAAGAGGAGTGCTGCGGTGGTTGAAGTGGCGGCTAACTACTTAGGGCCTGTCGTGTTATTACCTTCGGTCAGCTTCGGCTGCAAGAAACTGCTTAGATGAACATGAGCTGTAGAGAGGTATGACAGATACACAAGGGCACCAGATATGGCAGACCATTTATTACAGTGCTAAAGCCTTCTTCTCTATGTCAAGCGAACAGGTTATGAGCCCAAGCTTACAGATGAAAGACGACGCCAACACGGCACAGGCACCGCCAACAACCAGTCACCAAAGGGCTGCGACGGAGCCTGCTGTTGTCGTCCCTCCTCACGCTCACGAAAGGAGCGCGGACACCAATGCTCTAGAGAGGGTTCTCACGATGCTGGGGGGCGTGGAAGAGCGCATGAAGAAGATGGAGCTGTCGCAGGCGAGAATTTCCGAAGACGAGCGCATGCGAGGCGCTGTCGACAGCGGTATGTTTGGCTCTATGCTCGGCGCCGACTTCGCAGGCAAGCTAAATCGAGACGCTCTCGA
The DNA here is from genome assembly GCA_921007115.2 of Peronospora matthiolae. Classification (NCBI taxonomy): domain Eukaryota; phylum Oomycota; class Peronosporomycetes; order Peronosporales; family Peronosporaceae; genus Peronospora; species Peronospora matthiolae. The sequence continues at coordinate 570,265 of CAKLBY020000312.1, forward strand.
CTGGTCGGACTTGCGAAGTCACCAAGCGCCGCGTCCTACTATGGATAGGCTTGACGGGTTTGGGTTAAGTGCTCATCAAGATGTGCCGCAACGCGCACTGCCACCGCCTCGCCCACCTGTTCCATCCCCGTAACAACCGCAGCCTTAAGCTCCGGCTCAAGCTCCTACCACGTCTCAGTATTGAACTGCTGACGCGAGGCAGCGTAAGCTTGCTATACGCAAGTTTGATGGGACTGAGGTGTATGTTGGTCTTGGATCTGTTTTTTTATTGGGGCAAGAATTTCTGGCGACAGGTGGACATGGCCCAAGATTCGTGCGGTATTTTTGGACAGAGAACGTCAAGACTGACGTTCTGGGGCAGTAATTGACGGGTACTGCGGAGCGGTACTTCAACAAGCAAGTCGACACTTGGTGGGCTGTGCTACCGGCTCTATAATATGCCATGCAGCGTCTGCTTGACACCTTCAAGACTAACATCACTGCGGCTCAAGCGATGAATTTATTCACGGCAAGGAAGGACAATAAGCTCTCATGGCCAGAACATTACCTCGACCTCGTCACAGTCAGTGATGCAGCTGGGGGGGGCTGAGCAACAAGTTCTCGACAACATTGTGCGGTACGCATCACCCGAGCTATCGACGATATTGATGGCTAAGTATAAAACGCATCGCGTCGATTACCTTGTCCAGGCAGAAGAACTTGCGCATTTTGCGCAGACGATCGAAATAAAATTAGGGTCAGGGCTTGCCTTTAATAGAGGGCCGTCGCGCATGTAGAGATTCTGCGTTGTGCAAGGAGACACGTACCTGCTTTGGGTGTGGTAAAGCAGGGCATGTCAAGGCTGATTGTCGAAGCAAAATGACTAGTTACACAAACGCAGGCCATCGAGCCAAGGGCGTTGGAAATATTGTGCTCGCAATTGGCGAAGGTGCCAGTATTTAGAGCTCACGTCATGACAAGCTGAACCAGACGCTGGTGATTGGAGAAAACACTGATCGTGATGGATGAATTCTAGACAGTGGGTCCAGTATCCACCTGGTTAATGACCAATCTTTGTTGCAAGAAGCAAAAATGTGCGAACATGAGTGCCATCTATAAAATGGCGAATCACTCAAGCTGTTACGTGTTGGCAACGTGGTACTCACTGTGGTAGAAGGAAGGCAAGTGCGGGACGTCACGTTGACTGAAGTTTACCTCGCACCAGAGCTCTCGCGAAATATAATTTTGTACGGCAAGCTCGAGCGCAAGGGGTTCGGAATCGTGTATGATGGCATGAAGCGCGAACAAGCCAGGTGCAGCACTGGTGAAGTCGTATTCGACATTTCAATGGATATTAATGTCCTTTACGTAAAGCCGGAGGCCCCAAATGCAGTACAAGAACACCAAGTGAAGTATTGATGGCATTAATTACGCACGAGACATCAAACGAGTCGGTCAAGGACATGCAGAGTGGTTCACTATACCACTTCCACCAGAGACTGGGTATTTTGGGCTAGGACGCGGTTGAGCTGATGGCAAAGGACCCGGCTCTAGGCATTAAGATAACGGATCGTGTAAGACCTACGTGTGTGTCGTGCGCAGAGAAGAAACAGACCAAGAATGTGCAGTCAAACGAGGACACGGGGACTTACTCGCCAATCGACTGTACTGGCGGTGTCATATGTTCGGACCTTGAAGGTCCGATGACACCAAGGGACCGACTTGGAAAACGGTACTTGATAAATTTTGTGGATCACAAGTCTAATTACTTATGTGCATTTCTCGCTAAGATTAAGGACCAGGCGGCGAAGAAGTTCGAGCATTTTTTGGCCTTTTTCGAGCGCCAGTTTAATTGTCGTGTACATGTCCTAAGGACGGAAGGTGGAGGTGAGTATGAGAACGTCGACCTGTTTTGCAAGTCAACAGGTGTTTCAAGACAAGTCAGTGAGCCAGAAATCAAACATCAAAAGGAAAAGCTAAGAGAATGCACCGGACGGTCCTTATTATGGCTCGCTCGATGACAATTGCAAGTCGACTCCCTTTGTCGTTCTGGGGTGATGCGGTTGAGTATGCCTCATATATCCGTAATCGTAGCCCGACAAGCGCAAATGAGAAAAGAGAATCGCCTATGGAGATACTTACGAAGCGTGCTCCTGATTTGCGTGACATTGTGGTTTTTGGATCTGTTTGTTCTATTTACCGCGACCCGCGCAAGAACTCGCTGGCAAAAAGGTCTCAAGTCGGCGTAATCATCGGGCGCAGCGACGAAACCAAGGGCTACAAGGCATTTCTGCAAAAGGAAAATAAAGTCGTGGTTTGCGCAACACGTAAGGGAAATCTAATCTCTGAGTGATGAGCAGAACAGTCATTTGCGTAGAGCACTTGACTTCGAGGATCAGGACGATGGTGTGGTGTCGACATGCCCAAGTGAAAAAGTCATGGTTCTGGCTTCGAAAAGTCAAAAAGGAAAAAAGGTCGAAGTCATGGACGCGTGATGCCCACATGAATCGGGGTGCATCGAAACGTGCGCAGTATACTGGTGCTTAGGAGGAGCAAGAACGTGAAGAGAGTGTCGTGGCTCACATTTACGAGCGCGATCCCATGAATTATGGGGAAGCGATGCGCAGCAGCAAGCGCGAAGGGTGGGAGATAGCCAAGCGCGAAGAGATACAAGCTTTCGAAGAAAACAAGGTTTGGCGATTGGTCAAGCGAAGTCCCAGTAGTAATGCACTGCACACTAAATGGGTTTTAAAACGAAGACTGATGCGCACGGTGATCTCGAGCGGCCCAAGTCTCGACTTGTTGCGCGCGGGAATGATGAAGTTTTTAGTGTTGATTACCAGCTTACCTTTGCCGCAGTTATGGCCATATCAACGGTCAGGTAATCACTTGCTCTGGCAGCAAGGTGGGGAGTGCCCACCAAGCACGGGGATATACTTAACGCTTGTGTGAAAGCGGATGAGGAATCTCACCGTGATATATTCTTGCAGGTACCGCAAGGCATGGACATTGGTGAAGAGGCTATGAAAAATTTTGGCGACTCAAGCAAGAGCGAGCTTTCGCTAGAACTATGCAAGAGCTTGTACGGCCTCAAGCAGGCTGGACGATTATGGAGTCATCTTCTTCATGCAAAGCTGTGCGATGCGGGCTTCACACAGTGCGTGTCTGACATATGTCTCTACTAGAAGCGCGATGAAAAGGACATAGTTGTGGTGGGTGTTTACATGGATGACCTTCTGGTCACCGGCACTGATGCGGCCGCAGTTGACCGTTTCTTCGAAGGTCTATCAAGTTTGTCGAGTAAAAATTTCGGACAAGTGAGCAAGTTTCTTTGGATGCGAGTGGTGCTTAACGATGGTGGTGAATATCAGCTGGACCAGGAGGAGGCCATTAATGACTTGCTACGTGAGCATGGACTCTCGAATGCAAATTTAACACTCGCGCCTATCGGTTCTGATTGCTACGAGATACACCCAAGTGATAATGCGTTGCTCGAGGGCAAGGGCAAGAATGGATTACCCACAGTCAAGGAGTTTCAATCACTAGTTGGATCGCTACTCTGGGTTGCGCGATGCACGCTGCCCGACATTGTGTTTGCGGTCCACAAAGCGACACGTCAAACTCATCAACCACTACTTCACGATCAGAAGCTAGCAGAGCGGGTGGCGCGCTATCTAACAGGCACGAAGTCGATGAAACTCAACTTGACACCAAGCGAAAATGACGGGATGTCGATTGTGGTTAAAAATTATAGCGACGCGGATTTTGCCGCAGACAAAAGTGACAGGAAATCTCTGACCGGAGGTAGTGTACTTCTTAACGGTATGGCGGTCAGCTGGTGTGCCAAGAAACAGGGTGGTGTAATGCTATCGACAATGGAAGCCGAATTTGTGGCGGCATTAGAGGTGGCGCGAGAACGTTTAGGCATACGCAAAACGTATGCAAATTCGGTGCAGTGGCAAAATTGCCCATGTTATTGCATGTCGACAATCAAGCTGCTACTCGACAGCTTAAAGGAGAAGCGTCGTCGTTCAAGGCCAAGCATATTGACGTTCGAGCCAAGTTTGTTTGCGATTTTGCCCGATTGGGATTGTGCTGACACAGTACGTGCGATCGTAGGAAAAGCTGGCCGATTTGCTGACCAAGGCACTCGACGCGCCATGCTTGCGAAATTGCGTGCTTTAATGCGTGTTGGTCAGGACGGTAAGTCTTAGGAGGAGTGTTGGAAATTGTATAATTTCTGAGTTGGTTAGGCGTTATATGCTAGGTACGTATGTGCATGAAGAGGCGTGCTGCGGTGGTTGAAGTGGCGGCTAACTACTTAGGGCCTGTCGTGTTATTACCTTCGGCCAGCTTCGGCTGCAAAAAACTGCTTAGATGAACATGAGATGTAGAGAGGTATGAATGTGTTAGGTGGGGAACATTGCGTTCGGACTAATGTTACTCCTCATGGACGCTAACTACCACTATGGGGATGATGAATGCGAAATGCATGTGTCGAATGGGTGCGCATCTATACGTTTCACGGAGGATCGCAGAAGGCCGGTCGCACCATCTTTAAGGGTCACATGTTTGGTAACTTTTGATGTTGACCTTGTCAACGTACTTAGAATTTACAAGCTTTAGGATTTAGGGTTTAGGGTTTAGGGTTTAGGGTTTAGGGTTTAGGGTTTAGGGTTTAGGGTTTAGGGTTTAGGGTTTAGGGTTTAGGGTTTAGGGTTTAGGGTTTAGGGTTTAGGGTTTAGGGTTTAGGGTTTAGGGTTTAGGGTTTAGGGTTTAGGGTTTAGGGTTTAGGGTTTAGGGTTTAGGGTTTAGGGTTTAGGGTTTAGGGTTTAGGGTTTAGGGTTTAGGGTTTAGGGTTTAGGGTTTAGGGTTTAGGGTTTAGGGTTTAGGGTTTAGGGTTTAGGGTTTAGGGTTTAGGGTTTAGGGTTTAGGGTTTAGGGTTTAGGGTTTAGGGTTTAGGGTTTAGGGTTTAGGGTTTAGGGTTTAGGGTTTAGGGTTTAGGGTTTAGGGTTTAGGGTTTAGGGTTTA